>CM064548.1:40730618-41056207 GCA_032716605.1 Paralithodes platypus | reverse complement strand
CAAGGAGATGACCACGAATGGCACGTCCAGTGAGAATATGCGAAAAACAGTGTTCCCAGCGAAGATCCCGTCCAAGATATCTTGAAGGCCTGTTCCTCTCATCAAGTGCCCAATGCTACCCAGAAAGCTCATTAGTGCGTGAAATCCCCCAAGTCTTAAAATAATCGGATGCAGATCACTGTCCTCTCCAGCACTTTCCACAATTTGAGTTGCCTTGAAACACAACGGCTGGTCAAAAGTGAGCACTGGTGTTGCTCCATAGCGCTTGGCATGCTCTGCAACGAAGTGTAAAGTTGAGTTGACACACGTCATGTCACTCGGGTTCATATCAATCATGGGAAGGAACATGGTGGATGACTGTCCTGGGTGGTCTCCGTTGTTTACCATTTGCATGTATCCCGACCATGCTGGTCTTGGTAACCGGACTGACAGGGACGTTTTCCACAGGAGATCTACCTTGGGGCTTTCCGTGTGTTTGGGTTCCTCTGGTAGAGCTTCATACTTGATATTAGCAAGTTCATCACCAAGTGATATGAATTTCTTAATGCTGATGTGTCCTACAGCAGCGATCTCTTTGCTGTCACAGACACACGTTTTACCACAGAGGTGACATCACATTTGGGTGTTACAACTGCCATAATACCCATTCCGTGGAATGTCCCAGAGCCGTCAAGAGTCCTAGTGTCATGATCCACGTTGTCGGCCACATATTGAACAGACTGCCCAGGGAGGAACTCTGGAATGTCCAATCCCTGGTTGACAGCTGCACTCCGTTCATATTTTTGCACCTCTGAATATGAACTACAGAATCCATGGGCATTCAGTGTGTCAATCAGAAATCTTGAGGCAAAATGCGAATGCATTTGCACACCTAGACCTAATTGCAATGGTGCAGTCATAACTCTGGGGCAGGCAGCCGGCATTAATGGTTGAATATTAATATAGGCCTAAAGACAGACCTTATGGGAAAACATACATGTAGTTATGAATATTACTACCTATACTGATGTCATACATGCACCAAAAATGAAATCCAAAACAAAAAATCCCCCCCCCCAAAAAAAAAATAATCCAGAAATCCAAAAGTTCAACCCTGATAAAAATATTGATCCACTCAAAAAACTGTGTGGGACTTTTAGTATATCATGAAGGGTACCCTACTGAACAAATCCCAACAGGTTTCGTTTCTGTTGCAAGTAGTGGTGGTCCTGGTGTACATTGACTGGACTATTAGGTCAGTCTTACAGGACGGGTCAACCACTCACAAACCCTTCTCACTCTGCTGTGAGGGACCATTGCACTAAGGTAGGAAACTTCCGCTAAACAAGGACAACTTTAAAATCATTGATAGTTGCTCTTCTGTAAACTTGAGAATTTTAGAATCCCTTCACATTAAGAAAATTCAACCTAAACTCAATATTTCGACTTCTGCTTTCCCCTTAAGTGTTGCCTAATCACCATAAGTTTTCAAATTTAAATGTTTAGTATCTACAATATACCTTTTATTTTATTTAGTTTAGGTTTTAGCGTTACTCAGATTTAAATCTACGTACTTTATATCCCTTAATAGATTAATGTTTTCGTTTTTGTTACTTTTAGGTCACTGATGATGGCATACACTATATGTCGTCACATTTGAAAATGTGTGTAATAAAGATGTTGGTTGTTACTCCCCTCGTCACTCTTTTCCTCCTGAAGTTGAGATTCCCCAGGAACGTTCCCATTTCCGATAAATATATATATCTATAGATATATATATATATATACACTGAGAGTAGTCCAGCATGCTCTCACAAACCCCTCCTCCTCCTATCTTCACTGCACTTAACATGCACACCACACTTCCTCCTTCATAATTATTTAAAAAATTATGTACAAAGGCGCAGCCTCGGAGTCCCCAGGAGGGGGGGGGGGGGGGGGGGGCCATAAATACCCCCACACATGCCCAACCTTCCCCTGACGACCCATCTAAAAGCTCTGGACCACGGCCTGTCACTCTTACTATCAACTTTTGCAATATTCGCGGCCTTTCCTCTAATTTTCACTCTATCGAACACCATCTCTCCTCCTCCAAAACCTGATCTTCTTTTCCTCACCGAAACGTCAGGTGTCTGAAGCAACTGCCAGCAGCCCCTTCTCTGTATCCTCCTACTTGCTCTATCCTAGTTTCAAAGCCAATGGCGGATGTTGTGCATATGGTGCAAAACAAACTCACTTGCTCTCGTGTTCCCGATTTCGACTCCTCTGAATTCTCAACTTTATGGCTCAAACTATCCTGTCATTCTCATACTAGATATGTCTGTGCTGTCTATCTTTTCCGTAACTCTACCGACTTTCCCAAATTCTTCGACTATCTAAAGTGGAACACATTCTATCTATCTCTGCCTTCTCTGAAATCTCCATCTTAGGAGATTTCAACGTTCACCACCGCCAATGGCTCTCCTCTCACTCTACTGACAAAGCTGGTGAACACGCCTATGTCTTTTCTATCATAAATTACCTAGAGCAACTGGTCCAGCAACCCACCTGTATCCCGGATCGCTTCGGAGATCGGCCCAACATTCTTGAGTCATTTCTGACTTCTAACCCTTCATCTTATACTGTCAATCTGTTCTCTCCTTTGGGCTTCTCCGACCATAAACTTATCTCTGTCACCTGTCCTATCTCTTCAGTACGGCCATCCGATCCTTCCCGCCGGCGGCGCTTGTGGCACTTTGGCGCTGCCGACTGGGAGGCTCTCCGGCAGTACTTCTTTGATTTCCCATGGAATGACTTCTGCTTCCGTGGCCGAGGACCCTCGGAGAGTGCTGAAAGCATTACCGAAGTAATCCTCTCGGGCATGGAAGCGTACATTCCATTTTCTTTCTCTCAGTCTAATGCAAAAAAAACACTTGGTTTACTCACGCTTGTTCTACTGCTGTCCACAACAAGGAGGAAGCATTCAAACGGTACCGACGCCTTAAAACTCAAGAATCTCATTCTTCCTATGTTTCTCCCCGGAATCAAGCCAAATCTGTTCTTCGACTTGCCAAGCACTCTTTCATCAATAATAAAATCACTGAACTATCCAACTCTAGCTCTTCCCAAGCTTTCTGGCATCTAGCCAAAAACCTCTCCAACAACTTTTCTTCCTCGTCTTTCCCTCCCCTGATAATGAAAATAAGCACGACAAGACCAGTGAACAGTGGCAGAGGGTAGACGTACTCAGGGCGAACGAAATACATGAATGACAACGTATCCATGGATGTGTTAATCAGCTCCAAAGTTTCAATCTCACGCAAAATTATCTTGGGAAATGAAAAGTTGTTCGTAATATTTACTTCAGACGGAATGCTAGCAAACAGAATACCATGTTCTGTGAACGAAAGCATGTGAGTGAAAGATGGGTAAAGAGTAAGATGTGACGAAACCAATAGACACGATTCCCTTACATAAACTTGGCCAATACATGATTTATGAAAGGGTGCACGGTCCGGGCAAGTAATCAGTAGATCTGAAGCAGTCACAAAATAAAGAAAATTAGTATTAATTACGTGAACATGAAAACATTAGTGAAATTGAACCGGAGTGAAATTACAGTTATCCAGGATATTGGCATTGCCAATAATAGCTTGAACGCATTTGTTAGATTTCATTGGCAGGAAAGGAACGGCAGACGCTGGACAAATAGTAAACAAGCCGAGAGCCGTGTGACACCACGCATGAACAGTGGAGGAACTCAATAACGAATAGTATTCATCCGTATACTACCTTTTCGAAACTAGCAAATTCTCGGCAGGAAAATTAATAGTGAGCGAGGAATTATGAAATTTTACCGGAAAAGGTATAATTTCAACCCAAGACAAACTCATGTCAGAAGCAAAAGGGATCAAAATAAGAAATTTACCGTGACTCACGTACACCTCGAGGAAAGGGTAATAAGACTCTAATTCTGAGTGAACCACCAACGGTACCAAATCAAATTCCCTCTTTGCCAATTTCAGCAACTTGTATAAGTCAGCCAAGGAAAGTAAGTCAGATGTCACTAGTCCGTTCTCCGCGTGAACTAAAGCATGCATACAACATTCAAAATTCTTCCCCAAAATAGTAGATATAATATCCCGGTATCCATAATACCAAGACAAGCCCTACAATCCTTCCTACGTTACCCATCTGAGGAACCGAAACAAAAATTATGACTAAAAATTTACATGTAAAATTAATCCAAATTCATTCCCAAGCTGTCTACCCACCATTGAGCAACAAAATTACCTCCCTCTTTAACAAAAGCAACATTACTCGACCTTAAATTATATTTATGAGCACCCGTTGTCTTTGTAGGCCGTTTACGTCCCCTAACATTCCTCGGACTCATCGGTTTGTGGTCAACAGAAATATCTTCATAACCAGGTAAATTGCGTATAACACGTTTCAAATGATTCATATGAGCCCTTTTCTCAACGCCCTTTGCTAAGTGTTTTATAACAGTACTATGCCTGTCGACTGAAATTACGCGGTAAGGACCTCTCGAAAACGGGTTGTAATTTATCTTTGGCGTAAAATTCCCTCAAATAAACAAGATCCCCTACATCAATATTAACGTTCCTCTTACGTTTATTCGCTACGTCCACCATGTCTTCCTTTGATTTCGAAAGAGAACTGCGTAAAGTCTTATAAATAGACCGAAAATTATTCAAGTGATACAACACGTAATCATCGCAGTTATAAACAGGAGAATTAGACTGAACTAGCGAATTATGCGGAAGTCTCATGCCTCTACCAAAAACAATAAAATAAGGCGAATCCGCAATTGAAGAATTTATCGAACAATTTAGTGTTGATTCTGCAAAGTGCAAAACTGAATCCCATGTACTCGTATCACGATCTAATAATAAGCCCCGAAGAGCACGGATAAGAGATTGATTAGCGCGTTCCGCCAAGCCATTAGACTGGGGTGAATGAGGACAAACAGTAACATGATCTATATTATATTCATCGCATAGTTTCGTCATACTAGAATTACAAAATTCTGTATAATTCTGTATAATCAGTTATAATTGTATTAGGACAACCAAATTAACACACGATGTCTGCTAAAAATTTATTAGCGACCGATTTCGCCTCTTTTTCCTGCAACACTGATAACACGACATACCGTGAAAAGTGACAAATAGTGAGCATTAATGTATTGGTTGCCGGCGTCAGTCAGTGGAAGTTTCAATAAATCTATAGCAACCACATCGAAAGGATACGCCGGAATCGGATATTCCCCGATTTTCACTTCCGGGCTCAACTTAGGTTTAATAGTGGTACATGTAGAACAACAGTCAATATATCTATCTATCCTTTTTCATCGTCCGCCAATAATAATTTCTCTGGGCTTGTGTCAAACACCGAAGCTTCCCCGGATGCCCAATTGTATCATGTCCATGTAAAATAGGCAATAAAGTACTAATTTGCGAATCTGGAATGACTAGTTGCATTATTACCCTGTCATTTAAATCCATCTTCCTGCACAAACACCCTTCATGCATTACAAAATTAGAATAATCAAAACCTGCAAAGTCGGGGTGACAAGAGACATTGCCGCTAAAATCACCCGATTCCAAAGCAAGAATGACTTGACCCCAATAACTATCTTTAAGCTGGTCTAACGCAATACTTTGACTGCACAATAGTGCGTTAACCGACACTAGATTCCTTGATAACGCATCGGCAACTGTGTTGAGCTTGCCTTCAACATACAATAATGTAGGATTGTATGATGCTAATGTTAACTTCCACCTGGCACGTCTACCCGTGAGAAGTTTATCATCAAACAATTTAATTAGAGGCTAATGGTCTGTCCAAACAGTTACATCATAACCATATATTACCTCACGAAATATATTTAACGCCCAAATTAGCGCTGCTCCTTCTAAATCGGTAACACAATAATTCTGTTCCGCAGGTTTTAAAGAACGGCTAGCGAATCCTAACGGCCGTAAGAGATTCAGCATCATCTGCATAAGAACAGCTCCAAACCCAGTATATGATGCATCAGAATTAATATAGAAAGGTTTCTTAAAATCAGGGAAAGCAAGGGTCGGTCGAGATGTTAAACTCGCCTTTAATTCAGCAAAAGAACCCTCTTGTTCAACTCCCCACAAAAATTCAACGTCCTTCTTGAGTAAAATATATAGAGGCTTCGCGATACTAGCGTAGTTCTTTATAAATGCCCTATAGTAGCCCGATAGGCCCAAAAATTGCCTTAACTGTTTTACGGTAGTGGGCGTAGGAAATTTAGTGATAGAATTTGTCAATTGAGCAGTAGTATTTACCCCGTCCGGAGTTAATTCATGCCCCAAAAATGACAGTTTCTTTTTATAGAATTCACATTTACTGATTTTAATTTTTAATCCTGCCTCATTTAATTTAGAAAGTATATTTCTCAGTGCGATAAGATGTTCCTCTACCGTTCTTGAAAAAATTATAATATCGTCTATATACACATAAACATTGTGACCAATCAATCCTGCCAATACATTATTCATTAATCTCTGAAAAATTTCTGGTGAATTTTTAAGGCCCATGGGTAGACGTTTATATTCAAAAGTACCGGAAGGAGAATTAAATGCTGTATATTGCCTTGATTCCGGTGATAACCCAATTTGATGAAACCCACTCGAAAGATCTAGGGTTGAAAAGACCTTGTTATTCGTACCCAAACTAGCAAGAATTTCCGGTATCGCCGGCATATGAAAATGATCGGTCTCCGTAATGGTATTAAGTTTTCTAAAGTCTACCACGACTCTAAACTCCCCCTTCGCCTTCTTCGGAACTAAGAAAAGAGGTGATCGCCAAAGTGACGGTGATGGTTGAATTACGTCCTGAGAAAGTAAATCTGAAACATGTTTATCAGTCAATTCCCGTTGACTGTGCGATAAGCGATACGTAGGCAGGTAAACGGGCTTCTGATCCTTGTCACTCAACACAATTTTATGGTCCATAATGTCAGTAAACCCCATAGCGTCCGCTTTCAAATGTACGGACTCATTAAATTCCCTCAATAACGCCTTAAGCGGACCCTGAGCCTCAGGAAAGTCGGTACCTTGTAAATCCTCGTAAATCTTACGCATTCTATCCTCCATACCAGGAGAGTTCCCTGTGCGCACTGAAGCCACGGGAAGATAATTAATTTCTTCGAATTTACAAGGTACACAGGAAGCATTACATAACTTCGTATCCGCATATAATTTCATTAAGCCATTTGTGGTATTCAAAATGAGAGTTTGGAAAACATTGGTGTCATCCACCTCATGTAAGCTTGAGCGAACGTAATACCCTTGATCGCTGAGGAATCGGGTAATAATACAATAGAATTTACTGTACTCTTAAGATTGTTCGCATAAACATTAACAACCTTCGCAGAATGCGGTTCAACAATAGTATTGCAGTGAATGAGAATATCAGAATCCCCCATAGATTGTTCTAAATAATCATGCAGTTTAATCTCGACAGCGGGAAGAGCGGGGTTGGTACCGTGGCAGTGCCTGCATCTACCTCTCCCGCTATTCCTGCCAGACGTACGACGTTTCCCTTGAAGAGATTTACTGCTCTCCACAACGCCCTTACGTACACTTCTTGACACAAATTGAAAATTTTCTGGGAAGCTAGATGACGCCTCAATAAAAGTACCATCAATAGATACACCATTCATCTCTAGACTTAAAATAAATTTACGGGCCTTCATTGTCTTAAAACCCAACAGAAGGTCCGAAGAGATGTTTAAACCCTGAACAACGTACACTTTCCCGTCATTAAATCCAAGTCCTCATGCAATGCTAACGGTAAGTATGTAACCCCCAATATTGAAATATTATCCCCTGAAACACTCTGAAGATTAACATCGGGGAATTAAAGTTTAAACGAATCATCATGATTCAATTTGTTAAAGACAGAGCTAGACATTAGGTTCACAGGAGAACCTGTATCAATTAAAACACTTATATCTGTATTATTTACACATGACTTCAAAATGAACGAGTCAGGTGAATGCATAAGGGCACTTATCATTAACGTAGGACATTCCGGAGTTTGTGTACATTGATGTTTTACGTTACGTTTGCTTGGGAGTGATCGTAAGCTTCCCCCGACCTAGGGTGACTGGCTTTCCAATCGTCCAAATCTACCTTCACTTCCGGGCAAGTTCCAGTCCTGTGATCATTACACTTGCATCTACGACAGAAAGGTTGCTTACCTGCCGTATATTCATATAGCTCCTTGGCCTTGATGTTACAATGAGGAATAATGTGACCCCGTCCCCCACAATAAAAACACATAACATCCCTGTGTTCACCAGATGTGCCGGTAGCCATTATCGCAGGTCTCTGCGTGCCCTGACCGCCTCCGCCTGCGGCCCGCGGTCGACCACCATTCCCCTGATAACGAGGCGATTGATGGTTCCATGTTTGAGAGCTGTAACTCTGCCTACTCTGACTTACTTGTGCAGGTTTATGGAATTTGGGAAAAGAACTGTTTGAGGAGAACTGCTGGGGATTTCTATGTGTTTGAGAGTTCTTATTTGGTGGACTCTGTTTAGGGAAATTCTGTTTAGGCCCAGGTTGAGCTGGGGAAACAGGTAGGGAATTCCTAACAGCAGCACACGAGAACTGAATTTGCTCGGTGGTTACACCGCTAGTATCACAAGACTTCCTAAGTTCCTTCGAGAATTTATTGAGAGATTGAAACTTTGGAGCTGATTAACACATCCATGGATACGTTGTCATTCATGTATTTCGTTTGATAAATTCAAATTCATCCCACCGCTGCCACCATGTAAGCTTAAGCGAATAGGGTTAATAATGATATCAATTCCCCTATATATATGCTGCCACCATCACAGGTTTACCCTGGGATTAATTAGATAACTCAAATGAATGATAGATAAATGGTAAGGTTAGGAAAATGAAACTTGAGGATAATTAAGAATAGTATAATAAAAGATATCTTAAGACTTATTCAGAAGTACACTAATATATTGATTGTATAAGTATTCGTATCAGTACGATTAATTCAAGTATGTTATATAGTCTGGTTATCACACACGGAGCTAACCTCTGACCCTTCGATGAGCGAGCCGGGATCTCTCATGTTTCTGCCCTCACTCTCTGGATACCCCCCTTATATTATGTTGGGTTACGCCCCTCTTTATGACGTAAAACCACTCATTATCATTCACGTGTACTTCACGACCAATCCTATTACCTGTCAATAATGACGTCATAAGGTGTGGCTTCCAACGTCACGTTGGGTAACTTTCCATCAGAGCGGTCACGTGTAACCAACTCTATTGTGAGATCTCGGGAATGCCGACTAGAAACTGACGTCTACTTAAACCTCAGATTCTAGGCGCCCAGTACCACTTGCCTCCATCATAATTATACAGTCGGTGTAAGAAATATTATGTTTACTAATATGAGTAGTTGTATTAAGGTTATAATAGTGAGATATACTTTAAATATGTATTCTAGTGTTTAAGTAATTCATGGAGTAATAGTTGGATATATTGGAGTATCTAACACTAACTCTTGGTCATCCAACTTTCGGGACTTCGGTGAAACTTTTTCTGTTGCACTAGACATATCGAAGGCCTTCGATAGAGTCTGGCACAAATCTTTAATTTTCAAACTGCCCTCCTTCGGTTTCTGTCCCTCCAACTGTGCCTTTGTCTCTAATTTCCTTTCCGGCCGTTCCATAGCTGCGGTTGTGGACGGCCATCGCTCAACTCCTCATCCTA
Source organism: Paralithodes platypus (assembly GCA_032716605.1). Classification (NCBI taxonomy): domain Eukaryota; kingdom Metazoa; phylum Arthropoda; class Malacostraca; order Decapoda; family Lithodidae; genus Paralithodes; species Paralithodes platypus. Next base: position 41,046,450 of record CM064548.1, on the reverse strand, counting down.
TCAACTCCAGTGTTCCTCAGGGCTCTGTCCTATCTCCTATTCTCTTTTTAATTTTCATTAATGATCTTCTCAACTGTACATCTAGTCCCATCCATTCATATGCAGACGACTCTAATTTACACAACTCAATTAGTTTTCCAGATCACCCCAGCCAGCAGTCCCTCAAAAGTAAACGTAATGAAGCCATAAAATGTGTATCTTCTGATCTAGCTACTATTTCCAATTGGGGTAGAGAAAACCTTGTTACATTTAATGCTTCTAAAACTCAATTTATCTATCTTACTACCCGTCAGGAACCTCCAGAGGACTATCCCTTATTCTTCAACAATACAAAAATCAACCCTTCATCTTCCCTCAATGTTCTCGGTGTCTCTTTTTCTTCTACTCTCACTTGGAAGGACCATATTACCAGTCTCGCTAAGGCAGCCTCCCAGAAGCTGGGTGTGCTAAACCGCCTCAAGGGGTTCTTTACGCAGCTACTTGCTCTGTACAAGGGTACAGTGCATCCTTGTATGGAGTACTGTTCACATGTGTGGGGAGGATCCTCTCACACCGCACTCCTAGATAAGGTAGAAAGGAAAGCTTTTTGTATCATTAACTCCCGTCCACTCACCAATTCTCTGCAATCTCTCTCTCTTCGCCGCAATGTTGCATCTCTCTCACTATTCAATCGCTACTACAATAATCAGTGTTCCACGGAGCTTTCCCAGTGTATACCACCTCCTCTACGTAGGGTACATAGTACCCGCCTTGCAACACAATCCCACCCCTATTCTGTGCAACTCTCCAACCCATGAGTGAAACGCTATTCTCAGACTTTCTTTTTTTCAACTGCTGAGCTCTGGAACTCTCTCCCAGAATCAGTCTTTCCCTCTTCCTGTGACTTGAAGTGCTTCGAACTCCGTGTGTCCAGGAATTTTGGCTCGAACGTCCCTTGATTTCGGCCCTGTCACTCTTTGAAAACTGGGGGAGGCACTCGCTGCAGGCAGTTGTGCCTTTTGTCTCCCTCATTCACATAGAAAAAAAAAATATATATATATAATATATATATATATATATATATATATATATATATATATATATATATATATATATATATATATATATATATATATATATATATATTTATGTATATATACAGTATATTATATTAACGTATATATGTTTTTTATAGTATTAGACTTTTACCGGTATAACCCAGTTACCCATGTGTATTTTGACAGTCATTGTGCAGCTCTACCTGGCCGGTTGGTTGAGTGGCTTTTGTCAGGGTATCTTTATTTGAGGAAGCTTCTGGCAGTATTCAAAACAAAGACTCGTATTCAGAAGGTTATATATTTTCATATAATAGTTGGATTATCAGCATTATGTAAATTTCATATAAAAGAAGCGGAACAAATAGCGGAAAATATTGTGGCAGGAAGGTGTGGATTTTTTGTAGGCTGAAGTTGTAGATATGATAATGTAGTCGGTAAAAGCTGTAATTTTGATGATTCAGTATAATATCTGTTCGTGATACTTACTGGTAAACGATAACTAAATATGCATTGAAAATCACAGTGCGATATTGATTTGCATTATATATATTATGTTAGTAGTATAAGTGACTGAATGAAAGTAATCTAAGGTTGTGTACATACACATGACCAGGACGACGTAATAGTTGTGATAAGAGAATGGCAGTGATAAAGACCTGTACAGATCATTGTAATAGGAAGTGTGTTGTGATAAGAGAATGACAGTGATAAAGACCTGTACAGATCATTATAATAGGAAGTGTGTTGTGATAAGAGAATGACAGTGATAAAGACCTGTACAGATCATTATAATAGGAAGTGTGTTATGATAAGAGAATGACAGTGATAAACACCTGTACAGATCATTATAATAGGAAGTGTGTTGTGATAAGAGAATGACAGTGATAAAGACCTGTACAGATCATTATAATAGGAAGTGTGTTGTGATAAGAGAATGGCAGTGATAAAGACCTGTACAGATCATTATAATAGGAAGTGTGTTGTGATAAGAGAATTACAGTGATAAAGACCTGTACAGATCATTATAATAGGAAGTGTGTTGTGATAAGAGAATGACAGTGAGAAAGACCTGTACAGATCATTATAATAGGAAGTGTGTTGTGATAAGAGAATGACAGTGATAAAGACCTATTCAGATCATTATAATAGGAAGTGTGTTGTGATATTCAAATTCAAATTCAAATTCAAATATATTTATTTAGCCTTCAGGTATACAATAAGTTCAGAATTTAAATACATGGAAGTCAACTGACTGAGCCTTATGAGAGAAAACTCTCTTTAAGGCACCTTGATTTAACCCGAATTAATTTACATTTTTACATACATATAATATAATTATACTCTTTCAATTCGCACCCATAAACTTACACCACATAAACTTACACCACATAAAGATACTCAGCACAAAAGTAACTTACACCACATAAACATACTCATAAACTTACACCACATAAACATACTCAGCACAAAAGTAACTTACACCACATAAACTTACACCACATAAACATACTCAGCACAAAAGTAACTTACACCACATAAACTTACACCACATAAAGATACTCAGCACAAAAGTAACTTACACCACATAAACTTACACCACATAAACATACTCAGCACAAAAGTAACTTACACCACATAAACTTACACCACATAAACATACTCAGCACAAAAGTAACTTACACCACATAAACTTACACCACATAAACATACTCAGCACAAAAGTAACTTACACCACATAAACTTACACCACATAAACATACTCAGCACAAAAGTAACTTACACCACATAAACTTACACCACATAAACATACTCAGCACAAAAGTAACTTACACCACATAAACTTACACCACATAAACATACTCAGCACAAAAGTAACTTACACCACATAAACTTACACCACATAAACATACTCAGCACAAAAGTAACTTACACCACATAAACTTACACCACATAAACATACTCAGCACAAAAGTAACTTACAATTTGACGGATGTTTTACTATTTACTCAATAAAAATGATATGAGGGACATCTTGTTACGTCCTAGGATATATAAACACTGGGCTCTTTCTATTGGACTAGGTATGCGGCAACAAGCAACAACGGAACACGCTAGATCCCACCCTTATCTATAAACCCAGGCAACAAACCACCCTAAACCGTCAAGAGTCTGCCTGGACAACAAGGTATCCTATGACTCGGTTACAGGGTGCACGCACTATAGACTGCTGATAGTCAAGCAGGCTATATAAAAGATCACACAATTAAGTTGACTTAAAGCTTCAAGGAAAAGATACATAACGGAATTAAATTGCAGAAACAATTTAATAACAAACTAGAAGAGAGTACATTTAACGTTACGTTAATTAATACAACTAATCACCCCTGCGTGAAAGAAGGTGAAAGCAAACAGTCCTCAAAACATCGTACAGGTAGGCAAGATGCAGGTTTCTAAACTGCATGCGGCTACTGTAGGATCTGATGCTTAGCAAAGAAAGTAAGTTACGGATTTAGAGAACTCTTATCTCATAAGCAGGAATAAATACTAGTGATAGGCCATACAGAGTATAATAGCATAGGTATAATTAAATAAAGGCAGCAACTCGCAACATAACCACATACAGGTGTGCTTCTCACTCTTAGTCAGGCAAGCCTGCTCGGACAGTCTCTAAGCCACACCCTGACTCACAATGCTCACAAAGACGGTAAACTGTGGCACAATAAACAAGCATAGAGATATAATAAACCGCTAGCTGTTAATCTGCCAGGTGGCAAAGGTCTAGCTGGAAGGATATAGGCTTCGGATACCCGGGCTGAGCCACCTGCTCTAGCCTAGGGACGTTCCCAAGTCTGTGCGCCAAATTACTCTAATTGAAAGGGTGCTCTCTTGAGAGACTCAGATCCCAAGTATCTGACTCTCTCCTGGCGACCCTAAAACAAACGCAAGACGTGCTAGCGCAGTGCTGAATGGACTAGGCAAGGGCCCTCACACAACACAACACTAGACACACAGGCACACAGACAAGAAAATGCCCCCAGACTCCCACGGGTATCCTAGTAAAGTCTTGCAGGTCCACAGGACTTGCACCAGCCGACTTTACTTAAAGAATCGCAAAAAGCCCCCCCTCCGGTCTAGCCCCTGCTCACCTGCCACAAGAACACACTAGCAAGCATGAAACCACCAAATATGAGACAACAAAAAAGCTTCCTAGGTCTCATTAACAATTATATCTCTGCATAAGGCCCAAAATCCTATCTAGTTATCTGAGAGCTCGTCGTTAATACAATGATAGATATAAGGTCTATCAAGGGGATGGGATAATTAAATAGATTGGTGAAGTAGTGGAAAGAAGGTATACAAAGTAAGAGAGAAAGTTTCTAAGTGGGGTTGAGAGGGATAGATGTAAAGGGGGCCCGAAGGGTACGACAGTGAGGTGAGCTCTGAGGAGAATAGCTCCTCTGGACCCCTCCAGGATCCCACACAAAGGCACGGTGGTCAGCCAATCACAGGCCGCTACGTCACCCGGCAGCAGGCCTGTAGAAGGCGCCAGGAACCACCAGCCAATCAAAACCGAGAGGAAAGGCCACGCGGGCGACCACTCCTCCGGGAGGGAGGAGGGAGGAGGAGGAAAAAGCAACACTCACCTCCCCCACCCTGCTCGCTCGCTCTCTCTCTCTCTCGTCTCCTCCCACTCTCACTAGACTTACATCTTATATAATTATAATGAAACAATCAACTATCGAGAATAAAATATACTAAGGTGTGTTGGTTAAGAATAAGGGCAGCTTCAAGCTGTGAAACAACATAAGAATATCCCAGACATTAGTTACATTGTCGTAGGATATATACTAAGGAAAAGCCGGCCAGCCGGCTGCCGCCAGCCGGTTTCTAAATGGCTGGGCAGCCGACGCGCTTGCTTGCCCGCACGTAGCTACTATGCAGGAGCGTCACAATCTTAAAACTAGACAGGGAGGGTTTATCCAGAATATGCCGAGGCAGTGCATTCCAGACCTTTACACCATGATAATGAATCGATTTTTGAGATTGATTTGATGCCAATAATGGAATTTCTAAATCTCTTGTGTTTCTTAAGGTATATCTTTCATTTAAACGAAAATTAAATATATTTATGGGATTGTAATTATTAATGGCTTTATAAACAAAGATAGCAGTGCAATATATGTTTATGTCTTCCCATTTTAAAAGCCTTAGAGATTTATATAATTCATTTGTGTGATCATATTTTCTTTTGAAAGTGATTGTCCTAATAATTTTCTTTTGCGCTAGTTTGACTCTCTCTATCTTAGTTTTACCTGCGGTTGCCCAAACTGTGTGACAGTATGAAAAGTAAGGGTACACCAAGGAGTAGTAAAGTTGTTTAAGTACTTCCGAAGGAAAGCAGTTACGAGTTAGATATAATATACCACATTGTTTATTTATCTTGTTTGTTAATGTTTGTATATGTGACTGCCAAGTCAATTGCCTATCCACTACAACACCAAGACATTTTATATTTTGCTCTTCTATTAACATTGAATTTCCTATTTTAATGGAATCTACATTTGGAGGAACATTCTTTTTTCTGTGATGAATAATATATTTTGTTTTGTCGATATTTAAGGTTAGCTTATCCAACAATAGACATTATTTAGTTCATTATTCACTGATTGCACTAGAGTATTTAAATTGCTGTGACTGGCATAAAGTGTTGTATCGTCTGCAAACATAATTGTTTTAAATAGTACATTTGTGTTAATTAAATCATTCACATATATAATAAACAATAATGGGCCCAGTATGGACCCCTGTGGAACTCCAAAGGCTAAAGATTGTTCACTAGATTTAATATTATTATATTCTACATATTGTTTACGGTCCTTAACCCGGGAGCTGCGGGGAGACTCTTAAGAGTTCCCCCGGCGCACTGCGGGGAGACTCTTAAGAGTCAGAGAAAAAAAAAATCAACTTTTGACATCGAAAAAAAAAAAAAAAAAAAAAAATTTGTTTTTTTATTTTTTTTTGGCCCCTGGGCCATGCAAAATCTCAGTCCTCTACCTCCCCTCCTTCCCCACTTTCCTCCTCTCCTTCAGTTATCACCTATTTTCCCTGTTATTCCCTTATTCTGAGGTATATTTTCGTGCTAACATTAGAAATCCGATTGGAGGGTGTGGTCATCACTGATAGCAAGCGAGTGCAAGAGAGAGAGAGAGTATCGATCGACTGTGTCTCAGTGGCCTTGGGGGAAATTGGCGGGAAAGCAGATTGCCTCACCCATACATTATACAACTCGCGGGCTATATCTCCGATTTTGACCATCCAAACGCTGTTTTCACTCGTTTTATTGTTGTTTCAGGTTAATACCTTTATAATCAACCCATAATAGGTGCATATGGATAAGTATTAATGCTATTAATGGCACAATGAATATTTTAGTGACGGAAACACCTCAAATACGTCAGCACAGGGGGACGTTTCCAATTACCCCCATGCGCACTTCAGAGGTTAAGGTAAGATTCAAACCACCTGAATATAGTATTTCTTATACCAAAATGTTTGAGTTTCTCTAATAGAATGTGGTGGTCAACTGTGTCAAAGGCTTTTGACAGATCTAAAAATACACTAATTATAAACAGTCAATCATCAAAGGCTGCAAGTACGCCATTACTAAATATTATTAGCGCAGTTTCCGTTGATTTTCCACACCTAAATCCATACTGGGCATCAGAAATTATACGGTTCGATAAACAAAATTCATTTAGTCTATTATACATTAGTTTCTCTAATATTTTGCTCATAACAGGTAAAACTGATATGGGCCGGTGATTATTAAATAGCGTCTTATCCCCAGATGTATATATTGGTAACACCTTCGCAATTTTAAGATGATCGGGAAAAATACCCGTGAAAAAGGACATATTACAGAGGTATAAAACAACTTGTGACATAGAAGGCATCATGATTCGTAATATTTGCATAGGTATCCCATCACAGCCTGGAGAGGAATCCCGCAGTTGGCTAACTGTATTTAGTAATTCTTCTGTAGTAACTGGAGGCATTAAGAATATTGATGCTTGTGGATTAGTTAAGTATGAATTAAAGGAAACATTTGACTCTCTGATGTTTTCAGCTAGATTTTTCCCGACTTTGACAAAGTATGAATTAAACTGGTGTGCTATTACATCTGGTTCTTTAATTTCATATTATTCATAACAAATAAATGTATCACTTAATTTGCTGTATTTTTGTCTTTCTAGAACTGAGTTAATTATATTCCAAGCCTTTTTACCGTCACCAGCAGCTTCTTCCAACTTTTGTTTATGGTAGTTTCCTTTGGCTGTTCGTATAGAGGTCGTAACTTGATTACGAAGCCTACGGTATCTCTCCAAACGTGATAGGTTTTATGGCATATTTTTTCGCTAATTTATTTTTTTCTTTGATTATCTCTTGTATTTCCGGTGTTATATAAGGCTTATATAGATGATTTACCTTAATTCGTTTTGTGATAATAGGAAAATGTTTGTTAAACAAAGCTGTAAATATTGTCATAAGATTACGATATATTACATTGGGGTTATTTCAACTATAAACTATTTCCTATGAAACCTCTTCTATTGCTTCTTTAAATTGGTTAATGTTATCAGTACTGTAGTTTCTATAGGTAATGTCTTGTTCTTCTTTTTCAGCTTGCTCTAGTGATGATTTTGTACTAGTATGGAAACATGCAAATACTGGAAAGTTATCTGTTATTCTAGAATAAACTATGCCACTCATTATGTGCTGGCTGAAATTGTTTGACCATAGTTGGTCTATAATAGTAGCCGTTGTTGACGTCACTCTTGTAGGTTTAACCCTTAATTAGCGGCTCACCACATAAGTCGTATTTAATAAAGCTGGACTATGTGGCGGCGCTCGACATAGGTCGAGTGGCAATTTCAACACTTAATGTTGCTGAGAGAGAGAGACAAGTGGTGGCAGGAGACTAGCGAGCGTATGACTGCTCCAGACCACCGCGGCGAACCTACTGACACGAATCTCAGCTTCCTCCTCCCTCTCTCACTCGCTACATACTGAATTATATGGGGAAAGTACCGAATTACATGCTTTTTGCACTCGCGTTGCACGGTTATTGCAAGAAAACTAGCCATCATAAAAGGATCGTTATGGTGTCATTCGAAAGCTCTGTTTATGCCCTTTCAGGGATAGGTACTTGTTTTACGTTCTGGGTCTTATTTAGGCATGAAAATGATCACGTAAACAGCCCTATTTTGGCTAAAAACACCCCGCTGGGCGGTACATATAAATAAACCGCATAGGCCGCTCGTAAGGTGTTAATAATTGAATTAAAGAACAATTTTGAATGAGATAGGGAAATGAAATTGTCTACACAATTATCATTTGCGCTCTTCAATAAGTCAAGGTTATAATCACCTGCAATATAACACAGTTTATCCTCTGCACTCACCTTTGAAAGAATTGTGTTATATTTATCTAAATTACTACCAAAATCAGTATGGGGCCTTCTGTATATAATACCAACAACAGTATTTTTTGAATCCTTATTATGAATTTCAATGAACACAGTTTCAATGATATCGTACTGAAAAGTTAAATCGTTTCTTATGGTATATTTATATCCTGTTTTTATAAACATCGCCACTCCACCACTGTTGCGTGTATAGTTGTTAGTAATATTTTCATAATTAGGAATTGTGTACAATTGCTCAATTTCGTTGGGTAATTTGGTTTCACATAAACCGATAACATTAAAATTGTATGCAAGAGGACTCAGACAGTTCTCAGAAAATTCCTCAAAATGTAGTGGTACACTATTTATATTATAACACATTATGTTAAAGCTATTTTGAGCTGGGAGCTGAGCTTGAGGAGTATTAGGAAAGAGATAATTACATGAAGGGAATTTATAGTTCAGCGAATTTACCAAATAATTATCAGGATCTATTTCATTGTCATGCCTATCTTCATTTATATTTACATGATTGAATGTAAGATTGTCCAGAATATCAAAGGGTATTATATCATTATTTTCTAAAGGATCATTATTTACCATTAGGAATTGATGGTCATTGAGATTATGAAAGGGAAATACATCATTATAAGGCATGAATGGAAAATAGTACTATATTTATCAAAACGTAATATAGTCTCAATGTTGAATCTACCTAGTTGTGTATCTGTCTGGTCGATTTCTTGTGCGCTGTTGTTTGTCCAAGGGCGGCACCTGACCCCCTGCGATACTGGGCCTACCATGAGGGGCCGAGTTAGGAGGGCCACCCTAAGAGAATGACAGTGATAAAGACCTGTACAGATCATTATAATAGGAAGTGTGTTGTGATAAGAGAATGCCAGTGATATACACCTGTACAGATCATTATAATAGGAAGTGTGTTGTGATAAGAGAATGACAGTGATAAAGACCTGTACAGATCATTATAATAGGAAGTGTGTTGTGATAAGAGAATGACAGTGATAAAGACCTGTACAGATCATTATAATAGGAAGTGTGTTGTGATAAGAGAATGACAGTGATAAAGACCTGTACAGATCATTATAATAGGAAGTGTGTTGTGATAAGAGAATAACAGTGATAAAGACCTGTACAGATCATTATAATAGGAAGTGTTTTGTGATAAGAGAATGACAGTGATAAAGAGCTGTACAGATCATTATAATAGGAAGTGTGTTGTGATAAGAGAATGACCTGCCGCCTTCCCGATCCCAAAAACCCTGGATGTGGTATCACACCCCAAGAAAGCATGCACAAAGAGAATATGCCTGCAATCCTGGACCCCAAGCTTATGCTTGATCGAATTAACACCCATGCACCTGACTTCTGCTCCTTTCTTTGGTTCAGGTCGGAAGTGGATGTCATGTTTGTTTTCTCCTGCAAGGTGGATGAGGAGAACAAGTAGGTCTGTGTCGTCTCCGACTAACACAGTTTCTCTGTCCTCAGAGATTCTCACTGCAGTTTGGACAATAAGAGTATCTGTATCCCCTCTGGCATGGATAACTTCACAGCCTTCTTTGGCCAGGGCATCTCCCAAAAGTTCAAGAAAGTGTTGCTTGTTCTCTTTGTTTGAGAGGAATTCCTTCTTTTTTGACTGGAGTTTCGTGGACAGATGGAATGTCACCTTCCTACCCTCACATTCCACTCGACGCTGATGTGTGCTGTCTTTTGTTGAAGGTCCCGCCTCATAACCATCAAACACAACCACTGCCTGACCAATGACCATAGTGTTTTGTAACATATCTGGTATAGTCCTGCAATATCTTGTCGTATGTTTCACCAAGTTGCCATGGAATGCGATGGAGAAGAGCACCTCCATCAAGGACGTATGTGATATTTTGACATGGTGCTGGGTTGTGTGGTACCTCGGACCAGATGGCGTCAGCTAGTTGTGCCTTCACAGCTTTCAGGAGCTTTCCTTTCCCTTCGAACAAGGCAGGTGGGTAGTTGCAGAGCTCATAGGTGAGGGCATTCGGAAGATCATTTGCCTGAGATCCTGCAATGATGAGTCGTTGAAACAGAAGAAGAGGATCATCTGTACTTCCTCATCACCTATCTTGACTGCAGACTTAGAGTCAAAAGTCACAGCTTGGGCTTTCCTTTTGAAACTGTACTTGACCACATGTTGTCCAACCATTTCATTAAGAATGTCATATCCGATCCTTTTTGCATCATCCACATTAACCTCGGAACCAGCCGAGATTCCGCTGACTATGTTGCGGAGGGATGAGTCTGCTTCGAATGGAGACCTCCAGTCAATGGAGGACAGCAATGTGCTACAGTCACTACTGTCCCTTGTTTGCCGAGCTTGTGATATGTCTTTATGCTGTTCACTCGTCTGGTATGTGATGGATGTCAGCTGTTGCATTGCCATGTTTACTTCTGCACAAACTGGCCTTGAAAGACATCAGACCAGTCTTTGGGTTTCCGTCATTCCCCTCCCTCTGGTGAGACCTCCATTTGTCTTCAGACTTCTCATAAGTGCCTGTTCGATCACCAGGTCTGGAGACAACCTTGCCCAGAAGCGGTCACTCCTCCTGACTATATGTAGTCCCTGGGTGAACTGTTGGTAGACATTGGGGTGTGTATCTTCCAGTTTTGTCATTTTCTGCAGATAGAGGTGCAATGACTTTGTGTACAAGTTATGGCCGGAGGCAGCTAAGTACGGAAGCATGGCTTGCATCATCTCCAGATGGAGAGACCAATCTCCGATTCGTTCTGATCGCATGAATGACCTCATGATGTCTATCATCTCCATGTATTGCAGCCACAGACGTGCAGTACGGTAGCTCGATTCCAACATGTCCTTGTGTGTCTCAAGTTTCTGTTGTAGATCCTGCAGGTACAAAGATGATTCTACATCACTGAGCGTGATTTCACCAGAGAGGAGATCATCATAGAGGTTCCCTATTGTCTCCAATTCCAGTGGCACATTGTCATTAGATAAAGACAACTTGATCCCCAACAGGCTGCTCAAGAGAAGTGTGTGAAGGACGGAATCTACAAGGAGATGACCACGAATGGCACGAGCAACTGCGTGTCCAGTGAGAATATGGGTAACAGTGTTCCCAGCGAAGATCACTTCCAAGATATCTTGAAGGCCTGTTCCTCTCATCAAGTGCCCAATGCTACCCAGAAAGCTCATTAGTGCGTGAAATCCCCAAGTCTTAAAATAATCGGATGCAGATCACTGTCCTCTCCAGCACTATCCACAATTTGAGTTGCCTTGAACCACAACGGCTGGTCAAAAGTGAGCACTGGTGTTGCTCCATAGCGCTTGGCATGTTCTGCAACGAAGTGTAAAGTTGAGTTGACACACGTCATGTCACTCGGGTTCATATCAATCATGAGAAGGAACATGGTGGATGACTGTCCTGGGTGGTCTCCGTTGTTTACCATTTGCATGTATCCCGACCATGCTGGTCTTGGTAACCGGACTGACAGGGACGTTTTCCACAGGAGATCTACCTTGGGGCTTTCCGTGTGTTTGGGTTCCTCTGGTAGAGCTTCATACTTGATATTAGCAAGTTCATCACCAAGTGAATGAATTTCTTAATGCTGATGTGTCCTACAGCAGCGATCTCCTCTGCTGTCACAGACACACGTTTTACCACAGAGGTGACATCACATTTGGGTGTTACAACTGCCATAATACCCATTCCGTGGAATGTCCCAGAGCCGTCAAGAGTCCTAGTGTCATGATCCACGTTGTCGGCCACATATTGAACAGACTGCCCAGGGAGGAACTCTGGAATGTCCAATCCCTGGTTGACAGCTGCACTCCGTTCATATTTTTGCACCTCTGAATATGAACTACAGAATCCATGGGCATTCAGTGTGGCAATCAGAAATCTTGAGGCAAAATGCGAATGCATTTGCACACCTAGACCTAATTGCAATGGTGCAGTCATAACTCTTGGGCGGGCAGCCTGCATTAATGGTTGAATATTAATATAGGCCTAAAGACAGACCTTATGGGAAAACATACATGTAGTTATGAATATTACTACCTATACTGATGTCATACATGCACCAAAAATGAAATCCAAAAAACAAAATCCCCCCCCCCCAAAAAAAAATCCAGAAATCCAAAAGTTCAACCCTGATAAAAATATTGATCCACTCAAAAAAATGTGTGGGACTTTTATTATATCATGAAGGGTATCCTACTGAACAAATCCCAACAGGTTTCGTTTCTGTTGCAATTAGTGGTGGGTCCTGGTGTACATTGACTGGACTATTAGGTCAGTCTTACAGGACGGGTCAACCACTCACAAACCCTTCTCACTCTGCTGTGAGGGACCATTGCACTAAGGTATGTAAAATTCCGCTAAACAAGGACAACTTTAAAATCATTGATAGTTGCTCTTCTGTAAACTTGAGAATTTTAGAATCCCTTCACATTAAGAAAATTCAACCTAAACTCAATATTTCGACTTCTGCTTTCCCCTTAAGTGTTGCCTAATCCCCCATAAGTTTTCAAATTTAAATGTTCAGTATCTATACCTTTTATTTAGTTTTAGGTTTTAGCGTTACTCAGATTTATATCTACGTACTTCATATCCCTCAATAAATTAATGTTTTCGTTTTTGTTCACTTTTAGGTCACTGATGATGGCATACACTATATGTCATCACGTTTGAAAATGTGTGTAATAAAGATGTTGGTTGTTACGTCCCTCGTCACTCTTTTCCTCCTGAAGTTGAGATTCCCCAGGAACGTTCCCATTTCCGATATATATATATATATACACTGAGAGTAGTCCAGCATGCTCTCACAAATCCCTCCTCCTCCTATCTTCACTACACTTAACATGCACACCACACATCCTCCTTCGTAATTATTTAAAAAATTATGTACAAAGGCGCAGCCTCGGAGTCCGCAGGGGGGGGGGGGGAGAGAGGACCATAAATACCCCCACACATGCCCGACCTTCCCCTGACGACCCATCTAAAACCTCTGGACCACGGCCTGTCACTCTTACTATCAACTTTTGCAATATTCGCGGCCTTTCCTCTAATTTTCACTCTATCGAACACCATCTCTCCTCCTCCAAACCTGATCTTCTTTTCCTCACCGAAACTCAAGTGTCTGAAGCAACTGCCAGCAGCCCCTTCTCTGTATCCTCCTACTTTCTCTATCCTAGTTTCAAAGCCAATGGCGGATGTTGTGCATATGTGCAAAACAAACTCACTTGCTCTCGTGTTCCCGATTTCGACTCCTCTGAATTCTCAACTTTATGGCTCAAACTATCCTGTCATTCTCATACTAGATATTTTTGTGCTGTCTATCTTTTCCCTAGCTCTACCGACTTTCCCAAATTCTTCGACTATCTAAAGTGGAACACATTCTATCTATCTCTGCCGTCTCTGAAATCTCCATCTTTGGAGATTTCAACGTTCACCACCGCCAATGGCTCTCCTCTCACTCTACTGCCAAAGCTGGTGAACACGCCTATGTCATTTCTATCATAAATGACCTAGAGCAACTGGTCCAGCAACCCACCTGTATCCCGGATCGCTTCGGAGATCGGCCCAACATTCTTGAGTCATTTCTGACTTCTAACCCTTCATCTTATACTGTCAATCTGTTCTCTCCTTTGGGCTCCTCCGACCATAAACTTATCTCCGTCACCTGTCCTATCTCTTCAGTACGGCCATCCGATCCTCCCAGCCGGCGGCGCTTGTGGCACTTTGGCGCTGCCGACTGGGGGGCTCTCCGGCAGTACTTCTTTGATTTCCCATGGAATGACTTCTGCTTCCGTGGCCGAGGACCCTCGGAGAGTGCTGAAAGCATTACCGAAGTAATCCTCTCGGGCATGGAAGCGTACATTCCATTTTCTTTCTCTCAGTCTAATGCAAAAAAAAACTTGGTTTACTCACACTTGTTCTACTGCTGTCCACAACAAGGAGGAAGCATTCAAATGGTACCGACACCTTAAATCTCAAGAATCTCATTCTTCCTATGTTTCTCCCCGGAATCAAGCCAAATCTGTTCTTCGACTTGCCAAGCACTCTTTCATCAATAATAAAATCACTGAACTATCCAACTCTAGCTCTTCCCAAGCTTTCTGGCATCTAGCCAAAAACCTCTCCAACAACTTTTCTTCCTCGTCTTTCCCTCCCCTTTTCCACTCTGATGTGGCACAACCATCACTTCTTCCTCTGACAAAGCTGAACTCTTTGCTCAATCTATTGCCAGAAACTCTACCTTGGATGATTCCAGTGCTCTTCCTCCCTCTCCACCCCCCTCTCTCCTAATTATGCCTAATATCCTAATCTCTTCTAAAGATGTACGTTCTACCCTCTCTGGGCTTAATACTAAGAAGGCGTACGGTCCGGACGGTGTTCCTCCTGTTGTACTTAAAAACTGTGCTTCCGTCTTGACCCCCTGCCTAGGCAAACTCTTTCGTCTCTGTCTCTCCTCTAACGTCTTTCCTTCTTGCTGGAAGTTTGCTCTCATTCAACCTGTCCCAAAGAAGGGTGACCGCTCTCAACTCTCCAACTATCGTCCAATTGTTCTCCTCTCTTGTATCTCTAAAGTTTTTGAAACTATTCTTGCTTCCAAATTTCTTAAGCATTTCTCTTCTCATAATCTGCTCTCAGATCGCCAGTATGGCTTCCTTAAAGGTCGCTCAACTGGTGATCTTCTTTCATATCTTACTAATGTAAGCTTAAGCGAATAGGGTTAATAATGGTATCAATTCCCCTATATATATGCTGCCACCATCACAGGTTTACCCTGGGATTAATTAGATAACTCAAATGAATGTTAGATAAGTGGTAAGGTTAGGTAAATGAAACTTGAGGATAATTTTTTTTTCTATGTGATTGAGGGAGGCAAAAGGCATAACTGCCTATAGCGAGTGCCTCCCCCATAGTTGAAAGAGTGACAGGGCCAAAATCAAGGGACGTTCGAGCCAAAATGCCTGGACACACGGAGTTTGAAGCAATTTAAGTCATAGGAAGAGGGAAAGACTGATTCTGGGAGAGAGTTCCAGAGCTCAGATGTTGAGTAGAAGAAAGTTTGAGAGTAACGTTTCACTCTTGGGTTGGAGAGTTGCACAGAGTAGGGGTGGGATTGAGTTGCAAGACGGGTACCACGTGCCCTACGTAAAGGAGGTGGTATGCACTGGGATAGCTCTGAGGAACACTGATTATTATAGTAGCGATAGAATAGCGAGAGAGATGCAACATTGCGGCGGAGAGAGAGAGATTGCAGAGAGTTGGTGAGTGGACGGGAGTTAATGATACGAAAGGCCTTCCTTTCAACTTTGTCTAGGAGAGCGGTGTGAGAGGAACCTCCCCACACATGTGAACAATACTCAATACAAGGGTGCACTATGCCCCTGTACAGAGCAAGAAGCTGTGCAGGGGAAAAGAACCCCCTAAGGCGGTTGAGCACACCCAGCTTCTGGGAGGCTGCCTTAGCAAGACTGGTAATATGGTCCTTCCAAATGAGAGCAGAAGAAAAAGAGACACCAAGAATATTGAGAGAAGATGAAGAATAGTATAATAAAAGATATCTTAAGACTTATTCAGAAGTACACTAATATATTAATTGTATAAGTATTCGTATCAGTACGATTAATTCAAGAATGTTATATAATCTGATTATCACACACGGAGCTAACCTCTGACCCTTCGATGAGCGAGCCCCGCGGGATCTCTTGTTTCTGCCCTCGCTCTCTGGATACCCACCTTATATTATGTTGGGTTACGCCCCTCTTTATGACGTAAAACCACTCATTATCATTCACGTGTACTTCACGACCAATCCTAGTACCTGTCAATAATGACGTCATAAGGTGTGGCTTCCAACGTCACGTTGAGTAACTTTCCATCAGAGCGGTCACGTGTAACCAACTCTATTGTGAGATCTCGGGAATGCTGACTAGAAGCTGACGTCTACTTAAACCTCAGATTCTAGGCGCCCAGTACCACTTGCCTCCATCATATACAGTCGGTGTAAGAAATATTATGTTTACTAATATGAGTAGTAGTATTAAGGTTATAATAGTGAGATATACTTTAAATATGTATTCTAGTGTTTAAGTAATTCATGGAGTAATAGTTGGATATATTGGAGTATCTAACACGCCCCCCTTAAAGATAAGAGACCTAATTTCTTCCACTGAAATTACCCCCAAATAAAATATAATAGAAAGTGATTATAGTATCAAGAATATATTTTTAGGTTTTGTGATTTTTTGTTTCTTTTGTTTTTGTAAAATTATTTGAAGTTTGTAAATTTACTATATAAAAGGGAATTTAAAATTAAGAAAATCTGGAAGAAAAATGTACATAAGAACATTATAAAGATATATATATATATAAACATATGAGTGGGCCCATACTCCAAACAACAACGACATAAGAGCAAATCGAACATAACTGAAGCAATGTAGAGAAAGTTTATCATCCTTTCGATAGGATCCACCAATTACTACACCACTTCGTCAATGTCTTTGATCGAAAATGTTATCCAGTCATCAGTGGTAGTGAAATATGAATACAATAAATAGTAGGGTATAGTGCAAGTGAATATTTAAATTAAAATTGATAACTCGTGTTTCAAGAGTTATAATACTAGATTTCAACATTGATAACACTGTGATGAATTCGTAGATGTAGAGTGCAACTAATTTTCAATATAGATAAACACTACGTTGAAGCTTATACTAAGGAAAAGAAAGAGATAGGTAATATCTTTGAATTCTGGTTTTCAACACGGAATACCAAGGAAAGAAAATTAAACCAATCAAATAATATGCAATATGCAAATAACAAATAAAATGTGCAAAATAGATATACAGTAAACACAATAAAATTGACATAGAATATATTAAAAACAAATGCTGAAAATAGAAAATCTGAAAAAGAACAATTCCAATATACAAATAAAATGTATGCAAGGTAAGTTAAACACGGAATCGTACCAACAAAAATGCCACAGGTCTGTTTACAAGCCCCTATTGCCTTACACATAATGAAAACAATTTACGGTCTAACATTTTGGATAATCTCAATCCTTGTCAACCTACCCTCAATGTTCCTGGAAATTACAAGGAAAATGATAATGAAAATAAGCACGACAAGACCAGTGAACAGTGGCAGAGGGTAGACGTACTCAGGGCGAACGAAATACATGAATGACAACGTATCCATGGATGTGTGTTAATCAGCTCCAAAGTTTCAATCTCACGCAAAATTATCTTGGGAAATGAAAAGTTGTTCGTAATATTTACTTCAGACGGAATGCTAGCAAACAGAATACCATGTTCTGTGAACGAAAGCATGTGAGTGAAAGATGGGTAAAGAGTAAGATGTGACGAAACCAATAGACACGAGTCCCTTACATAAACTTGGCCAATACATGATTTATGAAAGGGTGCACGGTCCGGGCAAGTAATCAGTAGATCTGAAGCAGTCACAAAATAAAGAAAATTAGTATTAATTACGTGAACATGAAAACATTAGTGAAATTGAACCGGAGTGAAATTACAGTTATCCAGGATATTGGCATTGCCAATAATAGCTTGAACGCATTTGTTATATTTCATTGGCAGGAAAGGAACGGCAGACGCTGGGCAAATAGTAAACAAGCCGAGAGCCGTGTGACACCACGCATGAACAGTGGAGGAACTCAATAATGAATAGTATTCATCCGTATACTACCTTTTCGAAACTAGCAAATTCTCGGCAGGAAAATTAATAGTGAGCAAGGAATTATGAAATTTTACCGGAAAAGGTATAATTTCAACCCAAGACAAACTCATGTCAGAAGCAAAAGGGATCAAAATAAGAAATTTACCGTGACTCACGTACACCTCGAGGAAAGGGTAAAAGACTCTAATTCTGAGTGAACCACCAACGGTACCAAATCAAATTCCCTCTTTGCCAATTTCAGCAACTTGTATAAGTCAGCCAAGGAAAGTAAGTCAGATGTCACTAGTCCGTTCTCCGCGTGAACTAAAGCATGCATACAACATTCAAAATTCTTCCCCAAAATAGTAGATATAATATCCCGGTATCCATAATACCAAGACACGCCCTACAATCCTTCCTACGTTACCCATCTGAGGAACCGAAACAAAAATTATGACTAAAAATTTACATGTAAAATTAATCCAAATTCATTCCCAAACTGTCTACCCACCATTGAGCAACAAAATTACCTCCCTCTTTAACAAAAGCAACATTACTCGACCTTAAATTATATTTATGAGCACCCGTTGTCTTTGTAGGCCGTTTACGTCCCCTAACATTCCTCGGACTCATCGGTTTGTGGTCAACAGAAATATCTTCATAACCAGGTAAATTGCGTATAACACGTTTCAAATGATTCATATGAGCCCTTTTCTCAACGCCCTTTTCTAAGTGTTTTATAACAGTACTATTCCTGTCGACTGAAATTACGCGGTAAGGACCCTCGAAAACAGGTTGTAATTTATCTTTGGCGTAAAATTCCCTCAAATAAACAAGATCCCCTACATCAATATTAACGTTCCTCTTACGTTTATTCGCTACGTCCACCATGTCTTCCTTTGATTTCGAAAGAGAACTGCGTAAAGTCTTATAAATAGACCGAATATTATTCAAGTGATACAACACGTAATCATCGCAGTTATAAACAGGAGAATTAGACTGAACTAGTGAATTATGCGGAAGTCTCATGTCTCTACCAAAAACAATAAAATAAGGCGAATCCGCAATTGAAGAATTTATCGAACAATTTAGTGTTGATTCTGCAAAGTGCAAAACTGAATCCCATGTACTCGTATCACGATCTAATAATAAGCCCCGAAGAGCACGGATAAGAGATTGATTAGCGCGTTCCGCCAAGCCATTAGACTGGGGTGAATGAGGACAAACAGTAACATGATCTATATTATATTCATCGCATAGTTTCGTCATACTAGAATTACAAAATTCTGTACCATTATCAGTTATAATTGTATTAGGACAACCAAATTAACACACGATGTCTGCTAAAAATTTATTAGCGACCGATTTCGCCTCTTTTTCCTGCAACACTGATAACACGACATACCGTGAAAAGTGACAAATAGTGAGCATAATGTATTGGTTGCCGGCGTCAGTCAGTGGAAGTTTCAATAAATCTATAGCAACCACATCGAAAGGATACGCCGGAATCGGATATTCCCCGATTTTCACTTCCGGGCTCAACTTAGGTTTAATAGTGGTACATGTAGAACAACAGTCAATATATCTATCTATATCCTTTTTCATCGTCCGCCAATAATAATTTCTCTGGGCTTGTGTCAAACACCGAAGCTTCCCCGGATGCCCAATTGTATCATGTCCATGTAAAATAGGCAATAAAGTACTAATTTGCGAATCTGGAATGACTAGTTGCATTATTACCCTGTCATTTAAATCCATCTTCCTGTACAAACACCCTTCATGCATTACAAAATTAGAATAATCAAAACCTGCAAAGTCGGGGTGACAAGGGACATTGCCGCTAAAATCACCCGATTCCAAAGCAAGAATGACTTGACCCCAATAACTATCTTTAAGCTGGTCTAACGCAATACTTTTACTGCACAATAGTGCATTAACCGACACTAGATTCCTTGATAACGCATCAGCAACTGTGTTGAGCTTGCCTTCAACATACAATAATGTAGGATTGTATGATGCTAATGTTAACTTCCACCTGGCACGTCTACCCGTGAGAAGTTTATCATCAAACAATTTAATTAGAGGCTAATGGTCTGTCCAAACAGTTACATCATAACCATATATTACCTAACGAAATATATTTAACGCCCAAATTAGCGCTGCTCCTTCTAAATCGGTAACACAATAATTCTGTTCCGCAGGTTTTAAAGAACGGCTAGCGAATCCTAACGGCCGTAAGAGATTCAGCATCATCTGCATAAGAACAGCTCCAAACCCAGTATATGATGCATCAGAATTAATATAGAAAGGTTTCTTAAAATCAGGGAAAGCAAGGGTCGGTCGAGATGTTAAACTCGCCTTTAATTCAGCAAAAGAACCCTCTTGTTCAACTCCCCACAAAAATTCAACGTCCTTCTTGAGTAAAATATATAGAGGCTTCGCGATACTAGCGTAGTTCTTTATAAATGCCCTATAGTAGCCCGATAGGCCCAAAAATTGCCTTAACTGTTTTACGGTAGTGGGCGTAGGAAATTTAGTGATAGAATTTGTCAACTGAGCAGTAGTATTTACCCGTCCGGAGTTAATTCATGCCCCAAAAATGACAGTTTCTTTTTAAAGAATTCACATTTACTGATTTTAATTTTTAATCCTGCCTCATTTAATTTAGAAAGTATATTTCTCAGTGCGATAAGATGTTCCTCTACCGTTCTTGAACAAATTATAATATCGTCTATATACACATAAACATTGTGACCGATCAATCCTGCCAATACATTATTCATTAATCTCTGAAAAATTTCTGGTGAATTTTTAAGGCCCATGGGTAGACGTTTATATTCAAAAGTACCGGAAGGAGAATTAAATGCTGTATATTGCCTTGATTCCGGTGATAACCCAATTTGATGAAACCCACTCGAAAGATCGAGGGTTGAAAAGACCTTGTTATTCGTACCCAAACTAGCAAGAATTTCCGGTATCGCCGGCATATGAAAATGATCGGTCTCCGTAATGGTATTAAGTTTTCTAAAGTCTACCACGACTCTAAACTCCCCCTTCGCCTTCTTCGGAACTAAGAAAAGAGGTGATCGCCAAAGTGACGGTGATGGTTGAATTACGTCCTGAGAAAGTAAATCTGAAACATGTTTATCAGTCAATTACCGTTGACTGTGCGATAAGCGATACATAGGCAGGTAAACGGGCTTCTGATCCTTGTCACTCAACACAATTTTATGGTCCATAATGTCAGTAAACCCCATAGCGTCCGCTTTCAAATGTACGGACTCATTAAATTCCCTCAATAACGCCTTAAGCGGACCCTGAGCCTCAGGAAAGTTGGTACCTTGTAAATCCTCGTAAATCTTACGCATTCTATCCTCCATACCATGAGAGTTCCCTGTGCGCACTGAAGCCACGGGAAGAGAATTAATTTTCATCGAATTTACAAGGTACACAGGAAGCATTACATAACTTCGTATCCGCATATAATTTCATTAAGCCATTTGTGGTATTCAAAATGTGAGTTTGGAAAACATTGGTGTCATCCACCTCATGTAAGCTTGAGCGAACGTAATACCCTTGATCGCTGAGGAATCAGGTAATAATACAATAGAATTTACTGTACTCTTAAGATTGTTCGCATAAACATTAACAACCTTCGCAGAATGCGGTTCAACAATAGTATTGCAGTGAATGAGAATATCAGAATCCCCCATAGATTGTTCTAAATAATCATGCAGTTTAATCTCGACAGCGGGAAGAGCGGGGTTGGTACCGTGGCAGTGCCTGCATCTACCTCTCCCGCTATTGCCTGCATCTACCTCTCCCGCTATTCCTGCCAGACGTACGACGTTTCCCTTGAAGAGATTTACTGCTCTCCACAACGCCCTTACGTACACTTCTTGACACAAATTGTAAATTTTCTGGGAAGCTAGATGACGCCTCAATAAAAGTACCATCAATAGATACACCATTCATCTCTAGACTTAAAATAAATTTACGGGCCTTCATTGTCTTAAAACCCAACAGAAGGTCCGAAGAGATGTTTAAACCCTGAACAACGTACACTTTCTCCGTCATTAAATCCAAGTCCTCATGCAATGCTAACGGTAAGTATGTAACCCCCAATATTGAAATATTATCCCCTGAAACACTCTGAAGATTAACATCGGGGAATTAAAGTTTAAACGAATCATCATGATTCAATTTGTTAAAGACAGAGCTAGACATTAGGTTCACAGGAGAACCTGTATCAATTAAAACACTTATATCTGTATTATTTACACATGACTTCAAAATGAACGAGTCAGGTGAATGCATAAGGGCACTTATCATTAACGTAGGACATTCCGGAGTTTGTGTACATTGATGTTTTACGTTACGTTTGCTTGGGAGTGATCGTAAGCTTCCCCCGACCTAGGGTGACTGGCTTTCCAATCGTCCAAATCTACCTTCACTTCCGGGCAAGTTCCAGTCCTGTGATCATTACACTTGCATCTACGACAGAAAGGTTGCTTACCTGCCGTATATTCATATAGCTCCTTGGCCTTGATGTTACAATGAGGAATAATGTGACCCCGTCCCCCACAATAAAAACACATACATCCCTGTGTTGACCAGATGCGCCGGTAGCCATTATCGCAGGTCTCTGCGTGCCCTGACCGCCTCCGCCTGCGGCCCGCGGTCGACCACCATTCCCCTGATAACGAGGCGATTGATGGTTCCATGTTTGAGAGCTGTAACTCTGCCTACTCTGACTTACTTGTGCAGGTTTATGGAATTTGGGAAAAGAACTGTTTGAGGAGAACTGCTGGGGATTTTTATGTGGTTGAGAGTTCTTATTTGCTGGACTCTGTTTAGGGAAATTCTGTTTAGGCCCAGGTTGAGCTGGGGAAACAGGTAGGGAATTCCTAACGGCAGCACACGAGAACTGAATTTGCTCGGTGGTTACACCGCTAGTATCACAAGACTTCCTAAGTTCCTTCGAGAATTTATTGAGAGATTGAAACTTTGGAGCTGATTAACACATCCATGGATACGTTGTCATTCATGTATTTCATTCGATAAATTCAAATTCATCCCACCGCTGCCACCATGTAAGCTTAAGCGAATAGGGTTAATAATGGTATCAATTCCCCTATATATATGCTGCCACCATCACAGGTTTACCCTGGGATTAATTAGATAACTCAAATGAATGATAGATAAATGGTAAGCTTAGGTAAATGAAACTTGAGGATAATTAAGAATTAGGCTACCATTTATCTATCATTCATTTGAGTTATCTAATGAGTTATCTAATAAAAGATATCTTAAGACTTATTCAGAAGTACACTAATATATTGATTGTATAAGTATTCGTATCAGTACGATTAATTCAAGTATGTTATATAGTCTGGTTATCACACACGGAGCTAACCTCTGACCCTTCGATGAGCGAGCCGGGATCTCTCTTGTTTCTGCCCTCGCTCTCTGGATACCCACCTTATATTATGTTGGGTTACGCCCCTCTTTATGACGTAAAACCACTCATTATCATTCACGTGTACTTCACGACCAATCCTAGTACCTGTCAATAATGACGTCATAAGGTGTGGCTTCCAACGTCACGTTGGGTAACTTTCCATCAGAGCGGTCACGTGTAACCAACTCTATTGTGAGATCTCGGGAATGCTGACTAGAAGTTGACGTCTACTTAAACCTCAGATTCTAGGCGCCCAGTACCACTTGCCTCCATCATAATTATACAGTCGGTGTAAGAAATATTATGTTTACTAATATGAGTAGTTGTATTAAGGTTATAATAGTGAGATATACTTTAAATATGTATTCTAGTGTTTAAGTAATTCATGGAGTAATAGTTGGATATATTGGAGTATCTAATACTAACTCTTGGTCTTCCAACTTTCGGGACTTCGGTGAAACTTTTTCTGTTGCACTAGACATATCGAAGGCCTTCGATAGAGTCTGGCACAAATCTTTAATTTTCAAACTGCCCTCCTTCGGTTTCTGTCCCTCCCACTGTGCCTTTGTCTCTAATTTCCTTTCCGGCCGTTCCATAGCTGCGGTTGTGGACGGCCATCGCTCAACTCCTCATCCTATCAACTCCAGTGTTCCTCAGGGCTCTGTCCTATCTCCTATTCTCTTTTTAATTTTAATTTATGATCTTCTCAACTGTACATCTAGTCCCATCCATTCATATGCAGACGACTCTAATTTACACAACTCAATTAGTTTTCCAGATCACCCCAGCCAGCAGTCCCTCAAAAGTAAACGTAATGAAGCCATAAAATGTTTATCTTCTGATCTAGCTACTATTTCCAATTGGGGTAGAGAAAACCTTGTTACATTTAATGCTTCTAAAACTCAATTTATACACCTTACTACCTCCAGAGGACTATCCCTTATTCTTCAACAATACAAAAATCAACCCTTCATCTTCCCTCAATGTTCTCGGTGTCTCTTTTTCTTCTGCTCTCACTTGGAAGGACCATATTACCAGTCTCGCTAAGGCAGCCTCCCAGAAGCTGGGTGTGCTCAACCGCCTCAAGGGGTTCTTTACGCAGCTACTTGCTCTGTACAAGGGTACAGTGCATCCTTGTATGGAGTACTGGTCACATGTGTGGGGAGGATCCTCTCACACCGCACTCCTAGATAAGGTAGAAAGGAAAGCTTTTTGTATCATTAACTCCCGTCCACTCACCAATTCTCTGAAATCTCTCTCTCTTCGCCGCAATGTTGCATCTCTCTCACTATTCAATCGCTACTACAATAATCAGTGTTCCACAGAGCTTTCCCAGTGTATACCACCTCCTCTACGTAGGGTACATAGTACCCGCCTTGCAACACAATCCCACCCCTATTCTGTGCAACTCTCCAACCCATGAGTGAAACGCTATTCTCAGACTTTCTTCTTTTCAGCTGCTGAGCTCTGGAACTCTCTCCCAGAATCAGTCTTTCCCTCTTCCTGTGACTTGAAGTGCTTCGAACTCCGTGTGTCCAGGCATTTTGGCTCGAACGTCCCTGGATTTCGGCCCTGTCACTCTTTGAAAACTGGGGGAGGCACTCGCTGCAGGCAGTTGTGCCTTTTGTCTCCCTCATTCACATAGAAAAGAAAAAAAAATATATATATATATATATATATATATATATATTTATGTATATATACAGTATATTATATTAACGTATATATGTTTTTTATAGTATTAGACTTTTACCGGTATAACCCAGTTACCCATGTGTATTTTGACAGTCGTTGTGCAGCTCTACCTGGCCGGTTGGTTGAGTGGCTTTTGTCAGGGTATTTTTATTTGTGGAAGCTTCTGGCAGTATTCAAAACAAAGACTCGTATTCAGAAGGTTATATATTTTCATATAATAGTTGGATTATCAGCATTATGTAAATTTCATATAAAAGAAGCGGAACAAATAGCGGAAAATATTGTGGCAGGAAGGTGTGGATTTTTTGTAGGCTGAAGTTGTAGATATGATAATGTAGTCGGTAAAAGCTGTAATTTTGATGATTCAGTATAATATCTGTTCGCGATACTTACTGATAAACGATAACTAAATATGCATTGAAAATCACAGTGCGATATTGATTTTCATTATATATATATTATGTTTGTAGTATAAGTGACTGAATGAAAGTAATCTAAGGTTGTGTACATACACATGACCAGGACGACGTAATAGTAAGATAAGAGAATGGCAGTGATAAAGACCTGTACAGATCATTGTAATAGGAAGTGTGTTGTGATAAGAGAATGACAGTGATAAAGACCTGTACAGATCATTATAATAGGAAGTGTGTTGTGATAAGAGAATGACAGTGATAAAGACCTGTACAGCTCATTATAATAGGAAGTGTGTTATGATAAGAGAATGACAGTGATAAACACCTGTACAGATCATTATAATAGGAAGTGTGTTGTGATAAGAGAATGACAGTGATAAAGACCTGTACAGATCATTATAATAGGAAGTGTGTTGTGATAAGAGAATGGCAGTGATAAAGACCTGTACAGATCATTATAATAGGAAGTGTGTTGTGATAAGAGAATTACAGTGATAAAGACTTGTACAGATCATTATAATAGGAAGTGTGTTGTGATAAGAGAATGACAGTGAGAAAGACCTGTACAGATCATTATAATAGGAACTGTGTTGTGATAAGAGAATGACAGTGATAAAGACCTATTCAGATCATTATAATAGGAAGTGTGTTGTGATATTCAAATTCAAATTCAAATTCAAATATATTTATTTAGCCTTCAGATATACAATAAGTTCAGAATTTAAATACATGGAAGTCAACTGGCTAAGCCTTATGAGAGAAAACTCTCTTTAAGGCACCTTGATTTAACCCGAATTAATTTACATTTTTACATACATATAATATAATTATACTCTTTCAATTCGCACCCATAAACTTACACCACATAAACTTACACCACATAAACATACTCATCACAAAAGTAACTTACACCACATAAACTTACACCACATAAACATACTCAGCACGAAAGTAACTTACACCACATAAACTTACACCACATAAACATACTCAGCACAAAAGTAACTTACACCACATAAACTTACACCACATAAACATACTCATCACAAAAGTAACTTACACCACATAAACTTACACCACATAAACATACTCACAAAAGTAACTTACACCACATAAACTTACACCACATAAACATACTCATCACAAAAGTAACTTACACCACATAAACTTACACCACATAAACATACTCAGCACAAAAGTAACTTACACCACATAAACTTACACCACATAAACATACTCAGCACAAAAGTAACTTACACCACATAAACTTACACCACATAAACATACTCAGCACAAAAGTAACTTACACCACATAAACTTACACCACATAAACATACTCAGCACAAAAGTAACTTACACCACATAAACTTACACCACATAAACATACTCAGCACAAAAGTAACTTACACCACATAAACTTACACCACATAAACATACTCAGCACAAAAGTAACTTACAATTTGACGGATGTTTTAATATTTACTCAATAAAAATGATTTGAGGGACATCTTAAAACTAGACAGGGAGGGTTTATCCAGAATATGCCGAGGCAGTGCATTCCAGACCTTTACACCATGATAATGAATCGATTTTTGAGATTGATTTGATGCCAATAATGGAATTTCTAAATCTCTTGTGTTTCTTAAGGTATATCTTTCATTTAAACGAAAATTAAATATATTTATGGGATTGTAATTATTAATGGCTTTATAAACAAAGATAGCAGTGCAATATATGTTTATGTCTTCCCATTTTAAAAGCCTTAGAGATTTATATAATTAATTTGTGTGATCATATTTTCTTTTGAAAGTGATTGTCCTAATAATTTTCTTTTGCGCTAGTTTGACTCTCTCTATATTAGTTTTACCTGCGGTTGCCCAAACTGTGTGACAGTATGAAAAGTAAGGGTACACCAAGGAGTAGTAAAGTTGTTTAAGTACTTCCGAAGGAAAGCAGTTACGAGTTAGATATAATATACCACATTGTTTATTTATCTTGTTTGTTAATGTTTGTTTATGTGACTACCAAGTCAATTGCCTATCCACTACAACACCAAGAAATTTTATATTTTGCTCTTCTCTTAACATTGAATTTCCTATTTTAATGGAATCTACATTTGGAGGAACATTCTTTTTTCTGTGATGAATAATATATTTTGTTTTGTCGATATTTAAGGTTAGCTTATTTGCGGTCATCCAACAATAGACATTATTTAGTTCATTATTCACTGATTGCACTAGAGTATTTAAATTGCTGTGACTGGCATAAAGTGTTGTATCGTTTGCAAACATAATTGTTTTAAATAGTACATTTGAGTTAATTAAATCATTCAAATATATAATAAACAATAATGGGCCCAGTATGGACCCCTGTGGAACTCCAAAGGCTAAAGATTGTTCACTAGATTTAATATTATTATATTCTACATATTGTTTACGGTCCTTAAGGTAAGATTCAAACCACCTGAATGTAGTATTTCTTATACCATAATGTTTGAGTTTCTCTAATAGAATGTGATGGTCAACTGTGTCAAAGGCTTTTGACAGATCTAAAAATACACTAATTGTAAACAGTCTATCATCAAAGGCTGCAAGTACGCCATTACTAAATTTTATTAGCGCAGTTTCTATTGATTTTCCACACCTAAATCCATACTGGGCATCAGAAATTATACGGTTCGATAAACAAATTTAATTTAGTCTATTATACATTAGTTTCTCTAATATTTTGCTCATAACAGGTACAACTGATATGGGCCGGTGATTATTAAATAGCGTCTTATCCCCAGATTTATATATTGGTAACACCTTCGCAATTTTAAGATGATCGGGAAAAATACCCGTGAAAAAGGACATATTACAGAGGTATAAAACAACTTGTGACATAGAAGGCATCACGATTCGTAATATTTGCATAGGTATCCCATCACAGCCTGGAGAGGAATCCCGCAGTTGGCTAACTGAATTTAGTAATTCTTCTGTAGTAACTGGAGGCATTAAGAATGTTGATGCTTGTGGATTAGTTAAGTATGAATTAAAGGAAACATTTGACTCTCTGATGTTTTCAGCTAGATTTTTCCCGACTTTGACAAAGTATGAATTAAACTGGTGTGCTATTACATCTGGTTCTTTAATTTCATATTATTCATAACAAATAAATGTATCACTTAATTTGCTGAATTTTTGTCTTCCTAGAACTGAGTTAATTATATTCCAAGCCTTTTTACCGTCACCAGCAGCTTCTTCCAACTTTTGTTTATGGTAGTTTCCTTTGGCTGTTCGTATAGAGGTCGTAACTTGATTACGAAGCCTACGGTATCTCTCTCCAAACGTGATAGGTTTTATGGCATATTTTTTCGCTAATTTATTTTTTTCTTTGATTATCTCTTGTATTTCCGGTGTTATATAAGGCTTATATAGATGATTTACCTTAATTCGTTTTGTAATAATAGGAAAATGTTTGTTAAACAAAGCTGTAAATATTGTCATAAGATTACGATATATTACATTGGGGTTATTTGAACTATAAACTATTTCCTATGAAACCTCTTCTATTGCTTCTTTAAATTGGTTAATGTTATCAGTACTGTAGTTTCTATAGGTAATGTCTTGTTCTACTTTTTCAGCTTGCTCTAGTGATGATTTTGTACTAGTATGGAAACATGCAACTACTGGAAAGTGATCTGTTATTCTAGAATAAACTATGCCACTCATTATGTGCTGGCTGAAATTGTTTGACCATAGTTGGTCTATAATAGTAGCCGTTGTTGACGTCACTCTTGTAGGTTTAATAATTGAATTAAAGAACAATTTTGAATGAGATAGGGAAATGAAATTGTCTACACAATTATCATTTGCGCTCTTCAATAAGTCAAGGTTATAATCACCTGCAATATAACACAGTTTATCCTCTGCACTCACCTTTGAAAGAATAGTGTTATATTTATCTAAAAAACTACCAAAATCAGTATGGGGCCTTCTGTATATAATACCAACAACAGTATTTTTTGAATCCTTATTATGAATTTCAATGAACACAGTTTCAATGATATCGTACTGAAAAGTTAAATCGTTTCTTATGGTATATTTATATCCTGTTTTTTATAAACATCGCCACTCCACCACTGTTGCGTGTATAGTTGTTAGTAATATTTTCATAATTAGGAATTGTGTACAATTGCTCAATTTCGTTGGTTAATTTGGTTTCACTTAACCGATAACATTAAAATTGTATGCAAGAGGACTCAGACAGTTCTCAGAAAATTCCTCAAAATGTAGTGGTACACTATTTATATTATAACACATTATGTTAAAGCTATTTTGAGCTGGGAGCTGAGCTTGAGGAGTATTAGGAAAGATGTAATTACATGAAGGGAATTTATAGTTCAGCGAATTTACCAATTAATTATCAGGGTCTATTTCATTGTCATGCCTATCTTCATTTATATTTACATGATTGAATGTAAGATTGTCCAGAATATCAAAGGGTATTATATCATTATTTTCTAAAGTATCATTATTTACCATTAGGAATTGATGGTCATTGAGATTATGAAAGGGAAATACATCATTATAAGGCATGAATGGAAAATAGTACTATATTTATCAAAACGTAATATGTAGTCAATGTTGAATCTACCTAGTTGTGTATCTGTCTGGTCGATTCTTGTGCGCTGTTGTTTGTCCAAGGGCGGATGACCCCCTGCGATACTGGGCCTACATGAGGGGCCGAGTTAGGAGGGCCACCCTAAGAGAATGACAGTGATAAAGACCTGTACAGATCATTATAATAGGAAGTGTGTTGTGATAAGAGAATGACAGTGATAAAGACCTGTACAGCTCATTATAATAGGAAGTGTGTTGTAATAAGAGAATGACAGTGATAAAGACCTGTACAGATCATTACCATAGGAAGTGTGTTGTGATAAGAGAATGAGTGATAAAGACCTGTAAAGATCATTATAATAGGAAGTGTGTTGTGATAAGAGAATTACAGTGATAAAGACCTGTACAGATCATTATAATAGGAAGTGTGTTGTGATAAGAGAATGACAGTGATAAAGACCTGTACAGATCATTATAATAGGAAGGGTGTTGTGATAAGAGAATAACAGTGATAAAGACCTGTACAGATCATTATAATAGGAAGTGTGTTTGTTAAATACTGAGGCTAGCCACGTTGCTCGCATATGTGTCTGAATTTTTGTATTGATAATTTGAAACGGACCATTATGACCTTAAGAAATGGGCAGCCAAAATCTTTACCGTTTTGACCAGGTATTATTGCATTGTTGTTAATATAAACTACATGGATTTATTTTTACTAATATATCTTTGTGTATGACAACACCGGGGTGGGGGGGATACAAAGGGGTGGTGGATAGAGGGGAAGGGGGGAGGGGGGGAACTTTTAGCAATTTTTTGCCACAAAGTTGCATCTCTTTCAATCTGTTATCGCTATTACAGCATTCAGTGTTCTTCAGAGCTCTATCAGTGCATACCCCCTCCCTTGCCAAGAGTGAACAGTCCCACACCTATTCTAACCAGCTCTCCAACCCAGCAACTGCCAAAGTTTCTCAGTCTTTCTTCTACTCAACAAGTGGACTCTGCAACTCTCTCCCTCAATTAATCTTTCCATCATCCTATGACTTAACTGCTTTAAACTTTGTGTATCCAGGCATTTTGATCCCAACGACCCTTGAAATTCGCTCTGTCACTCTCTTGGCTTTGAGAGAGACACTGTTTACAGGCAAAATTCCTTTTGTCTCCTTCATATACATACGGAAAAGAGCAGATTATGTTATTTTGGGCATGCGGAAAGATTCGATTATCTAAAATTCGTGATATGATATATGTCATATCATGTTGATGGGAGCCACATCAATCCTACATGGAGGGGTAGGTCTAGACAGATGTGGGATATGGTTCTACAATATAATATCTCAATAATAATTCGGCCAGGGATGCAATATGCCATTATGACATGAAGCAAGGAAAATTACCCCAACTTAGAACTCAAAAATACAAATTAACAGACGGATATAGGATAGTGATTTGTGAATGAAGATTTAACATATAACTGTAGTTGTGTTAATGTGTAGTAAGAACATTGCATGACCTACCAATTTATGACTCCGTGCTACAAAGGACAAACTTCCCGGATGTGCTTGCGTTAATAAGGCCAATTAAGTTCTCTTTAAAACAGCCTTCTCGTTTGGGTGGTTGGTGAAGCCTAACATTAATTAAGAGCCCGTTCATTGTACCCTCAGCAGAAGGAGTCACCTTCATGGAGGTCACAAGTCTGGCTGTCTGTATCTGTACAGTCACAGTAAATAGTTCAAGGAAAGGCATGGTAATATTATTTAAAAAGTGAACCGATACTATTTATGTGGCAGACCTTTGACTGGAACTAACAAGAAGTATTCGACATGCAAATATAAACTGCTGAAAACTTCTGGAAACATGACAAAATAAAAATGAAACAATACGTTGTCTCATTCAGGGTATCGTCAAACCAATGAAACTAAATGAACATCTTGTCTGTACGATAGTTCACAATAAAGGTAATTAGGGAAAAACAAAACTGTATTCATGTTCTTACACATATTGCTCTCTTTTGTTAAGGCACGACATATAATCCCCCATTTAATATTGTTGACAGTGACGTTAGTATACATTCTGTGGTGATAAGACCTTCCCAAAAAGAAACGGGAAGGTGATAATGTGGAAGAGAGAGAGAGAGAGAGAGAGAGAGAGAGAGAGAGAGAGAGAGAGAGAGAAAAACTCGTGTTGTGAACAAGAACACAAACCATGAGGGGATACAGGAACAAAGATGAAAGACAATGAGTATCCAAGAATTTCAAAGGTAAAATATACGATCAAAATCTTGGAAAATATAGAAATATGTACAGATCAATGGAAGTGCAAGAGAAAGGGTATATATATACTGTATATAATTATAATGGAACGTTAAGTACAGGATACTTCATAGTGCTCGTATATAATTTGATTCCCTGGGCATTTATCTCGCTCAAGGCCTTTACATCACACATCTAAGCTTCAAACATAATTCCATCCAAAGTATATTAAATAACAAATAATACAAATGTGAGAACACACAATTCGTGCCGGGCGATTTATTAGAATTAGCCAATTGCAATTGGAATTGAGAAGAAAGAACTAATAACATATATTGTGTTTGTTTCTATATATATTGTTCATATTGATGCAATTTGTGAGTAAATAATTTTAATACAATCCACATACCTTAAGAAGACTTTGGTTGTTAATGTCTGGGTTTAAATTTGTATTACCATGTACAACTCAAATATCATAATCATAACTAGACCATGACATACACAATTCTGAATAGTAAGTACTGATAAGCTTAGGTAACCCCTATGCACATAAACTAGCATGTCAAAGTAACATATTCCTACCAGATAAAAACAAAAACAGAAGTATACAGTACATATACTGTATACTGTATACGGTGATGTACTGATTACTAAGATGTTCCGTTTACACACTAGAGAGGAATCTAATGTGACCAATTCAACAATAGTGTGCTCGTTTTATATACAAGTACAGTTATTTGTTGTCAGAGCACGATATATGGTGCAGACAATAACGTAACATATTATAAATCAAAGAACAATAACTAACTTATTACCGGTATATATAATATTAAAAACAAAAAACATACCTACCTCATAATTATCTTCTTTTCTCACTCTGTCACACCAACTGTTCACATGACATACACTCACAGCCATGCACTTACCGTCTGCTACATTCATTATGCATAAAGAGAACAGTGAACACACACATTTAATACTAATATTACTATTATCTCCTTTTCTCACTCTGTCACACAAACTGTTCACATGACATACACTCACAGCCATGCACTCATCGTCTGCTACATACATTATGCATACATAGAACAGTGAACACACACATTTAATACTACTATTACTAGTACACACATACGCCATATACTGTACAGTTAGTGTATTATGTAACAAACATAGTGACCTAATATAATTCCCCTCAACCTACAACCAATAAATCAAAGTGGACATCTGAGGGTTTTTATTTCGGTCTACTGTAAAGTTTAGTAAAAGTAGATCATAGATAAAATATAGTGACCAGACATCAATGTGTCCCACCTGCTTTATGTGTCAGGATATGACACACTCACAACAACACCTTTATTCCAACAACACATGGATACATGAACAAGTGCATGAAATAATTAAATGTACTTATGTTGTAGGTATTTTGTTTTTCCCAGGTATAGTATTTTGTTTGTCCCAGGTATTGTATTTTTTAACACAGATAAATAACTGGTGTCCCAACGATGTATTTTAAGCTTGGGAATCTATATATGTCTTGTTCAGCATGAGTACCATGCACTTGGAATTCACTTATCTGTGTCTGTAACTGTTTTTCCTATGAAGGATATTTTGTATAAGTTAATATTCATACATAATTATTTATAGACGTTTACATAAGGTGGTCGTATGATTACAATAACAACTCATTGTTTTACATCAGTATCCGATCTCATTATAACTGGCCAAACTACTGTATATACATTCTAAGCTTGCGAGCTTGAGGACCCTATACAGTATATACGAACAATAATCAAATACCATAGTCAATGCTTGCCATTAATTGTTACTCATCTTCTTCGAATCTTTAATTATTTCTCACAGAAAGATCATTGTCAAAGGTAAATATGGTACAGATCAATAGCAACATACGTTACTACCTTTTCGAGAAGTGCGGTATAGGTGGAGCCACCCGACGCAAACAAACAGTACTTGCTATACTGTATATGGGTGTCTAGTGCCCCAGTACAGAGCAAGAACCTATGCGGGGGTGAAGCACTTACTGAGACTGTTGAGCACACCTAACGGCTGGGAAACTGTTTTGCACAACACAAATTTATTTCAAAAAATGCCTTCTTCAGTATAATAGATATGACTAGTTAGCCGCAACTCCGCTTCCATTAAACGGTTTGTTATTATATAATTAAACATGTCTTCTCCTTTATTTTATAATAGGTTTATCTATCTATCTATTGCCAGACGCCCTGATCCCTGATGGGGTGGCCACGAACGGATCGCCCCCATGCACCGCTGTCACCAGTCAGTTGATGCGCCCTCCTCCCTGTAAAAGGTGGATGTGGTATATGTTTTACAGTAATATTAATTGTTCTTCGAAGCTCCAGAGTTAGGTTCTCTATAACAAATGGGTTTGTAGCCAATATGCTTATAAGTATAGTTTTGTAACCATAGGCTTATGACCTATCTTCACGACAATATCTGCACCTCTATTAAACAGTAATATAATATAACAAAACACACAACAAGGTGATATAGTACATACAGTTTGACTACACTATGGTGAATAGGAGGAACTAATTTTATGAAAAAACAGAGTGAGAGGAAACAAAGTCACAATATATTATTATAAACCCTCCATCCTGTATATATTATTATAAACCCTCCATCCTGTATATATTATTATAAACCCTCCATCCTGTATATATTTCTAATGTTTCCAAATCATTAATGTATTTGTGACTTGGGTAACTCGGCCCCCACCCTACCGCTGTCCTGGCTACATAAATGTATTGTCTCATACCAATACTTGGGTAACTCAGCCGCCACCCCACCGTTGTCCTGGCTACATACATATATTGTCTCATACCAATACTAGGGTAACTCAGCCGCCACCCCACCGTTGTCCTGGCTACATACATATATTGTCTCATACCAATACTAGGGTAACTCAGCCCCCACCCCACCGTTGTCCTGGCTACATACATAATTATATTGTCTCATACCAATACTTGGGTAACTCAGCCGCCACCCCACCGTTGTCCTGGCTACATACATATATTGTCTCATACCAATACTAGGGTAACTCAGCCGCCACCCCACCGTTGTCCTGGCTACATACATATATTGTCTCATACCAATACTAGGGTAACTCAGCCCCCACCCCACCGTTGTCCTGGCTACATACATAATTATATTGTCTCATACCAATACTTGGGTAACTCAGCCGCCACCCCACCGTTGTCCTGGCTACATACATATATTGTCTCATACCAATACTAGGGTAACTCAGCCCCCACCCCACCGTTGTCCTGGCTACATACATAATTATATTGTCTCATACCAATACTTGGGTAACTCAGCCGCCACCCCACCGTTGTCCTGGCTACATACATATATTGTCTCATACCAATACTAGGGTAACTCAGCCCCCACCCCACCGTTGTCCTGGCTACATACATAATTATTGTCTCATACCAATACTTGGGTAACTCAGCCGCCACCCCACCGTTGTCCTGGCTACATACATATATTGTCTCATACCAATACTTGGGTAACTCAGCCGCCACCCCACCGTTGTCCTGGCTACATACATATATTGTCTCATACCAATACTTGGGTAACTCAGCCGCCACCCCACCGTTGTCCTGGCTACATACATATATTGTCTCATACCAATACTTGGGTAACTCAGCCGCCACCCCACCGTTGTCCTGGCTACATACATATATTGTCTCATACCAATACTTGGGTAACTCAGCCGCCACCCCACCGTTGTCCTGGCTACATACATATATTGTCTCATACCAATACTTGGGTAACTCAGCCGCCACCCCACCGTTGTCCTGGCTACATACATATATTGTCTCATACCAATACTTGGGTAACTCAGCTGCCACCCCACCGTTGTCCTGGCTACATACATATATTGTCTCATACCAATACATTCACCTCCATTGGTTGATCAAAGGCTGTGTTGCTCGATTTTGTGGTTAATTATTATATATATTTGGTTGTTATCGAAGTTTTACCAAATATATTGACTTGTATCATGTTGGTGTTTGGTACTTATGATGCTATAATAACGAACATATTATTACTTAGTAGTTGTATTAGCATACCTAATACTGCAGCCGATAAAATATGTGTTGTTTGAATGACGTATCTTCTCTAACAAATATTTTGTATTGCATCTCAAACATCAAAATTTGACAATGTTTAGTTGAGTACACAGTTATATAGTGTTTACAATTATTTGTATTTGCTAAGTTACTTTGACATTATTCAGATAGTTTGTTTTGTTATATACACATTTCTCTAAAAACGCTCAAATATTTATATAGTTTATACATTTATCATAAAATGCTTAAAACTTGAATTTACTAGGCATCGGATATGCTATTGCTGCATAGTAAACTTGACAAAATAAAATACTGCAGAACAGAAAATGCATACGAATAAGGCTGTAACAACTATCGTTGACGGGTATAATTATATCAAAAGAGTTTTTTGTTTTTGTTTTTTTTTCTATGTGAGTGAGGGAGGCAAAAGGCAGAACTGCCTGTTGTGACGAGTGCCTCCCCCAGACTTGAAAGGGTGACAGGGCCAAAATCAAGGGACGTTCGAGCCGAAATGCCTGGACACACAGAGTTTGAAGCAATTTAAGTCTTATGAAGAGGAAAAGACTGATTCTGGGAGAGAGTTCCAGAGCTCAGATGTTGAATTGAAGAAAGATTGAGAATAACGTTTCACTCTTGTGTTGGAGAGTTGCACAGAGTAGGGGTGGGTTTGTGTTTCAAGTCGAGTGCTACGTGCTCTACGCAAAGGGGGTGGTATACACTGACAGAACTCTGAGGAACACTGATTCAATATTGTAATAGCGGTAGAATACTGAGAGAGATGCAACATTGCGGCGAAGAGAGAGAGACTGCAGATATTTGGTGAGTGGACGTGAGTTAATGAGATGGAAGGCTTTCTTTTCGACTTTGTCTAGAAGTGCTGTGTGAGAGGATCCTCCCCACATGTGTGAAGAATACTCAATACATGGATGCATTGTGCCCATGTACAGAGCAAGAAGCTGTGCAGAGGTAAAGAACCCTCGGAGGCGGTTGAGCTCACCCAGCTTCTGTGAAGCTGTTTTTAGCAAGAATTGTAATATGGTCTTTCCATGAAAGAGCAGAAGAAAAAGAGACACCAAGAATATTAAGAGCAGATAAAGGGTTAATTTATATTTTGTTGAAGAGTAAGTCATAGTTTTGCCATGAATAACAACCTCTGTATTATTGATACAATACTATTTTCCAATGCATCTTGTTTCTTTGATTTAGTTTTACTTATGAACTGGGCAGTACCTGTATCACCCTGCAGACACGACCAACAATTACACCATCACCTTTCATGTTCCCTCACTTCCGGGTGGAAGTGAGCGAGAGCGTGGACGGAGCAGGGGATCCTCCCGACGATGTGACGACCGGCCACGGGATCCAGGGAGGAGGGCCCGAGCAGGGAGAGGGCCAGGTGAACGGCCTCCAGACGGGTCAGGGATGCCCAGGGCGACGCGGATCATGTCGTCAACAAAGGCTGGGGAATGGTGGCCCACAGTCCTAATGTGGTGGGAGACCACCGCCCACACTGATTGAAGGGAAGCAGAGGCCACTGCCGCGTCTGAGGAATCAGGGTGATGGTCCACCACACCCACCAGGTCCATACACGGGCCACACAGAGCAGGGAGGTAGGCCGTAGAGGACACACATTGCGAGTGGCGTAAGCAGGACCTGTGGCGTTCCAAGCACGGGGAACCACAGCCCTGGCGAAAGCAAGGCATCCCACCTGCAACGGAAGAACACACACCATAAGCAGCACGTCGATGGAGTAAGTGTAGAGAATGTCCAATAAAAACCAGGGAATGAGCATGGGTAAACAGTAACACACATGCAAATCGGTATCCGTACTCACTCTAAACCGGGAGCACCGAGGTAGGTGAGGAGGGCGGGCGAGGTGGAAGAGCACAAGCAGAACCTGCAAAGATGGAGAAAGTGTTAACCACCACTCAACACCTTACATGCAGGGTCCATAACACTAGTAAAGTGCATAAAGTGCAAAGGGGAGGTGTGGTGGAGTGGTCATGCCACTGGATTGGTAATCCAATGGACCCGGGTTCAAATCCCGATATGTCAATGGGAAGATATTATTAGGATTGAATTTGTGCTGTACCTAGTATCAGTGCATTACCACATAGCCCACCGAAATGCCAAAAAAATACCCTCATTGTTTCCTGATTAAATAACACTGTATGAATATTCCCATATTTAAAATATGTTACAGGGGGACAATGCCTAGTGAGTTCACTGCTCAATAGGTGGCGTTCTGAGAGTGAGGGTCTGAGTCTGGAGGGTGAGACGGTGAAGCACTTGAGCGAAGCAACCAGCCGCTTCAGAGATGGAGCTCCTTCGAGCCATGATGGATGCTTCACATGTCTCACTCCCCAGACTGGAACAAGACCTCACGGGCTTCACCGTGTTGAGCGGTGGAATGTACAGGCTCTCAGCCTATGCCCGAGAGGGAGTAGTTGGAATATAGAAAAAAAAAAAAAAAAAAAAAAAAAAAAAAAAAAACAATATAGTATCAGGCAACAATATGGCATAAAAAAGGTCGACAGTGAAAGCCAACTATAACCGCAAATTTGCGGACCAATGGAGGCATAACCGTACCGACACAACCCTCCCGCATCTCCGCGGGACCCCCCAGCGATCTCCGCAAATTTGCGGGGAGCCGAAACGTCCCAGAGGACCGAATCGCGCTCTCCGCAAATTTGCGGGACCGGCCGAGATGGTCCGGCGCCGAAAAAGCGAGAGGAGCGTCTAGGGAATAACAAAAAAGGCCCATAAAAATGCGTCATCTCCTTATGAACTTCAAGCGATTATGGCATCAAGCTGAGCAGTGTCTTCCTTGATTATATCCTGACTCAACCGGTCAAGGGAGAGGCAAGGAAGACACACCAGGGGAGAGGAGGCACATCCCCAGGAACCACCCAACCCACAGAGATAGAGCAAAGCCCATGAGGAGAAGTGGCAGGGAGGGTGGTTTGGCACAAACAGGGGCCCCCATGGGGTACCCCTGGATTGGGCAAAAAGACTATGAAAGGATGGAGGTGAAACAGGAAGTTAAAACAAAAACCAGTAAATGAAACTGGCGAGAAAAAGGGTGGCCTAGCCGTGAGCAGAGAATGTGTCATGGGCGAAAAACCCTGTGGTGTGAAGGAGGGGCCCCCGTGGGGTACCACTGGATATCACGAACCACCTGTCGCCCAGGCCCTTGAGACACAGTGAAGGCTCGAAAGGGGGGACTCGGGAATAACGCTAATAATGCGGCCGACACAAACTCTACAAACAGCACCGCCACCAACTAAATCTCAGATTGTTTACCAACTGTACACCTAGGCCATGAAAAAATGAAAACTCATAGGGGCATAGCAATTCCTGAATGAGAAAACAAGCTAGGCTAAAATAAGCTAAAAGCTAAACTATGCCCAGACTAACAGGAAAAAAGAATATGAAAAGAGAAAGAAATGAAAAAACATAGACGAGGAACGCCAGGCACCCCCGTACCTTCGGTAGCTATTTCCACACGCGTCTCCATTATACACACTGAGGAGCCCATTTACGTGTGCCCTAGATCACGTAACATCTCTCTAACAAAAAAGAAGGCCAGATAAGCCGAAACGAACCTAAAACAGGGTGAATTGAAGGAGCACAACAAAAGCGGACTCAACAATGGCGAGGCGTGAAAAAATGATGACAAGAGAGGGTCACTCATGCTCACGTTCGACAGGGATCTGCACATGACGGAACACGGGATGGGCCTTGAGCGGTAACTAAGGTAAACCCCTTTTTCTTCTCTTCTATGCTTTTTTCACCTTCGGTGGTAGTTTTGGTTAATGTACAACGTCTCCTAGAGCAAGATAAGGAGTAGACTCTAGACGTTTTCTTTTTAACCGCGGTTGGAATGACGACATTGCAGTCAAAATAGACAAGTCGTCATTGCAATTAGGTTAATAGCCTTGACGTTGGATTTGCCAAGACTACTAACAAATAGAACCCTTAAATATATTTTATATTGTCACGATAAAAGGGAATCTCAGACATACTTCACACAGACTTCGTCCCGCTAACAACAAACCACCAGTTG
The DNA here is from genome assembly GCA_032716605.1 of Paralithodes platypus. Lineage (NCBI taxonomy): Eukaryota > Metazoa > Arthropoda > Malacostraca > Decapoda > Lithodidae > Paralithodes > Paralithodes platypus. The sequence goes on along the minus strand of CM064548.1, from coordinate 41,005,632 downwards.
CTGCCACATAACACCAGAACTTCACTGATATTTGCCTCCCGACATGTCCATCACCTAATCGACACTCTTTGCATCACAGCTAAGTTCCTTTAATACTAGAAGTACTTCATAGATATTACTGGGACTACCACAGATAACCTACACATACATGTTTACAAGTAAGTCAAACGCCGACCCGGTATCATTTTTATAGCCTAGGCCAATTCATCTTTCCAGGTTTAGTTATTTAATTTATATCCGTTTATCCTCTACCCCCTAGGAATAATTAACAGGATATAATTGGTGCTGTGTGATCAGGATACTGGGCCATCTGTTATATATTGATAAGAATTGGGGGGGGTATTAGGCCTGAATTGTCTGCCTTTGTGTAGAGCTGGGCGATCCAGTGGACAAATGTTGAGGGGCGCATATGTCCGGGATTTTCCGCTGGACCGTCCAGTGCAGTGCCCTGCTTTTTTTTTATCAAGCAGTTCTATAGACCAGGGGCAAGGGTGGACACTGTCAGGCAGGCCTCAGCCTGGGTTAGATGTGCCAGGGAGCCAGAAGGTGTTTGATAGGCTACTGGACAGAGCGCGTGCCTTCTTTGAGGAGAAGGACAGGGCCGAGGAGGAGCAGTCGACGCAATAGGCTAGATCTAAAGACTATGACGACGGCTGCGGCTGTTCCTCCTGCAGAGGAGTCGTGATCCTTCTTTCTCTTTCTTTTCCTTTCTTTTTCAGACATTAACTTTGTAATTTGTTAAAATTTAATATAGTAAAGTAAATATTGTAAAGTAGAGTAATATGACATAGGGTAAATTTCCTTTTCTTTGATCATTTGTAAACTCACAGGGGGCACGCGATCTGCATGCTTCAATTTGCTTGGTTGCTGTCGTCATCAATGTATGTAGGTTAGCCTAGGCTTAGAATAGATTAGAATAGGTTTGAACCGCCACAGGTCAACTGCCACCTGTCATCCAGTTTAAATAATTGTATATTTGATGTTTGTTTCATGATCATATTTTGTTCCGTCAAATGGTTCATGATTTTCACTACATGCACTGTAGAAAGTGTGCATTCTGCCATAATCATACTTCTGATCAGTATAAAAGTTGTTTTATTAATTTGATCATCCCCCAAAACATATAATTTGACACCAAATTTGCCAAGTGAATTGTCTAATGAAAGTCTTGATATAAATTCCATTTTGTCTATGGCGGCCATCTTGAAAACCAGTATGGTGGCCAAGTAATGATCTCTGAGAGTGGTTCCGGGGATAATATTTATTGTTGGCCCACAATATACAAGTCTGCAAAATCTGGTGCTTTTGTCCGGAATGTCCACTTCAACTTGTTTAGCTCCCGGACTAATAGTAGGGGTCGGCTGGCCAGCGACGAAACAAGCGAAGTATAGATCAATTTTCCTGGATGGTAGGCTATAAGGAGTAGCAAATTAATCTAAGGAACCTGTCATCAGTTTTCCCTGACCCACTGTTCAAAATAAGGGTACGTATATTCATGAAATCGTAAATAATAGTAAATTCCTTTGTTTATCTGTCTATGATTATTTAGAATGTAATACTGTATATTTAATATATTTATTTAACTCCCAACACCAAACACCTCCATATATTTAGTGAACATAGCATATATGCTCAGAAGTGTTTTACATTACTTATGGTCATCTTTGGACACATATGATATTGAACTTTATATACATTGGACAATTGGGAATTTGTTGTTCAAAATCTTGTTCAAGATGAGTATGTATTATTTAAAGTGGAGTATGCTGCGTTGGTGGAGTTGATTATGTTATTAGTATTGTTTAAAATGTGCCTGGTAAGCTTCCTCTAAGGTATTAAGTTTAGCTCAGAACACTAAAATCTTGCTATAGCACTATCATAAAGGCAAAATCTTGTTATGATACTGTTAAACTGTCCATTGTATTAGCCATTGTACATTGTACAATTACATTGTACTAGTGTAATTATATAATGTTACTTTTAAGCAATACAGTGTTCTAACAAAACAGTGCCATGTAAACAGTATTGATCATATATATATATACAGTATATTGAGAATATATCACAAATACACGTGAGCCACTAAATGTTTCTAATCTCTCAGTGGGGATCGAACCGTCGACCATCAGGACGATAGCCGACGCTTTAACCCTTGTCTAGCGGGGTGTTTTGGGCTTTTTTGGGCATATTCAGGCCCTCCTGAATGATCAATCAAGTATCTGCATGAAAAAACTAGGCGCTAAAAGCTTCAAAATGAGACCAGAACGAGGTACGTAGCACTCGTGGTTCTCTTGCAGTGGTGCCACGAACATGGGAGTTTAGCGTATAGCGGTATATTTTTCCCAGCTATGCTCACTACTGGCTACACTGCTGGCCTCTCGAGAACACAGGGAACATGAGTTAATGGGCGGCGGTAAGCCCTGGGAGTCGGCTGTCTGGCCCGCTGCTGCGCTCCCGGCTATTTGCACTCGATTTTAACCCTTTAAAAGCCTTAATAATGCTCCTAACTTGCTGCAAATTGGTGCACGACTTAAGTCGAGCGCCGCCAATAAGGGGTTAATCAATTACACCATGGCAGACTGCCGTGGTGTAATTGATTAAAGCGTCGGCTATCGTCCTGATGGTCGACAGTTCGATCCCCACTGAGAGATTAGAAACATATACAGTATATATATAACAGAAATAAATATACATAAATGTAACCAAAAACAAAAACAACAGTATTGACACTTGGTATTATTCATTGAGGCGCTTATGTTACCAAGGTAAACAACAATATTGTTTACTTTTCATGATGACGAAGAAAGCTCATACATTTGCAAACCTGCCGGGAAATATTGGCAGAAAACTGGCCGAGCCACCCTGCCTCCTCCAACCAAACTCTGGTATTGCCTCCTACCCTGTCTCTCTCTCTCTCTCTCTCTCTCTCTCTCTCCCTCTCTCTCTCTCTCTCTTTGTTCCTCATGCTATTAATATTCTGCTTATATCATGGTTTTCTTCTGTTTGCCTTAATTTTGTATTCATTAGGCTTAATTGAGCAATTCTTCTCATTGTAACCAAAGTGAAGGTAGATGAACTTGGTTGACAACATTCTGCACTGCTATCGGCAACCAAACTGAAGGTAGATGAGCTAAGGCGACGTGTTGATGAAAGTACAGTATATTACAGAAGCTGGTAGATGGATATTGTGGGAAATAATCGATCGTGTAAATTGGCCTTTACGTATGGCTCTAGCCTACACCAACACTTATTCCCGCAACTCAGATCTGGTAGCTTGTAAATTATACTATCTATCTATTGCCAGATGCCACGATCCCCGAAGGTGTGGCGATGAATGAATTGCCTCCATGCACCTCTGTCCTCAACTCAACTATTAACACATATTTAACGAAATACATTGTGTATACACATAAGCAGTAAGAAAGAATCACATCGCTCAAGAAGAAGGGAGAGAGATATTATTGAACGACAGAGTACACTCGGTGCATAATTATACAATATGTTTTGTTTTTATTTTGTTGATTAATAGTATACCATTTATGAAGAGGAAACAAAAATGTGATTTATGTTGGCAAGCATTGCTCCTTTATGAGTTCCGGCTGCCCATAAATAAATGGCAAGACAAATTATGACGAACTCACCTAAAATACTAGCACACACACGTTATTGACTCGTCTTTTGTGGCGGGCACCAAGGCACAGAAGTGAAGTGCTATGAGCTCTCTCGTATTACGTGTATACTGAACAATCACCTTGGTCCTGGAAGTGGTGGGTGGAGACAGTGCTATACTCCACTCTAATGATCCTTAGGGAGGGGAGATGGTTAATTAAGATTATGAACAAATTAATAACCGAAACACACACACGCGCACGCGCGCACACACACACACACACACTTAACATTGCCTCAAAATTCAACCTCTTAACCATAAACATAATCACCCACCTTCAATTGTGTCCTCATGTTATGACGTGCATTCAGAAGTTCTGTCTTATTTCAACTATTTCAAATTAGGTTATCTATCTAGTACTACACTATCACAGTAAATCAAATTAGGTTATCTATCTAGTACTACACTATCACAGTCAATCAAATCAATAAGTTTGTAAATATATATTATCTTAACGTCCCGAAATTGGAGACGAAATATTTGATTCACTTTACCTTACCATATTGTCCAGAACTATATCGAATAACATCTCATTACATTAAGCACACACACACACACACACACACATATATATATATAGTATATACCAACAAATAAATCTGGAAAATCTGGAATGTATTTATTTTGTAAGACATCATACCTCGATATCCATAACAATTGCGATGGTTTACCTCTTAGTTAGTTATATTATCTCAACAGTAACTAGCCATGGACATATATTGATATATACTCAATTCATGGTTAGGTTACAGTACAACGTTGTTACGTTGTAGGTTTGATGAAACTCTTAGCCCGTAGGGAATCTTGACGGATTTTGAGAGTATATTCTGGGCATCATTAGACGATTTTATACAGCGTAGGAAGGATATGTGGGAATTAAAAGAGTAAAGACTGTCCCAATTAACCGTCATATACCCTTCCTAATGTGAATATAATCGTCTAATGATAGCCATAATAGACTACTCAAACACGCCACAATCCAAAAGGGGTTAAAGCTTCATAACATAAAACCAGTTTAACCCCTTACGGACGGGGATGTTTGTAACTTCTACTACCTGCCTGGCGGGCATATTTACCCTAAACTAGCTTCATTCCATGCTCTTTTTCATGCATAAACAAGAGCCAGAGCGTAATACAATTATGTATCCGTGAAAGGGCGATAATAGAGCTTTACAATGACACCTGAATTATCCTTGTACGACCACGGGTTCTCTTGCAACAATTGCGCAACACGAGGGCAAATACCCTAATATACAGTAAATTCCTGAGTTTTTCCCTTGTCTAGCGAGGCCAGGGGTGTGGGATGTTGTGGTGGGGAGCTCAAGTCACCTCGGGTCAGAGCCTGCCTATCGTCCTCCCAACGCGTGGACTCTCTCTCAGAGCCAATACTGTGCTCAACATCCCGCCCGGATATTGTCGGGCCCCGCAGGGGTGGCCATGGTTCTGTCGCCCGACATATGTGGGGCCCCGCGGCTGAGGTGTTGAGGTTGGATGACTGGATTTATTTGCTCATTTGTATATTTGCTTATCATTTTATTTAGTTTCCTCTCTAGACATCTATCAAGCTTAAAAAAAAACACCCCCTAAGACCCACCTTCAAAAAAATGTATACATTTTTCAATAAAAAAATTACCCGGCCGAAGGCCGTTTCCTCTTAAGTTACAGACTCGCTATCGCTAGCCAGGACAAAAAAACGACACCTAAATGACACGACAAATCTTAATATTGACAACAAAATGAGGCGAAAGGTCTTAACACTTAAAGAGCGGGGCCCGACTTAAGTCCGTATCCAAAAAGCAGCAAGTTAGGAGCATTATTAAGGCTTTTAAAGGGTTAAAATCGAGTGCAAATGGCCGGGAGCGCAGCAGGCCACACGGCCGACACCCAGGGCTTACCGCCGCCCACTATCTCACCCTCCCTGTGTTCTCGAGAGGCCGGCAGTGTAGCCAGTAGTGAGCGTAGCTGGGAAAAATATACCGCTATATATATGCTAAACTCCCATGTTACTGGTACCACTGTATGAGAACCACGAGTGCTACGTAGCTCGTTCTGGTCTCATTTTGAAGCTTTTAGCGCCTAGTTTTTTTGCTGAATACATTTCTTTTCATGCAGATACTTGATTTATCATTCAGGAGGGCCTGAATATGCCCAAATAAGCCCAAAATCCCCCGCTAGACAAGGGTTAAAATCGCTAAACCCATGAGCCGAACGTCATACAATCTGAAAACTAATAAGGCTAAACATGAGGAAGAGAGGGGACCAGAAAAACGACCCATCTCCCTTTTAGGAGTCTGAGGTTAGATTCCCTAAAGATATATCGGTCAAATCTCACTATAGCCATCATAGCTGTCCAGTCAACTATATAGCATTCTACTTTATCATCATCATCATCATCATCATCAGCCTGATAAGGTTCCCTGCAGGACCTGGGCCTCTCCCAAACCTTTACAATGTATCTGGTCACATGCTAGTCTGGTCCATAACTCAACATAATAGTATTTATCCGTTCAGTACCAGTGTCATTATTGTTCATTACATTCTGGCAACTATTACACACTTGTATTCAGCTTAGTAACGACGTCTACCCATTAACAGGCTACAAACTGTCTCAATTCATCATGTTTGCTACCATATAACATTCCTAAGCTTCCTAAAATAGTTTATAGCTGGAATACAATAAAACAGACATTGCCGGTACTGAAAGGGATAATACACATTACACCTACTGAAGGTATTATATCATATGAATAATTGGAAAGTCTGAATATTATACAATTATGATGTAAGCAAATATTATGCTAACTATAGCGCATTGTTTGTTATATAATGACACTTTCCGTGCCGTATCTAATTATTGTCTGTTAGGCTGATCCAACTAGTGACTGTCCCAAGGTTCATGCAGCTGGTTGATACATCAACTTAATTACATACAAATGTTTACAACAGTGTTATATATTGACAACCTGTGTTTGTTATTTACACAAACACAAACACACACACACGTAGCCTAGTAGGAAGAGCTCTCGTCTCACACACGAGGGGTCGGGGGTCCAATCCCCGGCCAGGCGGAGACAAATTGGGCTTGTCTCCTTTCATGTGTTAGCCTCAGTTCACCTAGCTGTAAATAGGTACCTGGAATAAGTGGACGCCGTTGTGACGTCCCATCTGGGTTTGGCAAAAATGGTACTAGGCGAGATGGGTATCATATGGTTCACCTAAGCTGATGGCTACCTAAGCCTTCGGGCGAGACGGTACCGTCTATAGTGAGAATGGTACCATGCAGATCCACCCTAAGCCTTCGTTTCCGATGTCGCCAATTGGCTAAAAATACAGACTACACACACATCCACAGCCATTCCAACAATACATAAAACACTTAACATGCATTTCACGCAATACATTCCCAGTTAAGGAGGCGTGATAATAATGAGCTTAGCTCGCATTGCGTGGATTCCCCTTGACGAACAAGTAACTGAGTACACACTCACACATACCCACACTATAGTGTGGCCTCGCTTCCCTGCTTGAAAATATTTGTGTGTATGTTGTCGTTTTAAAAGTGTGTTGGTGTTTCTCGTTTATCGTCACTGAGGAAGGGACATAAGTTAAAGGAGGACCAGTGACACAGTCGGGACACTTTGGGTTTCTCTAATACAAGCTATGTTGTTTGTTGCTGTAAAATGGTAATGAGTTTCAACGATTTATGGCCAATTCTGCAGAACAAATATTGCCCAATTAGAAATACTAGAAAATATTTATGTTTGTAAATGTCTGAGAATAATAAATAATTAGGGATATTTACACTCCTGTGTATGTGTGTATACATATTACCACCAGATTCCCAATGTGACCTTGTCTTGTCCTCCCCTCAACTATATCTGTTCACACAAGCGTAAACGTACACATAAGCTCACATGCGCAATTATTCACACTATTACAAAGACACGACCATCGGGGTACATACATATACCTAATTGCACCACACACAGCACACAGGCGCGATTGCACACACTCACATACAGAGAGAGAGAGAGAGATATGTTGTTTTATGCTCGGTTCACACATGCACGAATTAACATCCCCGTCCGTCCCCGACCAAGAAAATAGGCAGGACGGCATCAATCTGGAGGGGGCCTAGGCGGCGGCCTCTTTATGCATGCACAAAACGGTCGCTGTGGGCAGGGATAACCGTCAGAAAATGTGTTATGTCGGGACACCCACGGGACACACACGGGAGCAGTCGGCGTCTAGACGCAGCCTGGCGTCGTCTAGACGCCAACTAAGGAGATGAGAACGGCAGCAAAAAAACGTTGGAAGGAGAGTCGGCGATGTGGCAACATCCGTGTACTGAACATAGGCAGTTTTGCCGGCATCCTTGCTCGATTGCAGGCAAATTAAGGATTCGTGGACGGACAGGACGTTAATTTGTGCATGTGTGAATCGAGCATTAGGTGGAATCTATAAAGAGGGACATAAACTCTACACATAATTACTATGTTCAACAAATGTTAATAGTTTATGAAACACATGTGTGTTGTCAAGGAAAAGTGATAGTAACAAATGTGTATGTTATGATATGTATGGGTAATATTTATTTGTAATAATTAATGAGTTGATTATATTCATATGTTTTGAGGTCACGATTAAGTTTCTTATATAACGTTGAGGGATGACTTAGACAACTAAAGTATATTATCTAATTGTAAGATATTTTAACATAAGGACATAGTTTATACACTATTGAATCTCCTCGAAGAGTAGATAAAAATTACGTTTAATAAAATAGTCTATATTATTAGTATTTCGCTTAAGCATGACATTTGTGTGTCATACATAATTCATATTTATAAGTTCATATGTTGTATTATTTTACTTTCTTTGTATTTGGCAATCTTTGTTGGTAGCCTGCCAGGGTTGTCCCGGTGTTTGGAAGTTATTAAATAAGTGGAGTAAGACAGATGGAGAGAGTCACGTCGTAATTAACAAGGTTGGTGTTAATTGTTGTTGTGGTGGAACACGGAGAGGCTCTTACACACTATCAAAAGTTTATATTTAGTACATCATTCATTATAATTATATAAATGTCGGTGTGCACTGTGAGGTAAATTGCCAAGATCACGCTAACATTTCGGCGCATATTATCATGCAAAGTATTGCATCAGTTGTAGTCAGTGGTGGGCACGGTTTCCGCTAATAGCGAAGCAAAGATGTTCGTTAGCTGGTTACCTTTTAAGCTAACTTTGAAAATCGTTAGCGGACCGATTAGCTTCCGCTAAATTTACTACCGCTAACTGTAAGTCCGATAGCGATAATGTGCATTCACTGGTAACAAAAAACAATAGTTTATTGGTAAAAAACGTTTACAGACCCTAAGATTTCACCTACTTATGAGAGTATTTGCAACATTCATTCATTGAATTTGTGTTCAATATATCTTATATTTAGTTTATTTTGTATTTGTTTTTCCTTCTTTCTTTGTTGCTGTAGTCTCTCTCCAGTGCCTCCAGGTGTTTTGTTTGGATTCATCTTGTTGGTGTTTCTGCACCCTGGTTGAAGTCTTCGGCATCTCATATAATAATAATAATAATAATTACACTGACTATATCACGGATTCACGGCACATTCACATGTAGACAAATCTCTGAGGTGCTGGCCTGTTCTCGTGTTGGCGGCCTTCGCTCGCCTCTCCTGTTCAGTCCTAGGCAGGCAGGCAAGCGTATTAATAGGCCTACCACTACGAGGAGTGAATGTTAGTGGTTACCGTGACAGCATACATTATTATTGTCATTGACTGACGAGTAACGACTCATACTTTCATAAGTCTAGACGTGACTCTTGATTGACTTGTACGACTATTTTGTTGTGTTATTAAGTGTTGTGAGCCTAGCGCCGACTTGAGAAATTCGCTACAGAAAAACTAAATTTACATTTTCAAAGTTTTATGATAGATTGTTGAGGTGTCTATTTGGGTTTATATTTGTTTTTATATATTTTATTGTTATATACTTATATAGAGTTTACCAGGGCGATTGACCGATTGTAGAGTACTACTGAAAGATGCTTTGAATAGCCTACTATTACTTTGGAATAGTTTTTATTGTTTTGACTACTGGCTGGTGAACTCTCCACTTAAACACTAAGGTAATTTTATTAGTTTTATATTATTTATTTTTTATATTGAAATACTGTAGGCTATCCTAAATATATCAACCCAACCTAACCTAGATTAACGTAACCTAACCAGATTAACCTAACTTATCCTTGCCAAACCTATATTAATCTAACCTATTTAGATAAAATACCAAGATTAACAAGTCGATATCAAGTTTATGAAAATATATTCCTAAGTCTTCATAAATTTTGAAACTTTTTTAGGGTGATCTGATTTGTGATTATTAGCGGAATAATCGGAATTGCATATTTACCCATTATATTTCAATTTTAAAATATGGTACTGATAGACAGGGCTATAAGGATGAGGGAAACTGAGGGGTAAAAGCAGTAAAAAACATGACATTAAATGAAAAACTGAAATTCAACCTAACCAACTAACCTAACCAGTGTGTCAAAACTCAAAAGAAAGCCGATTCCATTCTGTTTAATCTAGATCAACCTAACCTAACCTAGATTACTCAATTTAAATTCAGAGGTAAGCGGGCATCATGGTGCTGAAGGGGTTAATCTTATTTATTTTGTTCTACTGTCCATCCCCATCTAAGTTTTCTAACGCAATAACAATATTTTCTACTCTACAGAAGTGTCGTTGATTGTAAGCTAATGCTTATTTCATTTGTTCATATAATTATTTATGTACAACAGGATGCACATGCACATTCATTAATCATCTGATCTTGGCATTCTATGATTATTTTAGCCTATGTTTTGGAAAGCTGTGTATAAGCAGTAAGCTACAACTACAACCTACAGCATATCATAGTTTTAGCTTTCTAGGTCTGTGTTTAAGGGTTTTAGAGGGAAAAAATCAAACCAATGCTAAATTCATATGATAGAAGTTAGCTGTTAACTGGTATCGTTAGCTTCCGCTAATTTCTTCAGCAATTTAGCGATTTAGCGTTATCGAAGCTAACGTTTTAAGTTAGCTGATTAGCGGTTATCTCAGCTAACTCTTCGGTTAGCTGTGCCCATCACTGGTTGTAGTGATTCATGCCGTAGATTGTAGTGTATATTACACAAAGTGTATCCTTAGTTGTGCTTTGAATCAAGAGGATGGATGCCTTTGCTAACTTGAAAGTGGTGCAAATTGTGACTTGAAATATGGTGTAGTTTGTTGGCATATAACTATATGTTAATTTTGACGTAGATTTCAATGTATTTATGGATATTGATGCTGTGTAGTAAATAAGGACTTTTAAACGGATGATAAAACCCTGAGCACACACAATATCTATAAATATTATGGCTAAAGAAAGCATGGCGGCACGCAATCAAAAAATTTCTAAAGTAAAATGGAACTTTGTAATATACCACGTCCTCTATGTAGAGTACGGAACACCCGTCTTGCAACACAATCCCATCCCTACACTGTGAAACTCTCCAATCCAATCCCAAACTTTCTTATATTCAATAGCTGAGCTCTGGAACTCTCTCCCTGAATCCATCTTCCTTTCATCTTATGACTTAAATTGCTTCAAACTCCGTGTGTCCAGGCATATTGGCTCGAACATTAAATGATTTTGGCCCTGTCACTCTTTCAGGACTGGGAGAGGCACTCGTCACAGGCAGTTTTGCCTTTTGTCTCCATCAGCCCAACAAATTAATACATAATAAATATATATATATATATATATATATATATATAAAGAGTAAAACCAGCGTTGTGATGAACATCTTTAATTGGAACGCGTTTCGGCTTAAGCAAAGGCCTGGGGTCACATGAATTCTCTACACCCTTGCTGTGCTTTTAAGTTTTAACTGGTTAGTACTTGCAGTCTTCAATAAATGTACATACCCTCCCAGTAGCTTAGGATAATATACTACATATTTTTCGTACTGTTAGCTCTCCATACATTATGCATTTATTATTAAATGTTACTTGTTTTCATAACTCTCTAAACTCACGCATTACTCGCTTCCCACATTGTACACTCAGGAACAACAATTTGTAATCACCATAATTTTCTTTAGAATTTACTACAAGATCTGTATTTTGTTAACACTTAATTAACATGTTATTGGTATCCTCTACGAGTTCATATTATACTTCCTAGTATACTTTTTTCAAGTGGCTTCTTTGCTTTTAGGCTGATGATGGCTTTTGTTTAAGCCGAAATGCGTTCCAATTAAAGATGTTCATCACAACGCTAGTTTTACTCTTCATATTGCGCCTCCGCTTCCCTCGTGATGAGAGTATTGCTTCTATATATATATATATATATATATATATATATATATATATATATATATATATATATATATATATATATATATATAAATACTGCATTTCGTCACTCCTCTATGTCTTCTCTATGTCTTTTTTTTACCCATTACCTACTGTAGTAAGTATCAATTTAACTGCCTTGTATGTAAGTAAAGCTTTGCATATTAATTTGCTAATAAACAATATTGTGTACTAACTAACCTGCCTACAGGAACGAACGTCGACGCCATTTTGTAAACAAACTTTTTTTGGGGGATTATACATATTAAATTCCAGCCAATTTTGTAGTAAATTTAAGTGCATTCATTTATCTTTTCCCCCTAGATATATTCTTGACTTTTTCTCCTCAGAGTTATTTTACTTTAAGCTAAGGGTGGTATTTGTACAAACTAACCTAGCCTAACCCAACCTGCCAAGCTTTTAACCTAATCCAAAGCTAGCCTAGCCTATAGCCAGCCAATCTGTTGTTCTTTTAACTCTAGTAGATATTGTATTTAGTATCCTACTGTAGCTATATATATCTGTAATTTTAGTTGTTGCTTGCACGATCTTGTAGTAACCTTTGAGTGATAAATTTTGTTTTGTTTTATCTAAAAAGAGTAAGCTACTGCTTTACTAGACTACAGTGACACCAGGGCCATCTGTTGATACAGTATATTAACCCCTTGTGTGCAGTCACACTTTATTTTTATATAATCTCTATTTGGTGAATTGTATATTTAGTTACATATTCTGTTATATATATATATTTGTTTAAGTTTAGGTTATCACACCTGGTAGCCTATTTCTGCGTATTTCAATTTTATTATTTTCGGTTAGGCTATTCAATGCTGGTAGCCTATTGGTGCGTATTTCAATTTTTTTTTAAATTTTGGTTAGGCTATCGCCCCTGGAAGCCTAATTCTGCGTATCTCAATTTTTTTGTTTTCGGTTAGGCTATCACCCCTGATAACCTATTGTTGTGTATTTCAACATATTTGTTTTCGGTTGAAGTGATTGAAGTGTTTCTAAAGTGAGTGAAGTGTTTTAAAGTGAGTTAAGGTTAAGTGTTTTAAAGTGAGTGAAGTGATCTGAAGAAACTGACTGTTACCATGCCTCGCACTTGTACGAACTGCGCCGGTAGGTTTGGTGAGTCCATGTTTGTTACTGTCGATCTTCAAGTCTGCCGCCTCTGCCAGTAACGAGAGAATTTGACAGTGAAATTAGATGAAGCCTACAACAAGATCAACATCCTCACCATGAAGCTGGAATCACTCCAAGAGTTTGTAACACTCAACGTTGGAGTACCACAAACTTCAATTGTCACCGCAACTCCAGCAGCCACCAATGCCCCAACGTCAACTGCCAACAATTCAACGCCTGCAGTAGCCATTTCAGCTGATGGTTCCGATACTCAAGAAACAAATAGTAACTCTCTTCCCCCTCAAGACAACTTCTGTGTCGTGAGGAACAACGTTTGCCCCAAGACCAGGAAACCCATACCGATTACCGAGTGTCAAAACCGCTTCCAGATACTCGCAGACTCAGATGACGAAGCGGAAATAGAAGAAGTCCGGCTCGTGGGAGACTCGATGATACGTGGTCAGCTCACAGAGTTTTGCGCCAGAGCACCTAAGACCAGGAAGCGTTTTTGTATCCCTGGTGGTGGTGTGGACGACGTAGTTGCTGCAGTTGACGAAGTATCTAAGCTGGCCCCTGCTAATACAATGTACGTCATCCACGTTGGATCCAACGATGTACAGCGAACCCGGTCGGAAGATTTGCTTTTAAAGTACCAGCAGCTGATCAAGTCGTTTAAGGAGAAGTCATCAAGGATCATCGTCTCAGGAATCGTCCCCCGGCTTGGTGTAGAGAGCCGATTTTACAACATAGCCACCAGCACAAATCGTTGTCTAGCAAACCTCTGCAGGAAGGAAAACGTGGGATTCGTCGACACCTGGGACAATTTATACTCCAATGACTATTTGTTTTCGGACGATGGAGTTCATCTGAACCAGGTTGGAGGAGCACATTTTGGCCGTCTTCTCAACAATGCGATGAAGGATTTTCGGAGAAGAAATCGACTCAGCACAGGACAACCAGGAAGGAGGACCGAATACAGCGAGGGCGGCAACCTGCGAAGGAATTAAATGCTAATCTGTCAAGAACCGCGAATTTGGATAAAGCTCCACCAACACGACCCAAATTCAAAACCGCCAGGGATAACGACCGAGGACCGATGTCAGCCATGAATGTAAATGTAGATCCGACCAGAACCAAAACTTTGATTAAAGAACATTCTGTGAGTTCTAAAACCGCAACTTTAAAGGTTTTCTATGCAAACGCTCGTAGCATACGCAATAAATTTTCAGATTTAGAGGAACTAGTGTTTACTGAAAATTATGATGTGATTGGTATAACAGAATCTTGGCTCAATACAGTAGATAGAGACTTTTTAGCAGAGTATTCACTTCCCGGTTATGTAATGTTTGAGAAAAGCCGAATAAATAAAAATGGAGGTGGCGTTTTATTTTATATCAAAGAAGTCTTAACCCGACCCTCTTGTCAAAACCTCAAATTGTGAACGTCGACACATCTTTTGTGCTAATAAAGAATAATAAAGGTACAAAAATAATACTTGCATTAATATACAGACCTCCAGCTCAATCAGTTCAAACTGACCGAGAAATTTATGAACAAATTGCAGATGTAAGTAACTCACAAGATACCGTATTTTTGGGCGACTTTAATTTACCTGTGACCAAGTGGGGCGATACTCTTACTTCACACTCCGGATATGACTTGTATACGAACTTGCAAGAGAGTTCGCTTTATCAATTTGTTCGAACACCGACCCGTGGTAATAACGTTCTTGACATTGTACTGGCAACAAAAGAAGAATTAATAGAGAATTTGAATGTTGGTGATGAATTCAGTAACAGCGACCATCGTACGATAACTTTCACTTTAAACTTTACTAGTAACGAACCAAATAGTAGCATCGAAAAAGTCCCTAATTTCAAGAAAGCAAACTTTCATAAACTTAGAGCTATGTTTAAAGAAACTGACTGGAGTTTTTTAATTAACAATAACGACATAAATACATCTTGGAAGTTATTCGAAACCACTTACCTAAAAGTAGTGCAAGACTGCATACCATCGAAAATACGGCGTCCAGGCCATAATAATAAGCCCAAATGGTGGAATAAAGATATTTCAAACTGCCTGCTTGCTAAAAAATTTTGCTAATCTATCTATCTATCTATTGCCTGACGCCGTGATCCCCGAAGGGGTGGCCACGAACGAACCGCCCCCATGCACCTCTGTCCCCAGTCAGTCGACGCCCCTCCCCCCAACCAGCACCACCTTCGTTCATGTACTTCCTCACTCCATCCTTCCACCTCATATTCGGTCTACCTCTCCCCCTCTGTCCCTCCACCTCGCTCTCATACACCCTCTTAGTCATTCTCTCGCTTTCCATACGTTCCATATGGCCGAACCATCTCAAGTTGTTCCTTTTCACACTTTCCAGCACATCTACCTCCACACCACACCTCCTTCTTACTTTCTCATTAGTCTGTCTATCCCTCCATGTAACTCCGCACGCACTCCTTAAGTAATTCATTTCCACTGCTCTCACTCTTGGTCTGAGTCTCTCAACCAACGTCCATGCTTCGCTTCCGTAAGTCAGTGTCGGGATTACCACACTGTCATGCAAGGACTTCTTCACTTCCATACTGACCACCCTATTTTTGTTACTGCTTTTAGCGTTCCTACAACCCTCTTCCCCTGTTGTACCCTCTCCCGCACCTCTTCATCCATAGTCCCATCTTTACTCAACACACTGCCCAGATACTTAAAAGAGTTGACGATCTCCATAGCCTGACCGTTCAGCTTCACCTCACACTCTGTGACTTCACCCCTTTCGAAGACCATAACCTTGCTCTTCCCCGTATTTACCTTCAAATTCCGTTTTTCGCACACTGTTCCAAACTCATTTACCATTTTGCTAATGATAGATTAAAATCCTCACAAAATGACGAAGAACGAGTGAAATTTGTAGAGCTACGACGCAAAGCCAAAAAGTTAATTAAGCAAAGTAAAAAGACCCTAGAGTTACATATTGCGAATCAAAGTAAAACAAACCCGAAATAATTCTATAGTTATATCAGAGAGAAAAAAAGTAGTTACTTCAACTGTTGGACCGTTAGTCGATGAAAATGGAGAATACACCAAAGACGAAGTACAAATGAGTAATGCTCTCAATACCTTCTTTGCATCAGATTTTACAACAGAAGACCTCAGTGATATCCCTACACCATCGCCGATTCAGATTGATAATTCAGATTTTCTAAGCAATATCACCGTTACAGAGAGAGAAGTATTGAATTGTTTAGATAAACTCAAGGTAAATAAAATGCCTGGACCTGATACAATCTCGCCTAGAGTTCTAAAGGAAGCTAAGGATGAGCTCTCCAAACCACTGACATTACTATTCAATAAATCCTTGCAGTCTGGAACTATGCCTGATCAGTGGAAGATAGCCAACGTAAAACCGATATTAAAAAAAGGCAGCAAATCCCTACCCAGTAACTATCGTCCAATTAGCTTAACCTCAGTTGTATGTAAATGCTAGAAACGGTCATAAGAGACAGACTCGTAAATCACTTAGAGGAAAATAACATACTTAAAGATACTCAACACGGCTTTCGTAAAAAACGTTCCTGTTTAACAAACCTCTTAGACTTCTTCCACGATATCCTCAACCTCTACGATGAGAGTAAAGCTGTAGATATTATATACCTTGATTTTCAAAAGGCCTTTGACAAAGTTCCCCACAAACGTTTACTGCTAAAACTAAAAGCGCATGGAATACAAGACAGGCTGTTGAAATGGATAGAAAATTGGCTCAGCGACAGAAAGCAAAGAGTAGTCATAAACGGTAAGGCATCTAAATGGACCAATATAAGTAGCGGGGTACCCCAGGGATCGGTACTAGGACCAATTTTCTTTCTAATTTACATCAACGACATAGATGAGGGTCTCACCTGTACAATCTCAAAATTTGCTGACGATACAAAAATTGCAAATAGCGTACTCTCAAAAGATCAAGTTGACGATATGCAACACAATCTAGATAAATTGTCACATTGGGCCCAAATTTGGCAAATGAGTTTCAATGCGGATAAATGTGAAGTTCTACATATCGGATACCTAAATGAGAAAGCAAACTATTCGATTAATGGCACTCAGCTTAAGAATGTAAACAGAGAAACCGATCTGGGAGTAACAATATCGAGTAACCTAAAACCGAGTCAACAATGTTCAGAAGTTGTTAAGAAGGCAAACAAAATAATGGCTTTATAGCAGGTCATTTGAGCATAAATCCAAAGACGTTATCCTAACCCTTTACAATTCCTTAGTCCGCCCTCTTCTGGAATACTGCGTTTAATGCTGGTGCCCTTATTACCAAAAAGACATAAACAAGCTAGAAGGAGTTCAACGTAGAGTTACCAAAATGATACCTAGCCTAAAGAACAAACCATACGAAGAGCGTCTTAGAGAATTAAATCTATTTCCTTTAAGCCAGCATTAGAGGTGACTTAATTCAAGTGTTCAAAATCATCAAAGGCATCGACAATATGAACAGTAGTAAGTACTTCACTATCGACCAATCTAATTACACGCGGGGAAACGGTTGCAAAATTATTGGTAAATCTTTTAACTCACACGAATCTAAGAATTTCTTCTTCAATCGAGTTGTCAACTTGTGGAATGGACTTCCCCGAGACGTTATAGACTGCAGCACCGTTGATTCATTTAAACTCCGCCTAGACAAATATCTCGCATCAAACCCGCGACTACTGCATTTGTAAATGAATAACTTTATTTTATCCTCCCCTCAGTTACTAACCCATATGTCCCCTACTAACTTCCTAGTCCTGCCATTAGTTCCAGGGCAGTAGTTCCCTTTCCAATGTTCCCTTACCCACTCTAAACCACTGTTTGGACACTTGAACCTCAGTGTTTTGGAGGAAAAGCAGCCTAGAAGGGTCACTAGGCCTGTTGTTGATTGATTTCCTTTGTACTCCATTACTCTTGACTTTATATCTCTCCCTACTTCTCCCCTTCCCCTCCATAGCTTTATGACCCAATTGTCCTTCTCCCTCTCTACCATACACAATACAGAGCTAAAAGGTTATATTTATACCTGGAGGATTCGGTGTCGTGAAGCCATTGCGTTGTGCTCTTTTGTAATCTTTATATGATCTGAATTTAATTTTATGCAACATGTATTCTATCGTAAAAGTAAGACGAATATAAGCTCGTTTTAATAAGATGCTACTCAATAAAAAAAAAAATAATAATAATTTGGTACTGCTTGAAGCCACCCTTTCATACTGGGCTACAATTACACTCGGTTTGATTCTGGTCCGTCACTCGCCTCTTGCCTTCCATACCAAGATGCATACTGATTCCAACAACCGAACCTTTATGCAGAATTCCTAAATGTGTAGCTTCTGAGCCACCAACACCACCCTGACTGCAGCTGTGAAATAAACATTAACAGGTTCACCAAAATGTAGTAGGGCCCTTGTATATGACCATTACACAAGCTGCCTGTGTGGTGCTGTTATTTTATGGTTATGGCCAGATTCACAGCTCAGTGTAAGTCAATGTTCCTTTATGACTGAATAGAACAAACAGTGATCAACATACAGTAAATTAAAGTGATAAACAAATACTAACATATGACAGTGGTGATTGCAATCCAAAACCAATATCATAAGACAAATATAGTATCAAAACGCTTCTAATGGTATTATATATGGAATCATAACTCTAAAGTACCTATCAAAGGTTAGTAAGTTATTTATGAGGGTATTACATAACTCTAACACAACATAACTTGATGTTTGTATATTGTGATTATAATGAACAATGTGATTATACTGAATTTGCGATTTAAAGATAGTTAAAACAAACAATGTACTTACTGTATGCTTATTACACTAGGTATGTTAAGATAATTAAATGACGTTATGATATAATAAATCACAACATTATATGTATAATATCACTGAACATAACCTATAACAATAATCTACCCAGCCAACACCAACATTGTATTAATTGTCATTAAACTGAGCTTATCAACAGTAATAATCTGTATTAGTGCTAATAACCTGTACACCATAACAGCTACAGTAATTACTTAATGATGATCGTGCAATGCTTGTTAGGGTACGTTAATAACTTCACGTTCATTGACGCTCCCGTAAAAACTAATTACTTCCTTCCCAGTTTATAATTGCTGGTTTTATAATTCATTATGCGGTAACATAAGGAATTGAAGCACGGTACAATTTCGGATTTTGTTGTAATATTTATTATTAAGTTTGTTATTTTATATATTTGTGCATATTTGTATTATATGCGTATGCTTTAAGTAATTTACTATAAACGATATTAATGGTATAGTACATACAGTATTTTTTGTTTGTCTCTGTACTGAGACTATTATATTCTATAATGTTTGTCATTATAATGCTGCAGCAACAATAAGATGGATAGTGTCTGTTTGTGATTCTTTAAGGATGTATTTGGGTGTATGATAAACTTATATATAGGATAAAGTAACCGTTTGGATGTGTGTGTATGGATAGGAGAGACACCAAAATCAATGTGAATGTCGAAAGAGTAGCAAATCTAAATCACATTTGTATTCAACTTGTGTTCCTCCAGAATGAACAAGACAATTATAATATCAGACCTTACCAATAGAGTAGAATCTTAGAATAGCAACTTTTAATGTGAGAGGCGTGAATGATGACACAAAAGAGAGAGAGGTCCTGGAAGTGTTAGTGAATGTCAGGCTGGATGTATGTGGAATGACTGAGACCTAATGGAGGGGTACAGATGTGATAGAGTGGGAGTGTGGAATGGGTGTGTGTGCTGAAGTGATTGAGGGAGTAGCGAGAGAAGGTGCGTGTTTGTTTGTAAGTAACAAATGGAAGGAGCGTGTAAGAGACTATGGGTCTGTGGGTTCAAGGATGTGTGGGTGAGAATGAATGTAGGAATGCAAATGTGGGTGATTGTGTGTGTCTATGCTCCGACAGAGGATAAACCTGTAAGAGAGAAAAAGGAGTTCAGTTGTGGAGGCGTGCCTGGATAAGTTTGGCAAGAACGAAAGAATTTTTCGGATTGGGGCTATGAATGGTAAGGTGGGTGATAGGAAAGTTGAGGGAGTGGTGGGAGGGTGGGGGGTACCATCAGAGTTGAATGGGAATGGTAGTGCACTTGTGGACGTGCTGTATGTGTGGGGAGAAGGCTGTGGATACCCAACACCTTCTTCTGACAGATAATTATACACAGGTACACATGAAAAGTGGTGTGGAGGAAGAAGGATAAGGATAAGACGGTGGTTGAACGAAAGGCACTGATTGATTAGATATGTATGGATGAACGAATGAAGAAATCTGTGCTGGATGCTAGTGTGTATAGGGTTATTGGAGGGCGTCTGTCTGACCATTATGTAGTAGTAGCTAAAATTAGGATACAAAAGAAGTGGGTGACAAGAGCTGGAGGATGGCGAGAGGAAGATGGAATGGCGAGGAGGGTGGAGAAGCTACAGGAGGAAGAAATCCGGGTAAGAGTACAGGAGAGCAGTAGAAAGACGACTAAGTAGGTTTGACCTGGAAGGTATGGAGGAAGTGGAGGAGATGAGCAAAGTGCTTAAGGAAGAGATCTGTGCAGCATGTGAGGAGGTGTGTGGAGTAAGGAGGGGAGTGAAAGGTACAGCATGGTGGACAGAAGAGGTAAAATAGCTGTGGAAGACATGAAGAAAGCGCATAGAGAGTGGTTGGTTAGTAGAGGTAATGAGGATTTGGAGAGACAGAAACGAGCGAGGTACATGGAGAAAAAGAGAGTAGTGAAGGAAAGTAAGAGAAGAGTAGATAAGGAATTTGGAAGGAATCTGAGTGTAAAATGGAGGGAGTGTAAGAAACTGTTCTAGAAAGAAGTCCAGAGAGTTAGGGAAGGTAACAAGGGAAACAGTAAGGGTGTGAAAGAAAAGAATGGGCATGTGCTAGCCAAGAAGCAAGAGAGATCGAAAGATGGAGGGAATACTTCAACGAATTGCTAAATGTAAAGAATGAAGCGCCAGCAAACGTAGTTGGATGGGGTATGGGAGGGAGAAGAAGATAAGTAGTGGAAGAGGAGGTGAGGGATAAGGAGGTCAGAAGTGTGTGTAACCATGAAAAGAGTGAAGTTGGGTAAAGCACCAGGAATAGATGGAGTGTGTGGGGAAATGCTGAGGTATGGTAGTGAAATAGTGATCAAATGGGTATGGAAAATGTGCAAACTAGCATGGGAGAAGTGGAGTGCACCTGATGACTGGAAGACAAGCATAATAGTCCCCTTATATAAGGGTAAAGCAGAAAGAGGAGTGTGTGGGAACCACCGAGGAATATGTTTTCTAAGCGTAGTAGGGAAGGTGTACAGTAGGGTAGTGATTGAAAGTGTGAGAGCGAGAACGGAAAAAGCAGGGCGGTTTTAGGAAGGGAAGAGAATCTGTAGATCAGAGTTTTACCCTGAAATTGTTGTGGAGAAATATCTGGAGAAGCAACGAAAGGTGTATGTTGCCTTTATGGACTTGGAGAAGGCATATGACAGAGTGGATGGAGAAGGTATGTGGAAGATACTTAGCATATACGGTGTAGATGGCAAGTTGCTGAAAGGAGTGAAGAGTATGAATGAGGCTGCAAAGGCGGCAGTATGTGTGGAGAATGAGCAGAGCGAGTTCTTTGATCTGATTTTTGGGTTGAAACAGGGGTGTGTGATGTCCCCATGGTTGTTTACTGTATATATCGATGGAGTCATGAAAGAAATACAAGGAAGAGCAGTGGATGTTGGTGTATTGCTGATAAGGGAGGGAAATGAATGGAAGCTACTTGTACTGCTGTTTGATTATGATACAGTTCTAATGAGTGATAATGAATGGGAGTTGCAGGTTCTGGTAAATATGTTTGGAATAGCGCGCGAAAAACGGAATCTGAAGGTAAATGTGGGGAAGAGCAAGGTTATTGTCTTCCAAAGGGATAAAGCCACAGAGTGTGAGGTGAAATTGAACGGTAAGGCTATGGAGATTGTCAGCTCATTTAAGTATCTGGGCAGTGTGTTCAGTAAAGATGGGACTATGGATGAAGAAGTGCGGGAGAAATAGGGTGGTCAGTATGGAAGTGAAGAAGTCCTTGCATGACAGTGTGGTAATCCCGACACTGACTTAAAGAAAGCGAAGCATGGACGTTGGTGGAGAGACTCAGATCAAGAGTGAGAGGGGTGGAAATGAGTTACTTGAGAAGTCCGTGCGGAATTACATGGAGGGATACACGACGAATGAGGAAGTAAGAAGGAGGTGTGGTGTGGAGGTAGATGTGCTGGAAAGTGTGAAAAGGAACACCTTGAGATGGTTCGGCCATATGGCAAGTATGGGAGGCGAGAGAATGATTAAGAGGGTGTACAAGAGCGAGGTGGAAGGACAGAGAGGGAGAAGTAAACCGAAAGAAAGGTGGAAGGATGGAGTGAAGAAGTATATGGATGAAGGCGGTGCTGGTTGGGAGGAGGGGCGTCGACTCACTGGAGAAAGAGGTGCATGGGGGCTTTTCGTTCGTGGCCACACCTTCGGGGATCACGGCGTCAGGCAATAGATAGATAGATAGACCAATAGAGTCTGCACTATGAGTCTCTTTTCTGTCTAACACACCTTGACAAAAAACATACATTGACAAGGCCCTGGTTGCAATTGGGAAAAGGGTAATGTGGTGTAAAACGCGAGGTATACAAAATAAGAGATACGAACAAAGTATCTTTATTGCCTCAACCGTTACCTGATTTACGTCCAACACTTAAATCACAACCACCTTATACACAAAAAACAACCATGACTACCACAACTACCACCACGGCTATTTACCACCACCACCACCATACACCATCACCACGGCCATGCAACACCTCTACCACCACTGTGTGACACTATTGGCGCCTCTAGAGATCCATCGACAAATAATATGAATATACACAATTTATATACGACTTAATAGGACTATTGGCAGTCGCATGGAGTTACCGATGAAAATAGTACAAGTGGGAAAGCCCCCTAAGAATGGGTGATCGTGGCAGGAGGCATACGGTTAGGAGTGATGACATAATACAGAACAGTAAGATACGAATAACAAGAAAGATTACATCATGAAGAACAAATA
The DNA here is from genome assembly GCA_032716605.1 of Paralithodes platypus. Taxonomy (NCBI): domain Eukaryota; kingdom Metazoa; phylum Arthropoda; class Malacostraca; order Decapoda; family Lithodidae; genus Paralithodes; species Paralithodes platypus. The sequence goes on along the minus strand of CM064548.1, from coordinate 40,982,318 downwards.
TATACAATATTTTAATTGTATGATACAGTGAATTGTTTACAAAGACTGGAAATTGAAGTATAGTTGAGTTTTTTAATGTGTAGGCACATGGTAGGATATGGCAAATTTACTCCTACTCACACGTATATTAAGATAGAGGCTGCTAGTAATACAATATATATATACACACACACAGAGACAGAGAGAGATTGAGAGATTCAAAATCAGTTCAATTACTCTGAACGCATTCCAAGACATATATTTAGGGTACCATTAAATTAATCAAAACACGTAGGAAGGATAACAATGTTTGATGTAAGAATGAAAACCAAAGGTGCAATACAATATTCCAAGTGGGAACATTTTGGAAAAGTTATATGTCCGAAACGTGAGAGGAGTGGAAGAAAGAAAACCGAAGGAATGAAACCAAGTCAACGTGTGTGAAGTGTCTTTGATGTTGACTTAGTATATACTATTGAAGGTAAAGAGAAATATGAGGAATAACAAACTGTCAGGAGAGAGAGAGAGAGAGAGTTTATGTGAACATACCTTCAGATAAACAGGCAATAAGACAGTCGAGGGAGGATTACCCATGTGTAAATGCAGTGACAAGAAGACACACACAAACAACATACAATAACATAACCAAAGTGAAAGGAGAATGGAAATAAAAGCACACAAAGTGAAGAAGACAAGACCTAGAACAATTAGGAACTAGAGTGAACGATAAATTTATAGAGTAAAATATACGTAATGGATTCCTAGTGGATAATAGTCTTGAGATGGACCAAGCTTCATACACGCTTGATGAATGTGGAGGTGTACGCAAGACCAGGGTTTGCATTGGCTTCGTGGTGCAGTTTTCATTTTTGACTGTTGTATTAAATTTACGAGGAGTCCACAACATTGAACGGGTTAATTGAGAAAGCTTTTACACTCTTGATTGTTTTAGTTTATTACTGATTTAGTTATAATTCTATAATGGTAGCCAGACTGCAATATATAAAGTGCCATCGTGTGCTGAAAGATTTAAGTAGATATAGGATATATTATGTAAGAGTATCCATGAACAGAAGATAAAAGGAACCAATATACAAGTGAGGTGGGCATTAAGTCCATGAATGTTTATTAAAGTAGGTACGAGTAAGTCTGGCTGTCCCTCTCTATTTGTCCACCTCACTCACATACATTATGGTGACATTATCAGGAATATTCACAGTTTCCACATTTACTTGTCTGTATAATTGCTTATGTAATTCCTATAATCATTTTTGTTTCCTTTTTTAGCTGTATATTGTGTATTACCTGTCTTCTTGTTTGTAGTAGATGTAGATATAAATTGTTCTTCCAATCGTGTGACTTTCCTGTGTGATAATATTACAACCATCCTGGTGGTGTATTCATGAGAAGCCACAGGGTACCGTGTTTCCTCATCAACACTCTGCCAGAATCACTCGTCATTTACATAATGTCTTCCTAATATCAACCTCATACAACAGCGCTGCGTATCACTCACAGTATTGTCGCATCTTAAAATGTATACAAACTTTGCTTATTCTTCGTGACTTTTAGCATGCCACGTACAATCCATTATCCCCTTACATACATAGATCTAAAGGCAAAACACTATTCTACCTATTTTAATCACTGTGAAGAATGGTAAAGCATATAATGTTAAACTATCCAGAACTACTTGGCATAAGAGTGATAATACAACTATTACAAATCTAAACAGCGCATTACACAAACAAATTGAATTGCAGACTTGCGTCATAACATGTCAGTGAAGGATAACGTATACACCGATATGCAGTCTCTCTGAAAGCAATACACGTGTTTGGTAGTATATAGTTCAAATACATTTACTTCCAAGACAATTTGGACAAGTATGCCTAGTTCTCACTTTATTAGTGTCGTGTCAAATATGGTGCAGAAGTACAATTATAGCATTAAATGATGACAATCTTTTCTCGCAATATTTATCTCGTCCAGTGTATACAAATTGACAGTATTGTCCCTAACACCATTGCCATTACGTAAGTTAAGTTTGTAAAAAACATACAGTACATTTATTTTGTTCTCTCTCTCTCTCTCTCTCTCTCTCTCTCTCTCTCTCTCTCTCTCTCTCTCTCTCTCTCTCTTCTTTTGTGCTAATAAAGAATAATAAAGGTACAAAAATAATACTTGCGTTAATATACAGACCTCCAGCTCAATCAGTGCAAACTGACCGAGAAATTTACGAACAAATTGCAGATGTAAGTAACTCACAAGATACCGTAATTTTGGCGACTTTAATTTACCTGTGACCAAATGGGGCGATACTCTTACTTCACACTCCGGACATGACTTGTATACGAACTTGCAAGAGAGTTCGCTTTATCAATTTGTTCGAACGCCGACCCGTGGTAATAACGTTCTTGACATTGTACTTGCAACAAAAGAAGAATTGATAGAGAATTTGAATGTTGGTGATGAATTCAGTAACAGCGACCATCGTACGATAACTTTCACTTTAAAGTTTACTAGTAACGAACCAAATAGTAGCATCGAAAAAGTCCCTAATTTCAAGAAAGCAAACTTCCAGAAACTTAGAGCTATGTTTAAAGAAACTGACTGGAGCTTTTTAATTAACAATAACGACATAAATACATCTTGGAAGTTATTCGAAACCACTTACCTAAAAGCAGTGCAAGACTGCATACCATCGAAAATACGGCGTCCAGGCCATAACAATAAGCCCAAATGGTGGAATAAAGATATTTCAAACTGCCTGCTTGCTAAAAAATGTGCTAATGATAGATTAAAATCCTCACAAAATGACGAAGAACGGGTGAAATTTGTAGAGCTACGACGCAAAGCCAAAAAGTTAATTAAGCAAAGTAAAAAGACCTTAGAGTTACATATTGCGAATCAAAGTAAAACAAACCCGAAATAATTCTATAGTTATATCAGAAAGAAAAAAGTAGTTACTTCAACTGTTCGACCGTTAGTCGATGAAAAAGGAGAATACACCAAAGACGAAGTACAAATGAGTAATGCCCTCAATACCTTCTTTGCATCAGTTTTTACAACAGAAGACCTCAGTGATATCCCTACACCATCGCCGATTCAGATTGATAATTCAGATGTTCTAAGCAATATCACCGTTACAGAGAGAGAAGTATTGAATTGTTTAGATAAACTCAAGGTAAATAAAACGCCAGGACCTGATACAATTTCGCCTAGAGTTCTAAAGGAAGCTAAGAATGAGCTCTCCAAACCACTGACATTACTATTCAATAAATCCTTGCAGTCTGGAACTATGCCTGATCAGTGGAAGCTAGCCAACGTAACACCGATATTAAAAAAAGGCAGCAAATCCCTACCCAGTAACTATCGTCCAATTAGCTTAACCTCAGTTGTATGTAAAATGCTAGAAACGGTCATACGAAACAGACTCGTAAATCACTTAGAGGAAAATAACATACTTAAAGATACTCAACACGGCTTTCGTAAAAAACGTTCCTGTTTAACAAACCTCTTAGACTTCTTCCACGATATCCTCAACCTCTACGATGAGAGTAAAGCTGTAGATATTATATACCTTGATTTTCAAAAGGACTTTGACAAAGTTCCCCACAAACGTTTACTGCTAAAACTAAAAGCGCATGGAATACAAGACGGTGTGTTGAAAGGGATAGAAAATTGGCTCAGCAACAGAAAGCAAAGGGTAGTCATAAACGGTAAGGCATCTAAATGGACCAATGTAAGTAGCGGGGTACCCCAGGGATCGGTACTAGGACCAATTCTCTTTCTAATTTACATCAACGACATAGATGAGGGTCTCACCTGCACAATCTCAAAATTTGCTGACGATACAAAAATTGCAAATAGCGTACTCTCAAAAGATCAAGTTGACGATATGCAACACAATCTAGATAAATTGTCATGTTGGGCCCAAATTTGGCAAATGAGTTTCAATGCGGATAAATGTAAAGTACTACATGTCGGATACCTAAATGAGAAAGCAAACTATTCGATGAATGGCACTCAGCTTAAGAATGTAAACAGAGAAACTGATCTGGGAGTAACAATATCGAGTAACCTAAAACCGAGTCAACAATGTTCAGAAGTTGTTAAGAAGGCAAACAAAATAATTGGCTTTATAGGCAGGTCATTTGAGCATAAATCCAAAGAAGTTATCCTAACCCTTTACAATTCCTTAGTCCGCCCTCTTCTGGAATACTGCGTTCAATCCTGGTGCCCTTATTACCAAAAAGATATAAACAAGCTAGAACGAGTTCAACGTAGAGTTACCAAAATGATACCTAGCCTAAAGAACAAACCATACGAAGAGCAGCGTCTTAGAGAATTAAATCTATTTCCTTTAACCCAGCGCAGATTAAGAGGCGACTTAATTCAAGTGTTCAAAATCATCAAAGGCATCGACAATATGAACTGTAGTAAGTACTTCACTATCTACCAATCTAATTACACGCGGGGAAACGGTTGCAAAATTATTGGTAAATCTTTTAACTCGCACGAATCTAAGAATTTCTTCTTCAATCGAGTTGTCAACTTGTGGAATGGGCTTCCCCGAGACGTTATAGACTGCAGCACCGTTGATTCATTTAAATTCCGCCTAGACAAATATCTCGCATCAAACCCGCGACTGACTGCGTTTGTAAATGAATAACTTTATCCTCCCCTCAGTTACTAACCCATATGTCCCATACTAACTTCCTAGTCCTGCCACGTTAGTGGCAGGGCAGTAGGTCCCTTTCCAATGTTCCCTTACCCACTCTAAACCACTGTTTGGACACTTGATCCTCAGTGTTTTGGAGGACAAGCAGCCTAGAATGGTCACTATATCTGTTGTTGCTTGATTTCCTTTGTACTCCTTTGTACTCTCTCTCTCTCTCTCTCTCTCTCGCTCTCTCTTTCTCTCTCTCTCTCTCTCTCTCTCTCTCTCTCTCTCTCTCTCTCTCACACACATTTGTAAATCCAGAAAGAAGAATAAATATAACCTTATAGTTCGCTTCTTGTACAATCACCACGATCGGTTAATGTCATCTTCCCTGATCCACTCCTTTCTCTCCGTCAAATGGTCAACCAGTATTTGCTTCTATTTATGTTGCTACAATATTTTACAATAACTATGTACGGTTCAAAGGTTATTAATATCAATCTTATTATATAAAACATTGAAGAGAAACATATTTATTCACGAAAATATTCATTCAGGATATTGAAGGCAGTTTTAACCATGAGGTTGGTTCAAATATCAGGAATTTGGAAACTCAACCTCATGTATCACTTTCTCATATCTCAAACTACTTCCCCATCTATCACTCATTAAGTTTCATCATAATTAATCAATAACACTATGACGGTGGATGATCTAAGGATTCATTACTTATTCCAGGATCTTAATGACACCTCATTGTATCTGTCTTGTTGTATCACTCGCTTTAGGTTACTGGAATACGTGATGTATGACTGATCAAGTACAAACGATTAACGTCCTTTGCGCTACATTACCACCACTAATTGGAGTATTCTTGGTAGCAATGTGTTAACCCTTTGTGGTGTCGGGTAGTTTTGCGTGCACATTTGCTTGATTATGTGCTCACCTTTCGTTGATCCGTCGAATTATCAAATTTGGTTATTTGCACTAATATATGATGACTATATTTATCTGGTTGCGAGAATACTGTATATGGGTACATAACAAAACTGGTGGGAACAATTTGGTATGAGACAGAACACAAAAATGTGTGCACAATTTCCTAGAATGGTTGGACCACGAAATATGAGTAATCAAAATCTGGATAAAAAAATATTGAAATTTAGTGTGTATGTTTCCTCTTTGTTGAGGCGTAAAATGCCTAAATTAATATTCTTTATTAGCATATATGAATAGGGGAGGTGTGGTGGAGTTGTCTTGGCACTGGACTGGTAATCCAATGAACCCAGGTTCAAATCCCGATTTGTCAATGAGAAGATATTATTGGGATGGAATTTGTGTTGTATCTGGTATCAGTGCATTACCACAAAGCCCACCGAAACGCCAAATAAATACCCTCATTGTTCCCTTATTAAATAGCACTGTATGAATATTCCCATATTCAAAATATGCTACAGGAGGACAATGCCTAGTAAGTTCATTGCTCAATAGGTGGCGTTCTGAGAGTGAGGGTCTGAGTCTAGGAGGTGAGACAGTGAAGCACTGGAGCGAGGCAGCTTCAGAGATGGGGCTGTTTCGAGCCGTGAGTGAGCAACTGAGCTCCATGCATCCTGTGAAGGCAAGATGGAAGGGGCTGGTTGCAGCTAAAAGTGCTTTACATGTCTCACCCCCTAGACTGGAACGAGACCTCATGAGCTTCACCGTTCAATGCATAACGGTTGAATGTACAGTCTACGACAGAACTTGTTGTCATGGCCTGAGGCAATTTATTAGTTCACTAATCTTTTAATAGATGGCCCTTTAATCGCTTCTAATAAAAGGGGGCGGGGTTAATATAGAGGCTGGAAGGAGGAGGAATCAAACGTGTGTGTGTGTGTTCTAGAACAGCACGCAGAATAAGTTTATTTTAACATAACACACAGGCTATATTATGAGATTAACCCATGCCGGATCACAAATAAGTAACACACATCAGGTGTTGCGTTATTTATGGAATTTAATATACAGACAATCAAGTGTCTATCCTTCGAACTTCCCATTCCCCCTCCTCCCCTTCTCTCTGCTGCCTTCCCCTATCTCTCCCCTTCTCTCTTTTTCTCTCCCCATTCTCTCTCCTAATCCTCATCATCGTGTTCAAAGCTGTCCATAAAAATTGCTTTGGTGTTTTAATAATACTGCTCTTTTTACCTTTACTGATTTTCAATTATTAACTCGTATTCTATTCTTTACCTTATACAATGTGTTATAGAAAATAATAGATAAATATTTATGCTCCATTGCAAAACACTCAAAGTTGCCAACCTTGACGTCCTGGTTAGTGTGAACAATCGTATAAATATAGAAGTAATTGAAACGGGATGTTACAATCCACGCATCAAGACAAGTTGGATCACATTGTAATCTAGCTTGGACCAAATTATAACCAAATATATACGGTATATCATAAAGACAAGATAATATCGGCTCAGTTAGAGAAAACACTTTAAATGAGCCGAAACGTGCTTCTTTGTAATAATTTGTTTTGTTGATATTAGAGTAAATCTGTGTTTCTTCCATACCACTATTCACAGCAATGTGGTTGACCAATTCATAATCTACCTTAACATGTAATATGACACGCTATGATTATTGCATTATATTTTTCTCAGTGGATTCTTAATTACTAGGTTAATTACTGTGGCTTCCCATTATCAGTAAACAGTTCGGCGCTACCCATTGTAATGATTTACTATAAAGTAAGTCATCGAATTGAACAATTAACGATAATCCAAGCAATCTGGTTATGTTGTTTTAAAGTTGATATAAATTGTTTAGGCTTTTATATTTTTACTTCGAATTGTTTAAATTATCGTCCAAACATAATTAAAAGTATACTATAGCTCTGTGTATGTTACCTTGAATTTAATTTAATGTGTATTATTTCACCATCATTATGTTACGGTGAACATTGGAAACACATACACATTATATAATATATATAAAGGGATCTTAAATGTAAACATTTACAATTTATATTTATTTAATCAATATGATCTCCACCAACAAGCTGCATCAACTACCACCTGTATTCTCGTTGGAGCTGATTTAAACATTTTCCAACTTATATTAGGGCGGCGACGGATCTCCCCCCCCTCGATCCCACTCCTCCCGCCCTTTCCAATCCAAACCTGGACCACATTCCACTCCATGACATGATGGCCCACACATTCTCTATTGGGTTCATGTTACACACCCTTGTGGACCAGCTAAACCCCGGATGGTGTCAGGTCAGGTGAAGGTATTGAAGGATACGCCTTTATAACGGCACCTCGTAGCTACTTTCTACTTCTCCTATTTTCTGAAGAGTGTAGAGAGGGGAGAAGGGGTGTTGGAGAGAGACGAAGTTGTTGTAGTGGCTTTGTTATGTGTGTTATTAGTCTGTATACGCCGTAAGGCTCAGGATGGGAGTTATTTGTGCCCACTACGTTGTATGTGATCATGTGTGTTGTGTGCGTTTTATGTTATCGGGTGTGCGTGTGTGTGTGTGTTTTGTATCCTGTGTTAGTGTTGGTGTGGGTGGGTTGGTGCTTGCATGTGATGGACAGAGGAGAGAGGTTGAAGCGCCGTCTCCCCAAACATTACAAATTGTGGAGGTCATAAGTATATGTATTATTCAACTTATTCCTTAAGCCAACACAAATAACTTGAATCCTAAGTGTTATTGTTACACTTAATATATATATATATATAAACAAATATAGATGTGTTCTTCGGGAATCGTAGCTTAAGTAGGAATAGGATAACTAGCGAGGCAGCAGCGAGCAATAGGTGTTGTTCGCTGCCTTGCTACTTATCCTATTCCTAATCAATATATGTTTGTTATTTTAGTCATCCCTAACATTTATTATGTATATTTAAATTCAAAACAATCGCATAATATTAATCTGCGTATTTTAGAGGGTATCATTTACCTCCTTGAGAGAGAGAGAGAGAGAGAGAGAGAGAGAGAGAGAGAGAGAGAGAGAGAGAGAGAGAGAGGTGTAAGGGAGGGGAGAGAAAGCGGGTGAAGAAGGAGAGTTGGGGTGAAAGGGAGACGGGGAGGAGGGGGAATGGGAAGTGCGAAGGATATAAACTTGATTGTCTGTATATTAAATTCCATAAATAACACAACACCTGATATGTGTTGCTTATTTGTGATCCGGCATGAGCTTATCTCATAATATAGCCTGTGTGTTATGTTAACATAAACTTATTCTGCGTGCTGTTCTAGAACACACACACACATACGTTTGACTCCTCCTCCTTCCAACCTCTATATTAACCCCACCCCCTTTTATTAGAAGCGATTAAAGGGCCATCTATTAAAAGATAAGTGAACTAATACATTGCCTCAGGCCATGACAGCAGTTCTGTCGTAGACTGTACAGTGTTACGACCGGGGCTACGAATAAAACAAGGGCACTTAATGATTGGACTAGTAATAGGGCACTATGCAACAACGGATGGCTAGATCCAAACCCTCGAACTTATATGCCGGCGAACAAATACATCTATACCCTCCAGAGTTAATCTGCGATAAAGGGGTATCCTTAACTGGGCATAAATGTACTCTATTTCAGGCTAACCTGCACTGGTATAGCCTGATAACAAACAAGATGCAAGTTACGTTAAAATGCATAAAAAGGAATCTATGGAAAGATAAATTAAATCACTGCAAGATTTAATAAAATAAAAAGATGCTTCAATATAGTTACTCTAAATAACTATACTCTCTTCACTCCTATCTGAAAGAAAGTTAAGTATAGTCCTACAGCATAGACCTGGAAACTTCTGAAGAAAGTCTGATGCTCATAAGATGCTCGTATCTTAAATTATATAAAGGCAGGAGGCAGGACACCACACTGTAGACTGAATACACTAAAAGATAGGACATATAATGTTAACTGACACGAGAATACTATAAATGCGCAACGGTAGCAATGCTCGACACTAAAAGAAGTACTTCCTCATCAACGAAACAGTCTGCTATGGTTGTGCAACTCAACAACAACCTAGACTAATAAATGCTGTGAATAATAATGCGTACATATCAAAGAGCTTATATTAAATACTAATAAGTGTCTACTCGATTAATAATGTCTAGCTGGAATACTCTAGGTAAGGAACTGTGGTTGAGCAAGACAGGCTCGTAGCCTAGCGATGTCCTTAAGACTGAATCCTTTAAGCTACGTTAATTGACTAGGGTGCTCTCTTGATAGATCCAGATCACAAGTATCTGGTTCTATCCTGGCGACCCTCTAAAGACAAGCAAAGAGGCAGCAAAGTGTGGAACTGGAACAGGCTAAAACCCTCAGTCAACACAATGCTGCATTCATAAAGAACGCAAGCGAAAAGACAACACAGGCTACCACAGGAACGGTCGAAGTCGTGTAAGTATAAGCAAACCATACACACATCGGTGACGACGACTACAGTTACCTTATCCCAGTCTAGCATTAAATCAAAGAGCAGAAACACTAAATCAATAATGGAGACACACTAAGTTCCCAACCTCTACTAACTAAGAACCCTCAAAACCTATTCTAAGTACATGTAAATATCTCAGAGGACGGCGCATGCAATACAATGGGCCGGCTATGGAAACCGTATGCAGAACCCAAGGGGACAAGTAATTGAATAAAGGTGAGGAGCAATGGAAAAGAAGAAGGTCAGAGAGAGAGACTGTGGTAAAGGGGGTGATCGGGAGAGAGTTTGCAAAGGGATGTTAGAAGCATGCGCGCCTAGCCTGTCCTGAGGATAACAGCTCCCGTGGACCCTCACACAGGAGGCAAGTCACACAGGAGCCCACAAAGGCGCGATGGGCGGCCAATCACGGCCCGATACGTCACATGGCAGCAGGCCCCTAGGACGCGCCTGGAACCGCTAGCCAATCAAGGGCGCGGGAAAGCCCGCGCGAGCGGGAAAACTCCTCCGAGCGAGGCAGCACATACATACACACGTACATATTACCACCGCGCTCTCGCCTCTCTCTCTCTCTCTCCTCAACTCTACACAATGCATCTTATATTCTACTAATGATATAAAATACTTCCCGTTGTCACAGACGAAAGCAAAGACCACCACTGGACTGTCTGTGACAATGCGAGCACAAGGAAAGAAAGAGCAACATTCTCGGATAACTGTAGCCCATTTCGATGTCCCTGGCGAGCGCTAGTGGCTATGGAGAGGCGATTCTGCCAGCGCTGGTAGACCTCACACCCTGCCCAAGATATGGGACGCTCAACATTAGGCGAGCACCATATCTGACAAGGCAGAATGCCGACAAGACCCGCCACACATAGCCACTCCACCAGAAATGAAATGCAAAGCTCAATTCTTACATAAAACAACATATTAGCATAAATAAAATTTTATAACCCCTCCCAAACATAATAGTATAATTTAGCCTGCTATGCTCCCTGAGCGAGCTTCACAGAGCCCAGCCTACTAAGTGAAAGATAGGTTCAACTTAGGACTTTAGCTATAACATTGGCAACTTATAATTAACTATCAAAAAGAAAGAGTTTTTATGTGATTTTTGTATTTAATTTTAATGTTGTTTTTGACGGCTGCTCTACAGGGGCAAGCCTGATTTTTCTCCACTCTCAACACACACTGACTGAACGGCGAGGGTTCTCCTGCAAACATACCCTCCCGTGACAAACAATCAGCCAAAACATTATCAGTGCCCTTAACATGCCGCACATCCAACTTGTGTTCCGGCAGCAAAACAACACCTGGCACTGATAAACTGCCCAGTTCATCACAAGACTGGCACTTCTCTTCGCTTTTTCCGGCAACGGGACCTGCCAATAACCTTTCACTAGTTCTACCTTCGTGATTAATGAGGCAGCTCCGATGCGGTCTATGGTGTCGTCAACTCTAGGTAATGGATAGGCGTCTGTCAGGGATAATGCACACACACTCTTGCAATCAACACCCACACTGATCTTGCCACTCAACTTAGGTTGCAAACTCACTGGCAACGACCACTCACGATATCCCTTATCCCTCAGACCCTTTTTCCATATGTAGTCTAGCTCTGCTTTCACAACAGGCTGTCGAGCAGGATTTATACGGTAGGGAATTAACTTGAGCCTTGCACTGTCTCCAGCCTCCATGTCGGATTCTACCCCATACATCAGGCCTGGAGAAGCAACAAACATGCGGATGGACTGCCACAGCCTAGTAAACAACTTCTCTGGGCACTCAGGAACAAGAGGTTGCAACTTATCTCGAAGAACAACATGCCTAGTGCCCTCCCACAACCCAGCCGAGACCGCAGCTTCTAAACTATAGTCTCCCTCCTTCTCCACCTTCGTCCCTAGAACAGCCAGAGGGATAATCAGTACCACCTGTGCAGTCACTCCCATAGTTCATAATTGCTAAGGCTTCCCCGCGATACCGTACATGCGCACCCCCGCATTCCTTACGACTACATCTGCCTGCGCAGCATCAGCGCCTTCAGCGACATGGCCAGATACAGTCGGTCTATGGTAGGGCTGTTGCATCTTACTAGAGCAGCATTGGGAGGCTATGCGACGACCGGGCGCATCCACTCCACAGCCGACCTCACCAATCTGCTCAATATCCTCATTCTGACCACCACCCTTGGCAGCCATGGGTCAACCCTGACCTGACACCCATGTCAAAGCCTCGTTGCCCACCTTGAACCACTGAAACAACGAGGCCAACGGTCTATTCACACTCAAGTGACCTGCCAGCGGGACCTCGTGCACCGCATGAGTTGTGAGGCCTGGGTGCTCGGCACGACCAGTGGGGTATGAACCGAGCTGGTGCTGGAGCGCTGCACACTGCTGCTCAGGCAGGTGCTCTAGCGTTTCTACAGCCACCAGACTCGTGTCCCCCGCCCACTGCTCCGCCGAGACATGACAATCCCAACTCTCCTCCACCTGTGCCCCACTGCCCCCCTCTCCTTCTCCTCCTTAGCTGCTGCAGACCAACGCAGGGACAGTAGCCTGCTCAGGTGGTTGCCTCACAAACTCCTTTAACAAGTTCACATGACACGTTTCCCCGTCCTCGTGTTCAATAGCCCCGTTCCCACAACTCTCCTCCACCTGGGAACTACTCTGCCGCGGAGTGCCATCACGCCCAACCATGTCACTACTTGGGTGACAGGTTCTGGGGCCACTCCGGAGCTCACCTCTGGGTCAAGTACTGAGTCGCTAAGAAGAGCCGCTGGATTAAAACTCACAAAACTCCCAACCTTAGCTTTCTCCTTCCGACCGTTCCTCCGCTGGACTAGAGACTGAGGAATAGGCTGTGACACCTTAGATGCACGAGATCGGGTGACAACACATGCCCTCTGCTGTGATTGACACCTCTCGACCAACTCCTGCCCCTCCCTACTCACGTCGGCCACCCTCTCGGCACCGATTAAGGGTGGAATCTCAGAAGCAGCTACCGCAAAGTCGTTGCCGAGAAGAAGGTCGACGCCCTCTACTGGCAGTTTCTCCACGATTCCCACATCTATCTCTCGTGTCACACCATCAACCTCCAGCTCCACTCGAACCAACGGGTATGACCTTGTAGCATTAATACCCTGCACCACAACTACCCGTGCCGCGTTTATAGGTTTGCCTGTAAAGTTTTTCATCAGAGTCTGGGATGCACCTGTATCACGCAACAACTCCAACCCATGCTTGCAACCAGCACAACTCACGCAGCCACGCCCTCTATGGTCGCAAAAAGCATCGCGGACAGGTTTCGAGCCTTCCGGACACTCCTTCACTGGCTGTGCCCCCGCATCTGACATATCACCCCGGGTAAATGCAGAAGACCTCAGAGACACCCCAATGTTGCTAGCCAAAGACACGACTGCTGTAGATTGGTTACTAGGGCAGGAACGTGCAAAATGCCCTTTTTGATGACACTTAAAACACTCTACTTCACCCTTGGACTTCCCCTGAGGTGGGAAAGGGCCCTAACCTTTCTTAAACGGGACGGTTTTAGGTTTGTGATCAAAATTGGTATCATTGCTCTTACTTTCGTTATTAAATGTGGTATCACTGACTCGGGGGGGGGGGGGGGGGGAGTGTTGCACCCCTTGTTAACTGCATCGGTCTGTTGTGCAGACCCGCACCCACGAATCAGCGACATTCTCAGGTCAGCCATCTCAGCTGCCTTCTGTAGAGTTTTAGGTTGTTTCTCTTTGAGGTTCAAAGTCAGGTCGCCGCCCGTGCACTTGAAAAATTGCTCTAGAAGGACTAACTGCTCAAGCTCCTCGAACGTCGCCACCTTCTCTGACCTCAGCCAAGTTCTCAATGCATCAGACAGTTCCCGGGCATGCTCTAGAAAAGTGCACTCACGACCCTTCGTAACACCCCGAAACTTCAACCTATATGTCTCTGGTTGTAACTCGTACGCACGCAGAACAGCTTCCTTCAATACCTCATAATTGATGCAAGACTCCAAGGGCAACGCATCATATGCCTTGAGTCCTTTGCCAACCAACCTAGAGGAAACAAGGGCTGCCCAGTTAACCTTGGGCCATTGGTGCTCTCGGCACTTCTTCTCAAAACGCAGGAAAAACTCGGTGACACCCGACTCGTCAAATGCAGGGACTAACTTAAGAAGGTGCGATAAAGACTGATCAAGACCTCGATTCCCAGAACCGAGACGCTGCCCTGTCGACTCCACCCGAGACTTCTCAAGCTCTATGTCTGCACAGTACTTCGTAGCCTCAACCTGAAGCTGAGCCTCACGTAGGGCCTTTCTCTCCTCAGTCTAAATCCTAAGCTCAGATTCCCGCTGCTGCTGCTGAAGCTTAGCCATCTCAAGCTGGAGATCATATCTGGAGTTAAACCTTGAGGAGGAGGAGATGCAACAATTGGAGACCCACCCAGTGATCCACCCAGGGGCAAACCTCGCTGCCAGTGACTATCGGCCTACGGGAACGTACTCGGATCCGGTGTTCTAGAGGGCATGATGGGAGTAGAGTGGAGGGGGGGCTCGGCCGAATGTGCCAAAGCACCCGCTCCACCCTGTGCACCACGCACCCCGCCTAGCACACATGCCACCAGGTCACTTCTCGTCATGCTGCTAGTGCCAATATGCCCCACGACCGTGGCCAAACACTGGAGACCATACCGATCAATCCCCGACACCCGGTCAACAGTAGTAGGCATCTCCAGAAACTTCCTTGCATCCTCCTCACTAGTTACTACTCTAATGCCTTCTAACAAACCCCGCTGCTGCACCTCAGAGTCTGCTGCCCGTACTGTGTCCTCACTGTGCACTGATCCGTCGTTCGACATAGTGTCCACCGAAAATTCTCAACGTTTATAAAAAAAAAAAGTACCTAAACTCTCATGTAGCACTATTCACTCAAAAAATGCTTGAAGACAACTCAAGTGCTATACTACGTTGCCAAAAAAAAAATCTGTGTCCAAAATATTCCTCAAAAAACAAATGTCCAAAAATCCTGCAATTATTTCTTAGTTCATTTGGTATGACGACTAAGATAAGATACTAGGCAAGGTCGCCATTTGTTACGACCGGGGCTACGAATAAAACAAGGGCACTTAATGATTGGACTAGTAATAGGGCACTATGCAACAACGGTACGCTAGATCCAAACCCTCGAACTTATATGCTGGCGAACAAAAACATCTATACCCTCCAGAGTTAATCTACGATAATGGGGTATCCTTAACTGGGCATAAATGTACTCTACTTCAGGCTAACCCACACTGGTATAGCCTGATAACAAACAAGATGCAAGTTACGTTAAAATGCATAAAAAGGAATCTATGGAAAGATCAATTAAATCACTGCAAGATTTAATACAATAAAAAGATGCTTCAATATAGTTACTCTAAATAACAATACTCTCTACACTCCTATCTGAAAGAAAGTTAAGTATAGTCATACAGCATAGACCTGGAAACTTCTGAAGAAAGTCTGATGCTCATAAGATGCTCGTATCTTAAATTATATAAAGGCAGGAGGGAGGACACCACACGTGTAGACTGAATACACTAAAAGATAGGACATATAATGTTAACTGACACGAGAATACTATAAATGCGCAACGGTAGCAATGCTCGACACTAAAAGAAGTACTTCCTCATCAACGAAACAGTCTGCTATGGTTGTGCAACTCAACAACAACCTAGACTAATAAATGCTGTGAATAATAATGCGTACATATCAAAGAGCTTATATTAAATACTAATAAGTGTCTACTCGATGAATAATGTCTAGCTGGAATACTCTAGGTAAGGAACTATGGTTGAGCAAGACAGGCTCGTAGCCCAGCGATGTCCTTAAGACTGCATCCTTTAAGTTACGTTAATTGACTAGGGTGCTCTCTTGATAGATCCAGATCACAAGTATCTGGTTCTATCCTGGCGACCCTCTAAAGGCAAGCAAAGAGGCAGCAAAGTGTGGAACTGGAACAGGCTAAAACCCTCAGTCAACACAATGCTGCACTCGTAAAGAACGCAAGCGAAAAGACAACACAGGCTACCACAGGACCGGTCGAAGTCGTGTAGGTGTAAGCAAACCATACACACATCGGTGACAATGACTACAGTTACCTTATCCCAGTCTAGCATTAAATCAAAGAGCAGAAACACTAAATCAATAATGGAGACACACTAAGTTCCCAACCTCTACTAACTAAGAACCCTCAAAACCTATTCTAAGTACATGTAAATATCTCAGAGGACGGCGCATGCAATACAATGGGCCGGCTATGGAAACCGTATGCAGAACCCAAGGGGACAAGTAATTGAATAAAGGTGAGGAGCAATGGAAAAGAAGAAGGTCAGAGAGAGAGACAGTGGTAAAGGGGGTGATCGGGAGAGAGTTTGCAAAGGGATGTTATAAGCATGCGCGCCTAGCCTGTCCTGAGGAGAACAGCTCCCGTGGACCCTCACACAGGAGGCAAGTCACACAGGAGCCCACAAAGGCGCGATGGTCGGCCAATCACGGGCCGATAAATCACAAGGCAGCAGGCCCCTAGGACGCGCCAGGAACCGCCAGCCAATCAAGGGCACGGGAAAGCCCGCGCGAGCGGGAAAACTCCTCCGAGCGAGGCAGCACATACATACACACGTACATATTACCACCACGCTCTCGCCTCTCTCTCTCTCTCCTCAACTCTACACAATGCATCTTATATTCTACTAATGATATAAAATACTTCCCGTTGTCACAGACGAAAACAAAGACCACCACTGGACTGTCTGTGACAATGCGAGCACAAGGAAAGAAAGAACAACATTCTCGGATAACTGTAGCCCATTTCGATGTCCCTGGCGAGCGCTAGTGGCTAACGAGAGGCGATTCTGCCAACGCTGGTAGACGTCACAACAGGCTCTCAGCCCATGCCCGAGAGGGAGTAGTTGAAATTAAAAAAAACAAAAAAAAACACACACATTTGTTTTCGTCTCCATGCAATGCCAGACAGGAACTGAATGTTGGGGAGGTACGTACCATCATTACCACTATTTGTGTAATATTATATAAAACAAGTTATCGTTGTTTTCAATATCCGTCAGTTACGATATTCAATGCCCTTGTTTTGTTGGTACATTATTCCTCCCTGCCATTCCCTTCCACCCTCCCAACACTATTTCACACTACGTCACCCTCATTCAATTTACCCAGTTACCTGTAAACGAGCAATTCCTGTCCCTTTAGTCTTTTACAATAGTTTTCAGTCAATTTATTTTCAAATTATTCTCTATTTGTTTGCTTTCATGTGCTTGGTACATGCTTATTGTTTGTTGTTCAGAGCCTCTTTGTATGTTTCGGTTTCATTTGAGTCAGTTGCCTTATTCTTCCTTGTTAGTTTAATTGCCTCTGGGGCTTTAAAGTTTGTATATTTAAATCATTATATTTATGTGTTTACTTCATCTATTAGTATTTCCAGCTACTGATACTGCGTATATAATATATTTGAAGCGGTATACCGATAGATACACACGAGAGAGAGAGAGTACAACGGCTACAACGGTCATGGCTAATTGGTAGGAAACAGAGAGTCAGCATAAATGGTACCAAGTCAGAGTGGGGAGCAGTCAAAAGTGGTGTCCCCCAGGGATCGGTATTAGGTCCCCTGTTGTTTCTTATATACATAAATGACCTAGATTTAGGTATAACTAGTAGGATAAGTAAATTCGCAGACGATACTAAAATGGGGAGATCAATTGATTCAGATAGCGATATAGAGTGCCTCCAAAGGGATCTAGATACCTTACATGAATGGTCAGTAAATTGGCAGATGAAGTTTAACATTGACAAATGCAAGGTATTAAAGATAGGGAAGATGCAAACAAATGTTAAATATAAACTAGCTAATTTAGAATTAGAAAATTCAGACTGCGAGAAAGATCTAGGTGTGTTTGTTAGCAATGATTTGAAGCCTAGAAAACAGTGTATAGGCGTTCGTAATAAGGCAAACAGGATTCTCGGGTTCATCTCTAGGAGTGTGAGTAACAGAACTGCTGATGTTATCTTAAAACTTTACTTGTCATTAGTGAGACCCCATATGGATTATGCTGTCCAATTTTGGTGTCCTTATTACAGAATGGACATAGATTCATTGGAGAGAGTACAGCGTAGAATGACAAAAATGATCCATAATATTAGAAATCTTCCGTATGAAGAAAGGTTGAAGAAATTAGGTTTACATTCGTTAGAGAGACGCAGAGTTAGAGGGGATATGATAGAGGTGTTCAAGTGGGTTAGTGGGATTAACAAAGGGGACATGACAAATGTACTAAAGCTCAGTGATAGCGAAAGAACTCGTACCAATGGTTTCAAATTAGATAAATTTCGTTTCAGAAAAGATATAGGCAAATATTGGTTTGGTAACAGAGTTGTAGATGGGTGGAATGGACTACCAAGTGCTATAGTGGGATCTAAAACTGTAGGGAGCTTTAAGATAAAATTGGATAAGCATATGGACGAGAAGGGTTGGGTGTGAAGGGGGATCAGCCGGGTTGGGCCAATCAGCGCTCTGCAGACCCCCATAATCCTGCGTTAATCTCTAACCGTTTTGGTAAGATGATCCTCAGGGTATTAGAGTGTTGAGCCTATAATTGGGCTTTGTAATTGATTTGGGGTTGTGTGGGACAGGGATCTGCCTTGCTTAGGCCAATCGGCTTTCTGCAGACTCCCATTTTCTTATGTTCTTATGTTCTTAACGGTATGAGGAAAGCCATACAGAGTGATGCAGGTGGACACTCTTGTAGCAGGGAGGAATAAAGCCTCTTTACTTGGTTATATTATATTATGGTGTGTGCAAACCAAATTGGATAATCAGAGTGAATTAATTTTGACTTACACATCATTGTACAGTACACTAATAGCATATATATTTATCATAACCCTCTGACACTAATGACTATATACAGAAGCATTTGATCTGCTATAATGTAAGTTTATATGCAATATATTGAATCTTGTTCCCGAGTAGGCTAATGTGAGAACAATCTTTGTCATCCACCTGCATCTCCTATGTAACAATATTTACAGGAAATCCTGTGTAGCAATTTCTGACATTTCACGATATCGAGAATCTCTAGGATCCTCGGGATAGTTCTGCATTCATATCACATTTCTTGAAAGAGTATGCCTAAAAGATCTCGGAAAAGCCAATATCTGTGAAGCAAGAGCACAGTTAACGAAAATTAAATCTCAATTAAAATATATAGAAGCATTTCAGGTGCAAGCTTATTATCTACTTGAGTCTATATTCGTGCGTAGAACACCTCTGGACACAAACGCTGGAGACGGTGTGAGCCCCTTTACATGTGCTGTCCTTTGATTCCACTATCGCTATATCGTTTCTTTCTTCGCTGAACTATTTTAGGTGTAGGACACTTTTGACAATTGAAGTATGGTAACTTCTAAGTAAAGTTGTATGTTATGTCAGTCTCTTGAAATCATATACGGTACAGTGCACAGTCAGTCTAGTTGTTGCTTCCAATACGAACATACCAAACATTAGTATAACAGTGTACTTGCTCATCGTAAATTGACGGAAAATGGCTAGTTATATTGGTGATGCTGTCTTCCATGCAAGTAAATGTGGGTGTTTTTGTTTAATGATTATATTGATCGTGTGTATATTAGAAACATTACTGTTGTGCATTATAACGCCAAATGTCTGCATGCTGTAATGTGAATGTCTTGGTAACACGCTCTGACCTCACGCATTGTAAATGGGCATTCATCAAGATACGACAAGCACAAAATATGCCATATTAAGTATTTAGAAAATAAGCCTGGGGTTTGGGTGGTGGCAACCAAGCATAACCTCTGTCAAATTAGTTGAAACTACACAATCATTTGCTATATCGGACCAGTAAATCTGACTGAACTTCACCTTCAATTTACTGGTAGTCACAAGCATATTGTATATTGTTACCAACTTTACATCAAGTAATCACACTCCTTAGTCTTATTGTACTAATTGCATACCTAATATTATTCAATTTTGGATGCTCACACTAGGTTCTACATTCTTGATAACAGAACAATAATAATACAAAAGTCGTTAACTCGTTTACAGTAATAACATGCGTAGTAATATAATGTTGGCTGATACCAGGTGATACATACTGCAGATATTACAAAGAAAGGCATACAATTATATCCAGAAGCAACTGCATGTACTGAATACTCCAGTCAGCTCTGTGCTTCTTGTAGTATTTAGGCTGTGAGTGGCGAGAAAGCCTGAGGCGATAGGCATCACTTGCAGGTAGCCAAATTGCCAAGATATGGTGTACCCCCCCCCCCCCCCTGCTCACGTATGTCATGTTTATTTGGTCATTTATAATTAATATGATATTCTATATTGATATCCCCCGACTCTATTCCAACCCATTTAGTAAGGAGTTAAAGTGAAAATGATCTATGTATCAAACATCCATGTTTCCATTTAGTATTTTCATTGTAAGTTTGTTAATGTATGCCGATCATTTTAACATAGTTTTACCAGCTCTCATTATCATGTTGGTGAAATGGATAGTCCGAAGTATTTTTGATACTACACTTTACCGTATTCCATTGACTAACCTGTGATAGCAACTGTGATAACATTACTGAATCTTAGAATCAGGTCAGTGCCATTAGTATGTTGCCATATCATCACTAGGCAGGAAATACTGTAGTCATGTTTTCTAAATATATAAGTATGTGTGTATAATTATATATTTGTTTTCCTATGATTAACTTATACAAATGAGATCATAATTGTTTTAGTGCATTGTGTCTTCTAATACTTTATGATGATAGAGAGATATTTATTAGATATTTAGAGAGATACATTAGAGATATTCACCTCATCATCGATCTGGTAATGTATAATATTCTCTAATGAGGTAAAAGTTAGGATAATAGGTGGACAATAGCTAAGCGTAGGAAGTACAGTAGGTTCATATTTAACACGTTAATAACTGAAATATAATACCTATTCAGAATGCTTACGAATGTTACTTAAGATTAACCCTCCCAGCTCCGGCAACTTAATTATCTAACTTATGGTCAGACATTCTCTAATTTGCCATGAAATACCAGGCTGGGCGAGTTTTCGAAGCCATGTGTTTTTCTGTATTTTTATCCACCAGAATGCTGTTTATTGTGATGTATCATATGTCAATGGAAAGAGGAATATTTGTAGTACATGATAAAACAAAACAAAATTTAAATAAATCGAAATATGACAGTGTAAATGAGTCCGGAATACAATTATTTCCCATGCAATTGTCTTCACACCGTCTCATCTCTAAATTGTGAGTGATGACCATATATTTTGTTTTTGCTCAAATAATAGTATTTTTTCTCCTCTTTCCAAATCTGAAAACAGAAATTGTTTATCTTCAATAGTTCTCAAGCAGTGACCGATTTTTTATTTTATTTTTTTTATTGATATGGTTTATAACATTTTCGATTTATTTCGTTGTTACGAAGTGTATGGTCTTAAATTTAGGCTGTATGAATACGGCAAATAATGCTGATTAGTATAAAAAAAATAGAAGTTCCTACGACAAATACCTTTTGCACTATGAATATTTGAAATGAAGAGCCAAAATGCGAATATTTACGCTTCACCCGTCTCTGTTCCGCCGACGCTAGCCGGGTTCCGAGTTGTTCCCCACCTCGTCGTTGCGTTATTTGCTTGGATACGTATATAACTGTATATATCACCGGAATCGGAAAATTGTGCTCTTTCTAATGGTGAAAACCAAAATAATATAGCCTAATTGGTTCGCGAGCTCTGTGCAATTGTTTCCATGCATTGTTATTGTTATGTAAATATATGAGAATGTTTATACAGTTGTATATCTTTGCCACAATGTACAACACTTTTATATAATTTTCCTTGCCAATAATTGTATAATGTTCATAGAACACATGTCAGTCATGAAGGTTGTCAATTTTACTTACCTGATAGGGCCACAACCCTTTCCAACGAGAAGGGAAATGGCTCCTGGGTTGACAGTGGAAAAAAACAAAACAAGAAAGACAGGTTATCTTCAAGTAATAAATTCAGAAAGAATTCTATTGTACACACAAATAAAGTAATATATAAATATATATATATATACAAGGTGTCAAACAAAATATAATGAATGGTAACAAAAATGTGTGTATGTGTGTGTGGGTATCTATATATATATATATATATATATATATATATATATATATATATATATATATATATATATATACAGGGTTATTCAAAACTTTAGTGACAAAATTACAGGGTGAAGTCCTGACATGATATTAAACATATATCCATAAGTATTTTACCCAAAAATAAAAGGTTAATTACAGACATGAAAGCCAAATCCATTGCCGTGGGCGAACGATCGAACACTTCAAAATCAACCCCAAACCCCCCACATCACCCCCTACTCTCTCTCGGGTAGGTGAGGGAAGTTATTACAACGTATGAAGCAATGAACCCTTACCGATCCCGGGATTCAAACAGATCCGTAGGCTTTGAATCGATCCCAAGGCTTCGTGTATCATGTACTGTCAGATAGACTAAGAGAGTAGTAACCAGTAATAGTTTCTTATTATTTTGTATTACAGGGTGTACAGTATCAGTGTATTAAATTAGTGACACATGCAACCATAACAGAAAATCCGATACTTTTATTACACAGCATTGTACAGTATGCCGTTAAATGTACGTATAATAACAGTTGTTACAGAGCATTACAGTAAAATTAGGGTTATCCTTGTAAATGAAGAAATGAATACGTACAGTACAGTCACTCATAAAGTTGTTTTTTTTTTAGGGGGGGGGGGGGTTGCGTGTGGACCTCTGTAGTGTCCACCCTTTTATGCATAGTCAGGTCATAATATGACATGACAATACCCACGTGCATACTAAAGACAAAATTGTGATGGTGATTGCAATAAAGTAAAAAGAGATTATGTTTGTCAGTCAGGCGTTATCTCCAATTACACAGAGACCCCCCACGAACTTTTATAAGTGACTGTACATACTAAACTAACATACACAGTACATGAAAGGTATGCAATAAATAATATTTCTCTTATCGATACTAATGAGTTAGTAGATGTCTGGGTAGAGTGGGTTATGTTACGTTAAATTATGTATGACGACATTCATATTTACAATAAGTGTTCCACATGGCCACCTCCAACCTCAATGCATAAATTGGAACGGCGGACCATGGAATTCATCACATTTTGCAACATGGCTGGCCTATTACGTATTTGTGCACAGCTATCCCTAATTCGGAGCAGTAGTTCTTCCTCACTTTCAATTGAACCTTCACTGTAAATTAAGGTCTTTAAGTGACCCCACAGGAAGAAATCAGCAGGATTCAAATCCGGTGATCTTGCAGGCCATAAAATTGGTCCACCCACACCAATCCACCTGCCTGGGAAAGAGTGATTTAGATAGTCTCTCACCACTAGACTGCTATGTGCTGGAGCTCCATCATGCATTAGCCATACTTGACGTCGTGTTTGTAAGGGGACGTCATCCAATAATAACGGTAGTGTGTCCTGAAGAAACACCAAATATGCTGCCCCTGTAAGACGACCTTGCATAACATGTGGCTCTATGAGGTGATCACCAAGTATCCCGCACAAAATATTAACTGAAAACCTTTCCTGAGATCCTCGGTTCCATGTAACATGAGGGTTATTCTCATCCCAGTAGTGTAAGTTGTGGGTGTTGAACATGCCATCGCGGGTGAATGTACACTCATCTGTAAACAACACAGACCTTGGAAAATGGCGGTCTTGTCCTACTTGATGCATAAACCATCGGCAGAAATCAACTCTCCTTGGGCAATGATTTGGATTCATAGTCTGAACCCGTTGGAAGTGAAAAGGGTACAGCAATTGCTCATGCAGCGTTCTCCATACGGTTGATTGAGTTAACCGTAACTCAGCGGCAATTGCATTAGTACTAGTGCGTTGATTCTGTGCAACCATCTCCAGAACATTATCTTCATTAATTGCTGTACGAGCCTCACGTGGCCGTCCTGTGCAACCCATGTACGGACTAAAACGGCCCCGCTCGCTAAGCCTCCTATGAATATTGGCAAATGTTGCATGGTGAGGAGTCTGTCGGCGGGAGTATGTTGCTGCAAAAATTTGCTGAGCTGCACGACCATTTCCCTGTGCTGCACCATAGACCATGTGCATGTCTGCCAGTTCATGGTTGGCGAACCTCTCCATGGTGTGCAGGCAGTCTCTCAATCATAAGTATTACAGTCAGTGTGTGCATCATATGTAATTATCATGCCGCATTATCAATTATTTGACGTAGTTTTGTAATACCTGTACTTTTGGGTATGTTAGGTTGGATTAGGTTAGGTTTGTTTTAAATACGTGGGATCATGAACATCGTAATTATTATTAGTAGTATTAATACAGAATGAATATTCACACACTTGGATATTTTGAACGTCCCATCTCGAACAAGATACTGCGATTTAAAGGCTTAAAATACACAGACGAATAAATCAGCAATTTACTTAAACACTTGACCTTGTCAATAATTGCAGGATTCTCAATTATTGTCAAGATCGTCAAGTGTTTCCCTAGCATTGCAGAGATTTTTCCTCCCTCTAATAATACTGTATGCTTTAAGGAACAAGGCGTATGAAGGTGGTAAGATCTGTTGCTGCTTGAGTCATGGGCAAAAGTAATAATGAATTACTAAGGATTTCTGGAGTGACACTTGTATTCTATTAATAAGTTAATTGTGATTTGATGTTAAATCTCGATATCCAGCAAATGCCAGAAAACCGTCTAGTTTAACCACAATATCCTTTATTTTGTCACTGTTCCTTCTGCTTCTCTTAACAGTATGCCTTAACATTTGTCCATGACTGTACCCCTATCTACTGTGTTGTGGTGGAGTTATGCTTACCGAGTGATAGATGCCAGGGCGTATACGTTACTACTATCTTATCTGACATTACATAAAACACGAAGCCTTGGGATCGATTCAAAGCCTACGGATCTGTTTGAATCCCGGGATCGGTAAGGGTTCATTGCTTCATACGTTGTAATAACTTCCCTCACCTACCCAAGAGAGAATAGGGGGTGATGTGGGGGGGTTCGGGGTTGATTTTGAAGTGTTGGATCGTTCGCCCACGGTAATGGATTTGGCTTTCATGTCTGTAATTAACCTTTTATTTTTGGGAAAAATCCATATGGAAATATGTTTAATATCATGTCAGGACTTCACCCTGTAATTTTGTCACTAAAGTTTTGAATACCCTGTATATATAAATATATATATACATACAAGGTGTCATAAATATATATATATATTTATGCGGTATATATAATTATATAAAATAAATAAAATATAAATATAAAAAAATGAAATAAATAAAATAAAATAAATACAAACAGTAATAAATAAAATAAATAAATATATAATTAAAATAAATATATAATAATAATATAAATACTCGATTATGGGCCTTGGGCTTGCTCGGGACCTTGGGGCTGATCCGCTAGATACCCTGGGCAACTGGAAAAAAAAAATATATATATATATATATACAGTATATATATATACCGGTATATATATATATATATATATATATATATATATATATACTGTATATATATATAATATATATATATATATATAAAATAAATGAAATAAAAATATAAATAAAATGAAATAAATCAAATCAAATAAATAAATATATAAATAAAATACAAATGTAATAATAATATAAATACTCGATTATGGGCCTTGGGCTTGCTCGGGACCTTGGGGCTGAACCGCTAGACACCCTGGGGAACAGGAATTAAAACAAAATATATATATATATATAAATAAAATAAATAAAATAAAATATATATTAATAATATAAATACTCGATTATGGGCCTTGGGCTTGCTCGGGACCTTGGGGCTGATCCGCTGGACACCCTGGGGAACAGGAATAAAAAATAAATACAAAAATAATATATATATAATTATATATATATATATATAAAAATAAAATAAATAAAATACAAAAATATAATAATATAAATACTCGATTATGGGCCTTGGGCTTGCTCGGGACCTTGGGGCTGATCCGCTAGACATCCTGGGGAACAAGAATAACAAAAACAATATATACAGTATATATATACAGTATATATAAAATAAATAAAATAAACAAATAAAATTAAATAAATAAAATAAAATAAATAAAAACAATAATAAATCAAATAAATAAATATTTAAATAAAATACAAAATATAATAATAATATAAATACTCGATTATGGGCCTTGAGCTTGCTCAGGACCTTGGGGCTGTTATATACTGTATATAAATTATATATAATATATATATATAATATATACTGTAATATAACTAAAATTCCATAGAGTACTTACCATACTTCCTGTAAGCTTCCTGTAAGCATTCCTGTGGCATCTTCGTGATTATAATGTATATATTTATTTCGTAGGCAGTATTTATTGATAAATATATTTTCTTTCAAGCAAAAAATTGTGTAAAGTCATCAATGATACCTAGACAAAACTGCATCAATGCTCAAGGGGTTAACCAAGATTCACTCCCCTCAGTCACCAAAAGTCACAAGTAAGATCTTATATTTTTTTTTTTTTTTTTTTTTTTTTTCTATATTCCAACTTACTTCCTCTCGGGCATAGGCTGAGAGCCTTAACATTCACCGCTTTACAATGAACAGTGAAGCCCGTGAGGTCTTGTTCCAGTCTAGGGAGTGAGACATGTGAAGCACGTAGAGCACAACGAGCACCTGCCATCTTGCCTTCACATGAGGCACGGTGCTCACTCATGACCCGAAACGACCCCATCTCTGAAGCCATCTCGTTCCCGTGCTTCACTGTCTCACCCACTACACTCGGACTCTCACACTTACACACACACAACGCCACCTGTTGAGCAGATAACTCACCAGGCATTGCACCCCTATAGCATATTTTGAATATGGGAATATTCATACAGTGCTATTTAATCAGGGAACATATACATATATAGTTCGAATTATTCACTAAACACTTTCACTGGGTAGATGAAATCATCCATAATTGCCTGCCTATAGCTAGGCATGGTGGGCCAGAGGGAGGGAGCCCAGAATTTAAAGGGCAGGGACCCTGCCTCACAGTCTGTGGGCCGGGAAACTACTGACTTAACAAAGGCCCGGGCTCCTCAGAGAGGGACGCTATGGAGTTGCTGGATACTTCCTTTTGTAACTTACTAATGCCTAACTTACCAGTCCAAATTGAGTCAAAATCGAGTCATAAACTTATTCTTGGCGAATATTTCCAACTTACAGGTGGCATTATGACGTGATTGCGTCATACGAGCACTCTTGGAGGGGTGGCGTTATGACGCGATCGCGTCGTAAGAATGCGTCAGGGTTAATACACCACGCCTCTACCCTTGTCTTACATTGCAATAATTGTATTATTATACAGTACATACTGTATAGTGGACACGTATGTGTATGCTTGTTTACATCAGTTCTAAATGCGCATTTATTATTCAACTTAAGGCACTTGCCCCTCAATGCATACATGATAGTTGATACATGTCTAGAATATGAACATAACCTTATTGACCGCCGACATATTATAGGAGCGCTGGTTAACATACACACACCAGAGAGAGAGAGAGAGAGAGTGTGTGAGAGTGAGAGTGGGTGAGAGAGAGAGAGCAAAACACATTATGATTTCTGGTAAACAAAAATAAACTCACGTAATGACATTGGTGTTAGGCCCAGTACCTAAAATATGTATACACAACACGAGATGACTATTGAGAGGAAGAGATTGGCTCGACTACGAAAGTATCACAAAATTTAATACTATTTTACTTCTCCACCATATTTGACTCAGTAATAATAACGTTAGAAGATTTACGGTAGGAATATTGGAAGTGTATGAGAGGATCACGTGTGTTAGTTGTTATATAACGGTAATAATACAGTAGTTGATTGTAGGTTATATTGTCTAGGATAAACAACAGACAAAACTCGTTATTTATAATTATATACTGTATACAGTATATATATATATATATATATATATAATTGTTATGCCGGGTTGTAATACAACTTAGCTTCGTTATTGTCTTTCCTCCAATCCAACTGTGGACTTTTAGACTCAATATATGCTCGACAGGGACACATCTAACATGTTCTCATTCACAATTATGTGCTCAATCAGGTTGTAATAAACACAATGAACACACATAGATAACTGTATACTCTTATTTATTCAATAGCATAATAGGTGATATTAAGGTTCGCTTAGCTACTAATCAGTAATAGCAAGTGAATCACTGGAGTACAAGATGTCTCTTACTAACATATATATGAACATAGAATGTGAGTTTAAGTTTCACTTAGCTACTATCAGTAATAGTAAGTGACTCACTGGATATGGTCAGAGTACAAGATGTCTCTTAATAGCATACAAATGAACATGGAATATTGGATAGTATTATTGGGGAAATATGCAATTATATATAGACATACATATACATAGAATAACTCCTTGATAATAATACCTATGTGAGTAGAGAGTCTATCGAGATGTATTCTGATAATATCAGGAAAGGTTTAATTGAAATCTAGAATTGCGTATTAAACATTCTGGTTAAAAGCACGAAGATTTCTATGGTGATCACTCAGGAGCGCGGAGCAAGATGCGCCAAGGGAATACAAAGGATACCGCGCGTGGATATATAGGGCAAGGTAGGTCAGCAGGTCTATCAGTTGGACTGCGGTCCGGAAAATAACTTCTGCTGTTAATGCGATATTTATCTTGAATGAGAGAGGAAGACTTTAATTCATAAATGAATAGGGAGGGGAATTACTTTGACAATTAATTATATAGTTAGTTTATTGTGAGGAAATTTATATTATAAATATACAATTACATAACTTGCATATGAAATAATATTTTCACGGGTCGAGGAATTCAGATTAAAGATTTGATATGGAATACAACCTAAATATGAATCATGTAATATTTTGACGCATTGATAAAATAGGGTGTACTAATAGTTATATAATACTAATAGTATAAAATGACGTACATGACGAAGTTGCACTTAGATAAATACCTGGTAAGGTATGAAGGAGTTCTGAACTGGTTAACAGATTCCTATAAGGAATACAGAACGAATTAGCGTTCTATTCGAGATTATAAAAAAAATTAGATAATAGATCTACAGTATATAGAACTAGAATTCCTAGACGAGATAAATCGAAATTATCTATTTCATAACAGAAGAAGTAAATAATTTATTCACAACGGAATAAGGTAACACAAAGGATCACAAAGCGTGAATTGGGTTTTCGAGGAAATTAGATTTGACTTATAATAGCAAATAATATTTCTTCTCGAGAAGTAGAATTGGAATTTAATTAATTATGAAATTAGGCGTAGGTTCTAGGTAAATGCTAGATTTGAATAGTGAATAGACACACGTTATACACTTCAACTTCGACTTGTTACATACACAATAGAATGGACATATTCAAAGAAAATCTGTGAGTATTCGGGCTAGGTATCAGTTAACACCAGTATGTAACGTATGCGTATAATGATTATATAAGAGGTTTAACGCAACTTAACAATAGATCCTGGGCACAGATCTTGATTCAATAAATAAGTTGGCTTCTGAATGATTAACACATAGAATAATATATATAGATCTTGGACACAGATCTAGCTCAATAAGTAAATAGGACTTCTGAAGGATTAACACATAACGTAATATATATAGATCTTGGGCACAGATCTATGTAATAATTAGCACTGGAATACTCGCATATTTTACCTTACCTTCACATCAATAACCACAACGTAAGATACTCAGAGACACTTAGGGATGTTAAGAGGATAACATTTCGAGTGTAAGTCTGGCCGACGTGGATCGTAGATTCGGCTGGCTGGGACATCGAGGGGAACTGCCTCTCACAGGCAGAGGTCAGGGGTCCTGGCATCAGAAGGAGGCAGCAGGTTTGTAGTATCGAAGGGGAGGGGGAGGCGGTTTCTACTTCAGATAGATATCCCGGACTTTTCAGCCTTAGGAATATTACTTAGGTAAAGGTGCTTACTTTCTTTAATTTCGGGGAGCCTATATTCGGGTTATTTCTTATGTTAAATTTGTGGTAATTCAATTTTAGAAGGACATAGGGAAATGGTTGTGAGGTTATTTGCGAAGGTAATACTTAGTCTAAAAATACATGGTAGTTATAGGTTTATACATAATTAACTTAAGCCCTTTATTTAATGCATCCTTTGTTGTTAAAGGGTCTAGGAAGGATATAATCGTGATTTTCATGATTCCCTGAGAATCAGGGGTTTGTTCTTGTGAGGTTTATATCTCCGGCAGTTTCTTGGTTCTCCGGGTTGTTTTTAGTTCTCCGGAAAGATACTGCAAAGGAGGTCCTGACATCTCCATTTGTACCTATAGCATTCCGGTCCCTGATGCCGAACTTGCATAAATATTTATTCGCTATAATGCAAGTCAGGCTGTTGTTCGAAGGGAGGCTGGTGATAGGTCGAGGTAGTTTGAAAGGTCGCCGGTGATTGGTCCTGCTTCCCACTCTTTATTAGGGGAAACTGACCTATTTCCCTGGTCATTAGAGAACGGGAATGACCTGAGGGAATGGGGAACTCTTCTACTCCGTTTTCTTTTAGAGCATGGGAAGCTTGTTGATTTTCCCATTGCTCCTGTTGGTGTCTCCTCCTGTTCTTTCTGCTTTCCGGCTGGCAATCTTGCATAGCTTACTCAACCCCGTTACTTCACCACATTAGTCAAAGAAAAAGTTGCGACCTCGCGATTTCAAAATGTAAGTTCGTGCTGTTTCAGTGGGGTTAAGATTTTCAGCGTTAACCCACTGAGTTCCAGGCAATTTAATATAAATGTACACTCCAGGCCCAGCAAGTTGTAAATGTTTTTTTTCTTCAGAAAACACCTGGAATGGGTTAGAAATGAAGGAAAAACCACAAAAAAACGATCCCCTAGGTCATTAAGGGGTCCTAAGGGGCGCCCGGAAGTCGGAATGAACATGGGGAATGGGTAGGCAAAAACAGGCAAAAACAGGTTTTTGCGCGCTGACGCGCACGTGGTTGGACTTTGAGAGTTTTCAACCATCGGCATTGTTGCGTGGGATACTTACACAGCTCCCATACAAATCTGAGCCCTCTAGGTGCCATAGGACGGGAGTAATTAACCGTGACGCACCTTATGCGTCGCTGGGGTTTAGCGTTACATACATCACCGATGCATACGCTGCGTCGCTGGAGTTCTGTGGGTTAATAGCCACATGGTAGTTGGAACGTCAGTTATTGCAGTGGTGTCGATGTTCATGTGCACATGTAGAGGAATCTTGGATTGTTTAGCAGTTTGCACCAATTGTGTTGGGGTGTTTAAAACTGTGCTGTCTTGGCCTGTGGATACCATCACTCTGTTGATTTTCATGACTGCTGGAGTGGGTGAAGGAGTCGTCGTAGGTGGAGGAGATGTTGTGGCTGGGAGCTCTGCAGGTTGAGTGACCTGTGAAGGCCAGGGTAGAGGTTGTTGGTCCTTGGTCATGGTGGTGTTTTGTTGACCTCCTGATTTTGGTGACCTCGCTGTAGGTGTGGCGGGGACCCTTTGAGGTGGCGAGGAGAGTTTGGGAGGGGCCCGCCTCTTATAAGTTGGTTGGAATGTCGGCGCCCATCTTTGAGGAGGTTTCACACAGCGACCAGATCTTGTACAAAGTGGGTTAGAAAGAGGCTGCGTTAAAGATGGTGGATACAGAACTCTTGTATGTTGGTGATAAAGAAGAGTTGGAGGTAGAGCTAGAGTGAGAGGTGTGTGATGACTTTCTAGACAGGCTGGGTATAGTGCGATGTGATTTAGAGGTAGGAATAGTTGGTTTATGAGCGGAAGTAGATGGATGTACTTTATGAATAAGTGGGAGTGGTCTTTGAGAGGATTTTGAGACGGTTTTAGTGACAGTGAGTGATCAATTTAGGCTTGATATGAAAAGGGGTAGGTCTGGAAGAGGGTTGAGTTAGAGGAATTGGTAAGTCAGAAATGTTAAGATTAATTGATGGAGAAAGTAATGGAGTGGATGGTGCTGTTGATAGATTAGGTGAAGGTTGTGATAGAAGAGTTGGAATGCTAGTAATAGCTGGAGTGGTAGGCAAAGTGCAGGGTGATTCAGAACAAATTGGTAAACTGACAGATGGTGAGGGAGGAGCAGGTGTAGATAGAAATTTGGTTAGTATTTGAGTAGGTAGTATGGATGGTACAGATACAGTGTGTGTAGGAACTGTAGGAGTAGTGTTGTGTGAGGGAAATTAACGAGGAAGTGGGTGTGACTGTGCAGAGTGGGAGGATTGTGGTAGAATAGGTGGTGTGACATGTAGTGGTTTCTTTAGAGGTGCAGGAGAAAAGGTAGGGATGTGTCAATGGTTCTGAGGATCCTAAATTCTGATTATTAGATGCAGGCAACATGTCATTCTCTTCAGGATCTGCAAGCATAATCATATTCTCATAAATGGGTTGAAATCGACGTACATGTCTGTTACGGTATGTGCGTGACTCACCAAAATAGTTAATGGTAACCTGATAATAATTTGGCACAGTTAAGATTTCAAATGGACCTTAAAATTTGGTAGTTTCATCAGGTTGTAGATCTTGAACATACTGAATTTGACGGAGGTGGTTTTTCAGGTGCACTAGTCATTGGTCGAAGTTGGAGGAGGGCTCATACGGGGCAGCTAGATGTCGCAGAGGTAGGAGTAATGGTGGTACCCCAAACACGCGTTCGTGGGGTGATATTCCGTCTTCTCTGGGGCAGGTATTTATTCCCCATTGGACTATTTTGACTTGACTGGGCCAATCCTTGGTGTCCATTTGTTGTAACCGTGTTCTTATCTGGTTTGCAATAGTCCTATGGCTTCTTTCACATATGGAGTTGCCTTGAGGCCAGTATGGATAGGAGTGGCTGATTTTAAATCCACACATTTGAGATAATTGGGACCAAATGTGACTGGTGAATTCGGGGGCATTATCTGAATGAATGGCTTCAGGTAATCCGAAGTATGGAAATACATGTTGAATGAGGGCTTCTGCTACTGCTATGACTGAGTTTTCTTTTGCAGGGCAGGCAATCACATATTTGGAATAGGTATCAACAAAGGTTATGATATATTTGAAACCTTGATTTCCTTCCATTGGTCCCATCACGTCTACTGCAAGTAATTGCCATGGCTTAGACTCCTTAGAGGCTACTAGCTTGCCAGCAAGTCCTGCTGTGCGGGTCCTATCCTTACCCAATGCACAAGCTCGGCAAGCTTCTGTTACTCGTTTTGTAGTTATATAGGATGAAGGGGTCCAATACACTTGTTGAAACGTGATAATTAACTTTCTTTGTGCAAGGTGGATGCTGTTATGCATGTGAATAGATTGCATGGTGGATAGCGCTGCTTGAGGTGTGATGACACTTTTTCCATCGATGGTAAATAAATTGTCTCCTCGTCTGGTCAGTTGAGAAAATATTTTTTGCTTGGCATCCAGTCTGGTTTATCCTTCATTTGAAATCATCGGGGTAGTTCTTGTTGGTCATCATCTAAAGAATCTCAATGATGGATGGCTAATATGGGTTGATTCGCTATTTGTTGTTCTAGGGTTTTGTCCGCCAAATCTATGGGAAGTCTTGATAGGGCGTCAGCATTGGTATGAAGTTTTCCTGGTTTATAAACAATGTCGATGTCAAACTCCTCTAATGATTCTCGCCATCTGACAGTTAATGCATTGAAGGGCGTGGTGATCCATGATTATGGTGACCTCGACACCGGCCAGGTAGGTCTTGAAGTACTGTAGGGCCCATATCATACCTAGGCATTCTCTTTTAGTCACAGGATAGTTGACTTCTGCCGGATTTAGGGTACGGCTGGCACAGGCGATGATATGTTCTTTGCCATCTCTGGTTTGTCCAAGAATGGCACCTATTCCGAATTGAGAGACATCTGTATATAGTCTGAAAGGTCGGGTGTAATCAGGAAATGACACTACAGGAGATGCCACTAATTTCTCTTTCAGACTGTTGAATGCTTGGATACGTTGGTCTGTCCACTGGAATGGTTCATCTTTTCTTGTTAGATCATGTAGTGGTTTTGCAGTAGTAGAACAATTCTTGACAAACCTTCGGTAATAGGATGCCAACCCAAGAAAAGATCTTACCCCTTTTACATTGGTTGGAGGAGTGATTTTGCTTATAGCTTCTAGTTTGCTAGGATCTGGTGAAATACCCTGCTCTGATACAATGTTTCCTAGAAAGTTTACTTTATTCTTAGCTAGGGTAAATTTTGATGGTTTGAGTTTTAAACTGGCATCATCCTCTGGAATGCTTGTTTTAACCTTTGTAGGTGTTCTGCCCAAGTTTTCCCAAATACAATGATGTCGTCTAAATATGCTAGGCATGTTTCCCAGGTTAATCCTTGTAGAACAGATTCCATTAACCTGGAGAAGGTGACAGGGCCATTGCATAGACCAAAGGGCAATACAGTAAACTCATATAGTCTGCCTTGGCTGGTGGAGAAGGCTGTCTTCGGTTGATGTTCTGGTAGGACTGGAACTTGCCAATATCCTGCTTGGAGATCTAAGGTAGTGAACCATTTGGCTCCAAGCAGGGAGTCTAAAGAATCATTAATTCTGGGTATTGGTGTAGCGTCCTTGATGGTGACGTCATTCAGTTGCCGGTAGTCAATACAGAAGCGGGTCGATCCGTCTTTCTTCCGGACGAATACTACCGGAGAAGACCAGGGGCTGGTGGATGTTTTTACTACTCCTGTGGCGAGCATATCTTGCACCTGGTTCTCGTCCTCTTTTCGCTGAATCGGGTTTTTCCGACGGATTTGTTGTTTGATGGGGCGTCCTACAGTATGTATAGGATGATGAAGAATGTTGGTTTTCCCCACGTCTCGGCTAGAGGTAGCGAATATGTCTTGATATGAGATCAATAAATTCCTGAGATCAGTTTGTTGATTAATAGCAAGATTGGAAGGAATATCAGGAAGGGGTTTAGGATATTGGGGTGGGGGGGTGGGGGGAGTATCTGTAGGTACTGATAGTTCTTCTGAATATGCTTCAAGCTCACCAATGGCTAGTCCCTTTGATAATGTAATTGGTTTATCTGAGATATTAGCTACTTTGATACAGTTTAATTGATTTGGCAGTAGGCTAGGAGCGGTTAGGCAGGCCCCATCAAAAGGGCTTTGTAGGTGTGGGGTCATAATGACATCTCCCATGAGAGTGGGCACAAGAGGTATTCACTTTTCATAATGAGGAGGAACTGTCACAGAGGTGGAGGTGATAGCTTGGGAAATTATATGAGGATTGTAGTTACTCAAATCTTCTGAAGTTGTGGGGGGCAGGTTTTGTTCGCTATGGGAATGAAGGGTTAATGGCTGTATAGTTGCTGTTTGATTAAGGGGAACAGGTAGGGAGGAGATTGAAGTTAACTGCTAAGGTTGTTTAACCCTTTATTAGCGGCTCACCACTTAAGTCGTATTTAATAAAGCTGGACTATGTGGCGGCGCTCGACATAACTCGAGTGGCAATTTCAGCACGTAATGTGGCTGAGAGAGAGAGACAAGTGGTGGCAGGAGACTAGCGAGCGTATGACTGCTCCAGACCACCGCGGCGAACCTACTGACACAAATCTCAGCTCCCTCCTCCCTCTCTCACTCGCTACATACTCAATTATGTACCGAAAGTACCGAATTACCTGCTTTTTGCACTCGCGTTGCACGGTTATTGCAAGAAAACTATCCATCATACAAGGATCGTTATGGTGTCATTCGAAAGCTCTGTTTATGCCCTTTCAGGGATAGATACTTGTTTTACGTTCTGGGTCTTATTTAGGCATGAAAATGATCACGTAAACAGCCCTATTTTGGCTAAAAACACCCCGCTGGGCGGTACACATAAATAAACCGCATAGGCCGCTCGTAAGGTGTTAAGGCAGATTTTTTTTTTTTTTTTTTTTTTTGAGGTGGGGCGAACGTTAATATTTGGTGCCTACAATCAATAGAGGCACTCAAAGAGATGAGCAGATCGAGGCCCAAGTATCCATCATACTTGGTCTCATTAGGATCATGAATTACAAATGAATTATCTACTCCGTGATAGGGAATAGGGGTACTAACGTATAGGGGAAGAGTCTGTCCCAAATTTGGAATGACTTCATCATTAGCACTGACAAGAATTATGGAGGAAGGTTGTATCTTCCCGAAAGCTCTGTGATGCTTTCGGAAAAACGGAAGGAAAAGGCATGAACGAGAAGCTCCCGTATCAATGAGAAGTCGGACTGTCACCCCGTTGATTGTGATCTTTCTGTATATCGGAAGACCATCTGAAGTTCTCCCATCATGAGCCCCCGCCATTCTGACGACTATTTGTTTGGGAGGGGGGGGGGGGGGGGGGCGGTTTAAAAATCCTGGGTGTCCGGTGTTTCAGTTGTGGGCACAAACTCCTCTACCTCTTCTTCACTGTGAAACTCTTCTATTCCTGCTGTTCCGACTTCAGTGATAGTAGCCACCTTACGAGGCTTAATCCAGGGGATCTGGGCCCACCAGTTTGGCGTCCTGGTCCATTTCTTTCTTAGCTCATTAAAAACTCTTTTCAAATACCATAACATGCATGGTCCAGTGCACGGTTTATAGTCAGCTGGCCTAATTCTGGCCCATTCCTCGGCTTTTTCATTGAGACGAGGAGCCACTGGACCAGCTATGGGCGCTGCTGCTGACGGATGTGTGGTCACCTTGCTGATAACGGCGATCTTGTCCTGTTCCCAGGTCTTCTTGAGATCCATGATACGCCTTATTACAGGCATATCGGTGTCATAAGTTGTAGGCTCAATAATGGAGAAGTGATCCGCCACGGTTTCCGGCAAAATTCTCACGAGTGCCTTGAACACAATATTTTTTCGTTGTGCTGCGGTTTCTTCTGGGAATGCATTGATCGGTATCTGGTGCAATTGCTCAATTATGCCGTCTAAGTCTCCAGTATATTTAATTTCATGGAATTTCACATCGGCAATGGTCTGACCAAGTACTGGATTGATAGTGTTTTTTACATACATCTCAAATTGTGCCCAGGTTAAACCAGGCATGTTATCATGCACATACCCTGATACCTTGGTTGCATATTTCCCTAGTTTCACTACTAACGTGTGGATCTTGGAAGCGTCCTCGTTTCCGAACATAATGTCCAGGACCGGTTTGACTATTTCCAGGTACGTATATATGTCATAATCTTCTGGCTTGAATACCGGAGTATTGAGTGATCTGGCTGCTGCCATGGTGAATATTGTGTGATAATACTGACTGAGTACTATTAATAAACAAAAATATAAGAAACACGTTGATATGCCGTATCGAGTCACCGCTGCCGCCAGTGTTATGCCGGGTTGTAATACAACTTAGCTTCGTTATTGTCTTTCCTCCAATCCAACTGTGGACTTTTAGACTCAATATATGCTCGACAGGGACACATCTAACATGTTCTCATTCACAATTACGTGCTCAATCAGGTTGTAATAAACACAATGAACACACATAGATAACTGTATACTCTTATTTATTCAATAGCATAATAGGTGATATTAAGGTTCGCTTAGCTACTAATCAGTAATAGCAAGTGAATCACTGGAGTACAAGATGTCTCTTACTAACATATATATGAACATAGAATGTGAGTTTAAGTTTCACTTAGCTACTATCAGTAATAGTAAGTGACTCACTGGATATGGTCAGAGTACAAGATGTCTCTTAATAGCATACAAATGAACATGGAATATTGGATAGTATTATTGGGGAAATATGCAATTATATATAGACATACATATACATAGAATAACTCCTTGATAATAATACCTATGTGAGTAGAGAGTCTATCGAGATGTATTCTGATAATATCAGGAAAGGTTTAATTGAAATCTAAAATTGCGTATTAAACATTCTGGTTAAAAGCACAAAGATTTCGATGGTGATCGC
Source organism: Paralithodes platypus (assembly GCA_032716605.1). Classification (NCBI taxonomy): domain Eukaryota; kingdom Metazoa; phylum Arthropoda; class Malacostraca; order Decapoda; family Lithodidae; genus Paralithodes; species Paralithodes platypus. The sequence goes on along the minus strand of CM064548.1, from coordinate 40,944,117 downwards.
TCAGGTGCGCGGAGCGAGATGCGCCAAGGGAATACAAAGGATACCGCACGTGGATATATAGGGCAAGGTAGGTCAGCAGGTCTATCAGTTGGACTGCGGTCCAGAAAATAACTTCTGCTGTTAATGCGATATTTATCTTGAATGAGATAGGAAGACTTTAATTCATAAATGAATAGGGAGGGGAATTACTTTGACAATTAATTATATAGTTAGATTATTGTGAGGAAATTTATATTATAAATATACAATTACTTAACTTGCATATGAAATAATATTCTCACGGGTCGAGGAATTCAGATTTAATTACGAAGTTATACTGAATACAGATTCGATATGGAATACAACATAAATATGAATCATGTAATATTTTGACGCATTGATAAAATAGCGTGTACTAATAGTTATATAATACTAATAGCATAAAATGACGTACATGACGAAGTTGCACTTAGATAAATACCTGGTAAGGTATGAAGGAGTTCTGAACTGGTTAACAGATTCCTATAAGGAATACAGAACGAATTAGCGTTCTATTCGAGATCATAAAACATTTAGCTAATAGATCGATATAGAACTAGAATTCCTAGACGAGATGAATCAAAATTATCTATTTCATATCAGAAGAAGTAAATAATTATTCGCCAGAATAAGTTAATACAAAGGATTACAAAGCGTGAGTTGGGTTTTCGAGGAAATTAGATTTTACTTATAATAGCAAATACAAATATTTCTTTTCGAGAAGTAGAATTGGAATTTAATTAATTATGAAATTAGGCGTAGGTTCTAGGTAAATGCTAGATTTGAATAGGGAATAGATACACGTTATACACTTCAACTTCGACTTGTTACATACACAATAGAATGGACATATTCAAGGAATATCTTGTGAGTATTCGGGCTAGGTATCAGTTGACACCAGTATGTAACGTATGCGTATAATGATTATGTAAAAGGTTTAACGCAACTTAACAATAGATCCTGGGCACAGATCTTAATTCAATAATTAAGTAGGCTTCTGAATGATTAACACATAGAATAAAATATATAGATCTTGGACACAGATCTAGCTCAATAAGTAAATAGGACTTCTGAAGGATTACCACATAACGTAATATATATAGATCTTGGGCACAGATCTATGTAATAATTAGCACTGGAATACTCGCATATTTTACCTTACCTTCACATCAATAACCACAACGTAAGATACTCAGAGACACTTAGGGTATGTTAAGAGGATAACATTTCGAGTGCAAGTCTGGCCGACGTGGATCGTAGATTCGGCTGGCTGGACATCGAGGGGAACATCCTCTCACAGGCAGAGGTCAGGGGTCCTGGCATCAGAAGTTGGCAGCAGGTCTGGCTGTAGTCTCGAGGGGGAGGGGGAGGCGGTTTCTACTTCAGATAGATATCCCAGACTTTTCAGCCTTAGGATTATTACTTAGGTAGAGGTGCATACTTTCTTCAATTTCGGTGAGGCTATATTCGGGTTATTTCTTATGTTTAATTTGTAGTAATTCAACTTTAGAAGGACATAGGGAAATGGTTGTGTGGTTATTTGCGAAGGTAATACTTAGTAAAAAAATACATGGTAGTTATAGTTTTATACATAATTAACTTAAGCCCTTTATTTAATACATCCTTTGTTGTTAAAGGGTCTAGGAAGGATATTATCGTGATTTTCATGATTCCCTGAAAATCAGGGGTTTGTTGTTGTGAGGTTTATATCTCCGTCAGTTTCTTGGTTCTCCGGGTTGTTTTTAGTTCTCCGGAAAGGTACTGCAAGGGAGGTCCTGACATCTCCATTTGTACCTATAGCATTCCGGTCCCTGATGCCAGAGCTGGGCACCACAAACAAAAAGTCAAGTCAGCAAGCAAACCCAGAACATAACTTCAGCAAACACAAATGTGCAAACTTTGTGAATTTTCTAGTCCTCAAATGCAAATATGCAAACGCAAACCGTTTTTTATTAATTTTAAATTTAAACTACAGAATCAAGGGTAAATCAATAAATTCAATCTCTAATGTCAATAAATATATATATTTACTTAAATATAATGTTGCCCAACTTCCATGGACCTCAAGGATATACATACAGGCTTTTAACCCTTAAAAAGCGGCTCACCACATAAGTCGAGTTGAAAAAACTGGCAAAAAACGGGTGAAAAAAGGGTGGAAATCGAGTGAAAATGGGTGGGATAGTAATGATCCATACGTCCGACATCTGTGGCCTCCCGGCCCACACTAACTCCAGTTCCCCCACCGCGCGTGAGGATGACAGTGTAACCAATAGTTCGCTAAAAGTGAGCAAGGTAGCAAAATCAGCTAAACTTCCATCTTCGAGGTAACACTGTCAGTGCTCCACGAGTGCTATGTAGCTGTATGTGGCGTCATTGTGTAGCGATTTCCACCTAGTTTTCGGCGCAATACAGTTCCTTTCATACTGATGGTTGATATAGCAGTCAGAACGGCCCAGAAAGGCCCAAAACGGCCACAGAGCACCCGCTAGACGAGGGTTAAAGCTTGAAAATTTCTGTAAATTGCCAATACATTCCAGAACGTCACCCGCAGTGAAAGGGTTAATATAGTTAATATAGTTAATATAGTTAACTTAGTTTGTCCACATGGGCAGTAAAACGTTGGGGCAACTTGTTTATGGGGAGAGTGCTTCAGTAATAATCAGTATTCGCAATTCCGCACCATTCAGGAGGAGGTACGCCGGATCACAGAGGTGCAAGGAGGCGATTCATTCGTGATCCCCCCTTTGGGAATAGCAATAGGCTATATACGCCTAGATAGGTCTACTTTAGATAGATTAAGTAATTTAATAGAAAGTAGCCTAGGCCTATTAATTTTAATGCTCAGAATAAAGGCCTAGCTTCAGATCAAAATTTAATAAAATTTTATTGTAGGCTAAATTTAGTCTAGGCCTATGATACTTTCAAAATTAACACTTTCTACTTGACACTAATAAAATGAGTGTGATTATAGGCCTAGGCCTATACATAGAAGTTAGAACATGCAATATTTAGCCTAGGCCTACATGCTTTGAGGCATTTTGATGGAATTAGTGACTGATTATAGCCTAGACCTAGGCCTAGGCTATATATTATATATAGAAGTTAGAACATGCAATATTTAGCCTACATGCTTTGAGGCATTTTGATGGAATTAGTGATTATAGCCTAGACCTAGGCTATATATATAGAAGTTAGAACATGCAATATTTAGCCTACATGTTTGAGGCATTTTGATGGAATTAGCGATTGACTGATTATAGCCTAGACCTAGGCCTAGGCTAGCCTATATATATAGAAGTTAGAACATGCAATATTATTTAGCCTACATGCTTTGAGGCATTTTTATGGGATTAGGGTAGCCTAGGCCTAGCCTAATAAAATTACTTATATTAGTAATTAGCCTATAGGCCTAAGCTATATATAGAAGTTAGAACATGCAATATTTAGCCTACATGCTTTGAGGCATTTTGATAGGATTAGTGATTATAGACCTAGGCCTAGGCTATATAGCCTAGCCTATATAGAAGTTAGACTTAGCCTAGGCCTACATGCTTTGAGGCATTTTGATGGGATTAGGGTAGCCTAATAACATTAGTTTAGGTTAAAACATTAACAGGCTATCAATCAAATTAACGATAGCCTAACTTTATAATCTTAAATTAGGCTAGATTATAAAGTTATGCTAGGTAAAATTAACCACTTCGACTTTACTCACGTGTTGGTAATGGCTCTTAAGGGTGTACGCGCTGTACGTATTAAATGCCAATTTAGTCTTGCAGTTTTTGCAAGCGATGATGCCCCTGTAGATTATGCTGCCCTTCTCTAGAGACATCATCTTGGTAATTACAGGCCCATAGAAGGTTACTAGGTGGGGCCAGTGGTGGCTTAGGTCCTCGATTTCTGCATGCTCTGCAGCATCACTGTCGGATGATGGTGGTGAACTGCTCCCCATGCTGTTGGCAGCTGCGGTAGGGATGATGGTAGACTCCATGTTCAATTCAATAGGCCGAAAATATAAACAAAGTTGAAGTGCTAGCAGGTTGGAACTCTTGAACTGCTGTGTGTTGTAGGTGTTAGCTTGACGCTTGCTACTAAGTAAGTGAACAAACGTGAAGAGCCGATGTATAGGCCTAGATTCCAGAACACAGGTAGTTGGCTTGGTCACGTGACTATTTTTGGCGGGAGCTGGGAGCGGCCCAGGGCTGGCTAGCGGCTGGAATTTTAATTTTGCGGACTCGAGGTTTGCAACATGGAGGTACTTTCCAGAACTTCAAACCCGCAAATAGGCAGCCATGTTGGCGCCAACGCTAATGCGCCAATAAAATGACACTTCCGCCATGGCGGAATTGGCTATTTGCGGAAGTGTTGGCTAAAGTGCCCAGCTCTGCCTGATGCCTAACTTGCATAAATATTTGTTCGCTATAATGCAAGTCAGGCTGTTGTTCGAAGGCAGGCTGGTGATAGGTCGAGGTAGTTTGAAAGGTCGTCGGTGATTGGTCCTGCTTCCCACTCTTTATTAGGGGAAACTGACCTAGTTCCCTGGTCATTAGAGAACGGGAATTACCTGAGGGAATGGGGAACTCTTCTACTTCGTTTTCTTTTATAGCATGGGAAGCTTGTTGATTTTCCCATTGCTCCTGTTGGTGTCTCCTCCTGTTCTTTCTGCTCACCTGCAGGCTGGCAACCTTGCATGGCTTACTCAACCCCGTTACTTCAATAATAGTCCCCCTATATAAGGGTAAAGGAGAAAGAGGAGTGTGTGGTAACCACCGAGGAATATATCTTCTAAGCATAGTTGGGAAAGTGTACAGTAGGGTAGTGATTGAGAGATTGAGAGTGAGAACGGAGAAATGGATAGGCGACAAGCAGGGAGGTTTTAGGAAGGGAAGAGGATGTGTAGATCAGATTTTTACCCTGAATTGTGTTGTGGAGAAATATCTGGAGAAGCAACAAAAGGTGTATGTTGCCTTTATGGACTTAGACAGAGTGGATAGAGAAGGTTTTGTGGAAAGTACTTAGAATATACGGAGTAGATGGCAAGTTGCTGAAAGCAGTGAAGAGCATGTATGAGGGTGCAAAGGCGGCAGTACGTATGGATAATGAGCAGAGCGAGTTCTTTGACCTGAATGTTGGGTTGAAACAGGGGTGTGTGATGTCTCCGTGGTTGTTTACTGTATATATGGATGGAGCCATGAAAGAAATACTAGGAAGAGCAGTGGATGTTGGTGTATCGCTGTAGAGGGAGGGAAATGAGTGGAAGCTGCCTATACTGCTGTTTGCGGATGATACAGTTCTGATGAGCGATAATGAATGGGAGTTGCAGGGTCTGGTAAATGATTTTGGAATAGTGTGCGATAAACAGAATTTGAAGGTTAATGCGGGGAAGAGCAAGGTTATGGTCTTCGAAAGGGATGAAGTCACAGAGTGTGAGGTGAAGTTGAACGGTCAGGCTATGGATATCGTCAGCTCTTTTAAGTATCTGGGCAATGTGTTGAGTAAGGATGGGACTATGGATGAAGAAGTGCGGGAGAGGGTGCAACAGGGGAAGAGGGTTGTAGGAACGTTGAAAGCAGTAACAAGAAATAGGGTGGTCAGTATGGAAGTGAAGAAGTCTTTGCATGACAGTGTGGCAATCCCAACACTAACTTACGGAAGCGAAGCCTGGACGTTCGGGAAGAGACTCAGACCAAGAGTGAGAGCGGTGGAAATGAGTTACTTAAGAAGTGCGTGCGGAGTTACATGGAGGGATAGTCAGACGAATGAGGAAGTAAGAAGGAGGTGTGGTGTGGAGGTAGATGTGATGGAAAGTGAGAAAAGGAACAACTTGATATGGTTCGGCCATATGGAACATATGGAAAGAGAGAGAATGACTAAGAAGGTGCACGAGAGCGAGGTGGAGGGACAGAGAGGGAGAGGTGCACCGAAGGAGAGGTGGAAGGATGGAGTGAGGAAGTACATGAATGAAGGCGGTGCTGGTTGTGAGGAGGGGCGTCGACTGACTGGGGACAGAGGTGCATGGGGGCGGTTCGTTCGTGGCCACACCTTCGGGGATCACAGTGTCAGGCAATAGATAGATAGATAGATAGATATATATATATATATTATACATACATATATATATATATATATATATATATATATATATATATATATATATATATATATATATATATATATATTATATACTGTATATATATATATATATATATATATATATATATATATATATATATATATATATTCTACAAACGTCCTTAACATCTAGCCACCTACACAATGTAATGTGTATGGTTAATAAACAATGAATTAATTAAACTACCAGGAATCTAACTCGGGACCCACAAACAGGACCATCAAGAAGGTTAAAGGTCAGTGGTTATATGTTAAGGATGTTTATAGAATATAATGATATTAGATAATGTCGTGTTAATTGGCAGATTATTTCATTATATACCGGTATATATACTGTATATATATATATATATATATATACATATATATATATATGAATGCACAACAATGACACCAGTATGACATATGGTCAGGATGGCCTTCTAAACTAAGTAATTTCTTCCTAGGAGCATATCCTATCTGACCACCAAATTTCGTGAAAATCAGTTAATAGATTATGGTTCGCCTCCTAAATGAATTCCCTTCCTTGTAGGAGCATATACTATCTGCCTTCCAAATTTCGTGAACATTGGTTTATTACTGTGAGACAAACACAAGGAGCCGAAAGCATAACCTCCGTCCAACATAGATGGTGGAGGTATTTAATCATGTAACTCGCACAATTTGCTTTACACTGGATAACTGTGTGTAATAATACCAATAATCAACTGAAAGTATGGTTGATGGTATACTGAAATGGTTAATATTATACTTTATTGTATGATGCCAGTAACAACTTGAAGCAAGATATCTACTTTAAGTCAAGGCTCAAAAGATTAGGTGCACTGCCACTTTGTTTAATCATGTATATATAAATCATATTTACACAAGGGATTTTTCATGCAACTTAGATCTGACAGCTTCATATGTATAATAGTATATTTATTAAAAATACCTTAAGCCAAGTTTACGATCCAAAATGGTGTTAGTAAAAATAATGATTGCTGGTGTTGTCCTCTCCTACCATCCACTCTTGTATAATAATCTATGGAATGGTTCCTCCTCCTTCTGTTTACCATCAGTGAGGGTCGACAGGTGTAGTAAACCACTTACCTGGACTTGTGAGGATCAGTGTTCCCGTGAGGCTCCATCAACCGTGAGGCTTCATGAACGGATCAATTTGAAAGGATCTCACTTTAGTCCGGGGAGAGACGAGAGGGGCTGGTGAAGAGAGAGGAGAGGGGAGATATTGTTTGGTTATATTCAACTTTTAATATACATGCAAACACTGCTGAGTAAGCATTTAAGTGCCAAACTGTATTGTGTGCGCCTCTATTTTACCTCGAGGCGTTTGTTGGGCTACATCTATATATTCGTAACATTAATTTTACTCTGTCTCCTAGTTGTCATAATATTAAAACTATGTTCAACTTTGTGTGTTTGTGTCTATGTGTGTGTGTGCGTAGTAGGTGTTTTTGGTGTACATTAAGAGAAGTTAGCCTAGGGATCATGTCACGAATCGGTACTATCTTGGGTGATACAGTTTTCTCATTGATTCCAATGCACGATTACTAAGTGATTACGAACAGACATAAGTTATCACATTCACGCATCACATCCATAAAACTATAAGTCTTCCATTTCATTATGGGGGAGGGGTAATTTTGAGTTACTGTTTAGCTGGGATGGGAAGGAAGGAGCGCATAACAATGTGTCAGCAAGTAGAGAAGGGGGAAGTCTGGAACTATGCCTGATCAGTGGAAGCTAGCCAACGTAACACAGATATTAAAAAAAGGCAGCAAATCCATACCCAGTAACTATCGTCCAATTAGCTTAACCTCAGTTGTATGTAAAGTGCTGGAAACACTCATAAGAGACAGACTCGTAAATCACTTAGAGGAAAACAACATACTTAAAGATGCTCAACACGGCTTTCGTAAAAAAACGTTCCTGTTTAACAAATCTCTTAGACTTCTTCCACGATATCCTCAACCTCTACGATGAGAGTAAAGCTGTAGATATTATATACCTTGATTTTCAAAAGGCCTTTGACAAAGTTCCCCACAAACGTTTACTGCTAATACTAAAAGTGCATGGAATACAAGATGGTGTGTTGAAATGGATAGAAAATTGGCTCAGCAACCGAAAGCAAAGAGTAGTCATAAACGGTAAGGCATCTAAATGGACCAATGTAAGTAGCGGGGTACCCCAGGGATCGGTACTAGGACCAATTATCTTTCTAATTTACATCAACGACATACTGTAGATGAGGGTCTCAACTGTACAATCTCGAAATTTGCTGACGATACAAAAATTGCAAATAACGTACTCTCAAAAGAACAAGTTGACGATATGCAACACAATCTAGATAAGTTGTCATGTTGGGCCCAAATTTGGCAAATGAGTTTCAATGTGGATAAATGTAAAGTACTACATATCGGATACCAAAATGAGAAAGCAAACTATTTGATGAATGGCACTCAGCTTAATAATGTGAACAGAGAAACCGATCTGGGAGTAACAATATAGAGTAACCTAAAACCGAGTCAACAATGTTCAGAAGTTGTTAAGAAGGTAAACAAAATAATTGGCTTTATAGGCAGGTCATTTGAGCATAAATCCAAAGACGTTATCCTAACCCTTTACAATTCCTTAGTCCGCCCTCTTCTGGAATACTGCGTTCAATCCTGGTGCCCTTATTACCAAAAAGATATAGACAAGCTAGAACGAGTTCAACGTAGAGTTACCAAAATGATACCTAGCCTAAAGAACAAACCATACGAGGAGTGTCTTAGAGAATTAAATCTATTTCCTTTAACCCAGCGCAGATTAAGAGGCGACTTAATTCAAGTGTTCAAAATCATCAAAGGCATCGACAATATGAACTGTAGTAAGTACTTCACTATCGACCAATCTAATTACACGCGGGGAAACGGGTGCAAAATTATTGGTAAATCTTTTAACTCACACGAAGCTAAAAATGTCTTCTTCAATCGAGTTGTCAACTTATGGAATGGGCTTCCCCGAGATGTTATAGACTGCAGCACCGTTGATTCATTTAAACTTCGCCTAGACAAATATCTCGCATCAAACCCGTGACTGACTGCGTTTGTAAATGAATAACTTTATTTTATCCTCCCCTCAGTTACTAACCCATCTGTCCCCTACTAACTTCCTAATCCTGCCACGGACATTAGTTCCAGGGCAGTAGTTCCCTTTCCAATGTTCCCTTACCCCCTCTAAACCACTGTTTGGACACGATCCTCAGTGTTTTGGAGGACAAGCAGCCTAGAAGGGTCACTAGACATGTTGTTGCTTGATTTCCTTTGTACTCCTTTGTACTCCTTTGTACTCCTTTATAGATAACAAATATAACAATAAGCTGTCTGTCACATATAAATGAATGTGAATACCATATTAACAAGCAATTTATATTTACAACTAGCCTAATTTTCAAAATATTCATGACTCTCGAGTGTTGATCTGAGAGACGTGTGCAGAGAGGGTAGTCCCCAGTCCCCAGTGTTCTTGTTTGTTCTCTGGATCAGGAAGTTTGATCAGCATTAACCGTGTTTACCGAAAACGGTGGCCAGAGTTAATCCATGTTTGTAGGAGTCTATCAATGCAAGTCACCTTGAAAGCTCCCTCTCTCTCTCTCTCTCTCTCTCTCTCTCTCTCTCTCTCTCTCTCTCTCTCTCTCTCGCTCTTATATAAGGGTTGATAAGAAAGGGGAACTGAGATTGAAAAGAATAATTATGGTTGTAACGATATTATACTGGAGATGATCAGGAATGCGACAACTGTATGTCAATCCTTTATAGGTGAAAATATATAGTATACTGTTCGTAAATTGAGTTTCATAAGATACAAGGTTTTATAGCCTACATGTGTTTCCCAACAGATGCCAAAACATATCGTACACATTTAAATATTAATGTCACATATCCATTTCGGAATTGCCATTACCAAAATTGAAATATATTGTAAAATGGGTTTGGTGATAAATGTATGTTTTATATTATTTCCGAGACACAGTGATGACTTTATCCTTTTTTGTTTTTAGTTTCTTCGCGTTTTCGCCTTTGTTATATCCGCTCGATCAGGATATATTTCTGGGGAAGTAGTCCGGGCAATATGTGGTTATACCATCAACAAATTGCAATAGTTTCGAAACCTTTTTTTATGTTTCCTTAGGTATAAAGTAATTCAAAAATCAAAAGTTTACCAAAATCTAATTGGTGGAACATATTTGTTAAGGGGATAGTCAACCCGGCCCATAAAATAGCATAAACCTATTGACAAAGGTAATTGAAAGGGTAAGAGGGTGTCCAAATCAATGCCAATGGTATTTTAGATGTACCAATGCAGCCAAACATTATTTATATTGTGTTTTAAATAGTTGAAGTGAATATTAGAGTGATTGAATAGTTTAAGGCGGATCTTGACCCATTTTTGTTATTCGAAAAACACATGCAAGAATATAACACGTTCACATTTAATTATTTAAAAATTTCATTTTGTTGTATTCTAAATGGATATTTTGCCTTACCTCAAACAATGATAAAATGTATTGTTGCATGTAGAATAGAAAGTACAAGTTTAGGCCAAGTATTAAATTATTATATTACTAGAAACTGGTATGTAGAGGTGCTCTTACTATTATATTGGTTGTGGTACCTTTAAGCAATCAATTTATTGTAGAAACTGGATACCTGTAAACTAGTATTCTTACTTGTGTCTCTCTCTATCTCATTCCTATCAATCTCTTGCTTTGCTATGTACAAACTTTGCAACTGCTTGCCTATATAAAAAGTAGAACTATTTCTTCTCTTTCAGATTGTCATCTAACCCAAGTAGGAGATAGAAAAAAGTAGAATTGAAAAAAGTACAGAACAGAAATGGATTTCTGCCTATTTTGTGAGAGGCCATTGTCAATTGGAGAGCAAACTGCTACATTGACACAAAAGGGTTGTGATGGTATCCTGAATGCCTGCAAAGCAAGAGGTACTCAGATAAATGTTATTCCTGGTCAGGTTGTTCACGTCAAATGCAGAAGTGAATTTACCAATCCAAGAGCAATACAATGTCACAACAAACGGAAACTTTCTGGTGAACCAGAACATCAACAGAAAACACGTAGATCGGAGGAATCAACTTTCAGCTATAAAGATGACTGCATAGTCTGTGGATGCCCTGATGCATACAAAGGAAAAAAGCTAGGACATAAACTTATTCAAGTCAGAACAATTGATTTCCAGGGGAAAATACTCAAGTCCTGTGAGGAGTTCAAAGGTGAATGGGCTGATACTGTAAAAGGCAGAGTCATTTTTGTTCATGATCTACCAGCTGCAGATGCAGTGTACCACAACATTTGTAGTATTAACTTTCGAACAGGAAAGCAAGTGCCAAGAATGTTTCAGAAAAACACAGAACAGAGCACAACAAAGTGCAAAAGAGTCAGCGTAAGTTCTATTGGTAGGCCTAAAGACTCTGAAATCTGAAGCCTTTGAAGCAGTAGCAGAGTATCTTGAAAATAATTATGATGAGCAGGTGACCATAACTGATCTGATGGACAAGATGAAAGAGTACCTCAGAGATACTGTCATTGAGCCATACAGCTTTCCACATATGAAGAGTGAACTCAAGAAACACTTCAAGAACAGAATAGTCATCACTGAGATCAATGGGAAAAACAATGTTGTTACTTTCCACAGCACTGCTTCCAAAATCTTACACAAGTTCCATAAGCAAACTACACAAAAGGAAAGCGATGAGAAAACCAACATCATAGAAGCAGCAGCTAATTTCATAAAACAGGACATCAAAGACATCATTCAAATGAAGGATGTATATCCCAGTGCTGATGATCTGTCACCAGACACAGCTATACAGTTCTTGCCACCCTCTCTACACAAGCTTTTGAAGATTCTGTTCTGTGGAAAAGACACAACATGTAAAATTGCCTCAATAGGTCAAACAATTATGCAAGCAGCTCGTCCCTGTGTACTTCTGGCCCCTTTGCAAGTTGGTTTAGGTGTTCAGATGCATCACCTATTCCAGTCCAAATTTTTGGTGCAATCCCTGAATCAACATGGGTTTTTCTGCTCCTATAGTGAGGTCAAGAAGTTTGAAAGGAGCGCATCAGTAGCACAGGGAACAGAAATGCCTGAACTTTCTGCGAACAATTTTGTACAATATGCTGGCGACAATGTGGACCACAATCTGATAACACTGGATGGGACAGGCACTTTCCATGGCATGGGCATGATTGCAATGGTGACACCTGGAGCAAAGTCGCCTAGAAAGATTCCAAGGGTTAATGTCACTGGTGATGATATTGCACATATTGGACGCGTAGAGCAGTGCCTTATGCGAGCTTTGAAGACAAGAGGAGGCTTAGTAAGAGGAAGAGGATTCACAGAAACACAGCGCCTCATTTGGGTTCTCCCCACTCCCTCTTGTGCTGAAGTGAATAGTGCCATGCAGGATTTCACTGGTGAGACATTCACCACCAGTGAACAACACAAAGAGACCAGCAGAGCAAGGATGAACAAGGACTTTAGTGATGTGCAAAACCTCTTGCATTACCTGGTGTTACGTCCTGGGATATATAAACACTGGGCTCTTTCTATTGGACTAGGTGTGCGGCAACAAGCAACAACGGAAAACGCTAGATCCAACCCTTATCTATAAACCCAGGCAACAAACCACCCTAAACCGTCAAGAGTCCTGCCTGGACAACGAGGTATCCTATGACTCGGTTACAGGGTGCACGCACTATAGACTGCTGATAGTCAAGCAGGCTATATAAAAGATCACACAATTAAGTTGACTTAAAGCTTCAAGGAAAAGATAGATAACAGAATTAAATTGCAGAAACAATTTAATAACAAACTAGAAGAAAGTTCATTTAACGTTACGTTAATTAATACAACTAATCACCCCTGCGTGAAAGAAGGTGAAAGCAAACAGTCCTCAAAACATCGTACCGGTAGACAAGATGCGGGTTTCTAAACTGCATGCGGCTACTGTAGGATCTGATGCTTAGCAAAGAAAGTACGTTACGGATTTAGAGAACTCTCAACTCATAAGCAGGAATAAATACTAGTGATAGGACCTACAGTGTGTAATGGCATAGGTATAATTAAATAAAGGCAGCAACTCGCAACATAACCACATACAGGTGTGCTTCTCACTCTTAGTCAGGCAAGCCTGCTCGGACAGAGTCTCTAAGCCACACCCTCACTCACAATGCTCACAAAAACGGTAAACTGTGGCACAATAACAAGCATACAGAGATCATAAACCCCTAGCTGTTAATCCGCCAGGTGGCAGAGGTCTAGCCGGAAGGATATAGGCTTCGGATACCCGGGCTGAGCCACCTGCTCTAGCCTAGGGACGTTCCCAAGTCTGTGCGCCAAATTACTCTAATTGAAAGGGTGCTCTCTTGAGAGACTCAGATCGCAAGTATCTGACTCTCTCCTGGCGACCCTAAAACAAAAGCAAGACGTGCTAGTGCAGCGCTGAGTGGACTAGGCAAGGGCCCTCACACAACACAACACTAGACACACAGGGACACAGACAAGAAAATGCCCCCAGACTCCCACTGGTATCCTAGTAAAGTCGTGCGGGTCCACAGGACTCGCACCAGCAGACTTTACTTAAAGGATCGCAAAAAGCCCCCCCTCTGGTCTAGCCCCTGCTCACCTGCCACAAGAACACACTAGCAAGCATGAAACCACCAAATATGAGACAACAAAAAAGCTTCCTAGGTCTCATTAACAATTACGTCTCTGCATAAGGCCCAAAATCCTATCTAATTATCTGAGAGCTCATCGTTAATACAATAATAGATATAAGGTCTATCAAGGGGATGGGATAATTAAATAGATTGGTGAAGTAGTGGAAAGAAGGTATACAAAGTAAGAGAGAAAGTTTCTAAGTGGGGTTGAGAGGGATAGATATCAAGGGGGTCCGAAGGTACGACAGTGAGGTGAGCTCTGAGTCTTGAATCTGTCTGGACCCCACCCTAGGCATACAAAATACATCCCAGGCTTGGCAACACTCAACACAGTTGCCGGGTCAAAATCGACTACCCCGTGCGTGAGTCGAAACTAAGCCTAACGTTGCAATCGGATGCATATGGCAACGCTTCAGGCTCGTCCCAAGCTAGACTCTCCGCGCGAAGCAACGTCCGCCAGCCGGTCTCTCTCTCCCGCTCGTCTCCTCCCACTCTCACTAGACTTACATCTTATATATTATAATGAAACAATCAACTATCGAGAATAAAATATACTAAGATGCGTTGGTTAAGAATAAGGGCAGCTACAAGCTGTGAAACAACATAAGAATATCACAGACATTAGTTACGTTGTCGTAGGATATATACTAAGGAAGAGCCTGCCGGCCGGCTGCCACCAGCCGGTTTCTAAACGGCTGGGCAGCCGACGCGCGCGCACGCCCGCACGTGTTACTATGCAGAAGCGTCACACCTCCCCCAAGATATAAGACCCTTGACTAAGTTCTTCATATCTAACAGAAAGCTTCTCATAGTACCACACACTGTTGCGACACAAGGCACTATATATAAAAAAAATAAAGACTGTTGCGCTCCACCGAGCAAGTTCAACTAACTTACCGACAATAAGCGAAAACATTCAACTTAGATACTGCTACAACATCTTATACAAAATTCTACCCGTTATAAAAATAAAGAGTTTTTATAAGGTTTTTGCTTTTTTAATTTGTTTTTTTCGGCTGAACTACAGTGACAGCCTATTTTCCTCCACACTCAACCCTCAATCCTGTGGCAGTCTAACCAACATCATCCACCCTTGATAGACAATCCGCTATCACGTTATCAGAACCGGCAATATGGCGTATGTCGAGATTATGCTCCTGAAGCTTGAGTGACCACCTGGTCAGCCTCATATTCCGGTTATGAAACTGATTCAAGAATTTCAGAGGGTGATGATCGGTATAAACCACTACGACTGGTCCGAAAGCAGGAACATATACATCGAAGTGCCTGAGCGCCAGCACTATCGCCAGGAGTTCTTTTTCAATTACAGAGTAATTCCTTTGTGCTCTATTGAATTGTTTACTGTAAAAACTCACTGGATGTTCGATACCTTCATCATCTGTCTGTAACAAGACAGCCCCAGCCCCTACGCCACTGGCATCAGTCGCCAGCTGAAAAGGTCTGCTGAAGTCCGGGGCCCTGAGTATGGGGTGGGTACATAACAGGTGTTTCACCAAGGAAAACGCCTCTGCACACTCAGGAGACCACCGGAATTTCTTGTCCTTAGATAATAAGTCAGGTAAAGGTGCAAGTACAGTCGAATAGCCTTTGATGAAGCGACGATAATAGCCTATCATACCTAGAAACCGCATGATTTGTTTCTTAGTCGTAGGCTGGGGAAACTGATCGATGGCTTTGATCTTTGTCTGTGGAGGGCACACCTGACCCATCCCCACCTCGAACCCCAGGTACAAAACTGTGGCTTTGACAAAATCGCACTTACCCAGGTTTACCACCAAACCTGCTTCATTCAGTTTATTAAAAAGCTGTCCGATGTGAGCACAGTGACTGTTAAAATCCTCGTCGTATATTATGACATCATCTAGGTACACCGTACAGTTGGGCATGTCGGCTACAATGTCGTTCATTAATTTCTGAATCGTTGCAGGGGCATTTTTCAGCCCGTATGGCATAACATGGCAACGATATGTGGCACCGTCCACCACAAACCCACACACCTCTCGCGCTCGCTCAGACAAGGGCACTTGCCAATAACCCTTAACAAGGTCTATCTTAGTGAGGAACTTGGCTTTTCCTATCTTATCCACACTGTCGTCCACACGAGGGAGAGGGTAGGCATTTGTGGGGGTTAAACCATTCAACCTGCGGAAATCTATACAAAACCGCACCTTGCCATCTGGTTTGGGCTGCAGTGTGACAGGGGAAGTCCACCTTACTGCACCCTCAGAAATCAGCCCACGTTTCAGCATATAATCCAGCTCTTCCCTAAGTGCTGGTAATTTAATAGGGGGAACACGGTATGGCACTGATTTAAAGGGCGGGTGGTCCCCAACATCGACATCGTGCACCGCTTGAGTAGTGAGGCCAGGATGCTCCGCGAAAACAGCTGGGTTTGAATCAAACAAGTGCTGCACAGCTACACGCTGTTGCTCAGGCAGGTGCAATATCAACTCGTGAGCCACTTGTCTAGAATTCCCCGCCCACTGATCCGCGGAAACATGACAATCCCAATTATCCTCCCCCGCAGCTTGACTGTCCCTTCCTCCTTCTCCACCACGATCGCTGCAGATCAACACCGGGACAGTGAGAGGCTCGGAGGGGTGCCTCACATACTCTTTCATCAGATTTACATGGCAGAGTTGGTTCTTTTTCTTACGATCATGAGTAGCTACTAAATAGTCGAGATCAGAAACCTTCCTTACAACCCGATACGGACCAGAATACTTGGCAGACAAGGGGTGTCCCACCAGAGGCAGTAGTATCAGTACCTCCTGATCTACTTCAAACTCCCTCAGCTTCACCTTCTGGTCGTATCTGTCCTTCATCTGAGCTTGTGAACTCTTAAGGTTCCGACCTGCTACCTCCAAGCTCTTTAGCATTCTCTCACGGCTTTCAACAACATACTTTAGAAGCGAGCATGGCTTTATGACTCCCTCCCAGATCTCCTTGACTATGTGGAGGGGCCCCCTGACCCTGTGTCCAAAAACCAACTCGTTCGGGCTAAATCCCAAGCTCTCCCCAGGTACTTCTCTCGCAGCAAATAAAACGTATGGGAGACCTAGATCCCAGTCCTTCCCATTTTCCATGCAATAGCACCGCAACATACTCTTGAGAGTCGAGTGCCACCTTTCCAAAACTCCCTGACTCTCGGGATGGTAGGTAGATGACACCACAGACACTATCCCATGTTGCTGCATGGTCTGCTTAAACAGAGCAGAAGTAATATTGGATCCCTGATCAGACTGGATCTCCTGAGGGTAGCCATAACGAGAGAAATAGACAAGCAGGTTTTTGACAACAGTCTTAGCCATCCCGTTATGCATGGGGTAAGCATCTGGATACCGTGTTGCTACATCCATTACAGTTAGTAAAAATTTATTGCCGGCACTAGTGGGGGGCAATGGGCCAACCATATCGATACCTACTTTGCTGAAGGGCGGCCCAATGACAGGGATGGGTTGTAACGGGGCTCTCGGGATGACCTGATTGGGTTTCCCAACAACTTGACAAGTGTGACACTGTGACACCCATGACACGACACTCGCCTTTAACCCAGGCCACCAGAAAAGCTTGCTCAGAGCTGCCTCCATCTTACGTGCCCCCAGATGCCCTGCCAAAGGCACATCATGAGCTAATCTCAATAAGCTCTCACGGCACACCCTCGGTATTACTAACTGGTCCACTAATCCTGACCCGCCATCCCACTTTTTCTTGGGATCCTGATGTCTCCGATACAAGATCCCCTCGGACAAGAAAAAATCACCAGGTTGCGCATCCCCATCGCTCTCCAGTTCGATAGCACCATTACCACACGCCCTGACTTCAGGATCTTCCAGCTGCAAGGAACATATATCAGCAGGTGCGAGATTATCCAAGTTCATCTTAAATAATTTATTTCCACCTCCAATGTCCCGCTGAGCCATCCTTTCCTCACGCTGCGCATAACGATGCTGTCGCAGAGTCTCTTCCTGCCTTGCACCTGCACTAGCGATGACAGGCCCCGGGGCCTCTCCAGACTCTAATATACGTGCCAATAATGAGTCACCAAGAAACACTGCCGGCTCAAAACTCTCCAATTGACCAACACTTCCCGTTTTCTTGTGACCTTTCCTCCGCGGTTTGATAGACTGAGGTGGTGGCTGCAAGGCTCCGGATGTCTGAGAACGCGTCACAACACACGCCATAGTTTGTACGCTACACTTCTCAACCCACTCCTGTTCCTCCCTACTAACGTCG
The DNA here is from genome assembly GCA_032716605.1 of Paralithodes platypus. NCBI lineage: Eukaryota > Metazoa > Arthropoda > Malacostraca > Decapoda > Lithodidae > Paralithodes > Paralithodes platypus. The sequence continues at coordinate 40,925,987 of CM064548.1, read as the reverse complement.
GCCGCCTTCTCGGCAACGACCAAGGGTGAAACCTTAGAAGCAGGCACCGCAAAGTCGTTGCCGAGGAGGAGGTCGACGCCCCCAACAGGCAAGTTCTCTACAATTCCTACATCCAGCTCCTTCGCCACACCACCCACCTCCAGCTACATCCGCACCAGCGGGTAGGACTTCGTAGCATTGATCCCCTGAACTACCACCACCCGAGCAGCGTTAATCGGCCTACCAGTAAAGTTCTTTAACAAGGTCTGAGAAGCCCCCGTATCACGCAATAGCTTAACTCCTCGCCTTTCGCCAGCCCACCTCACAAAACCATGCCCTCTATGACCCCCAAAGATGTCGCGGACAGGGTTCGAGCCTTCCGGACTCTTGAACACAGGCTGTGTCCCAACCTCTGACGAACTACCCTTGGCAAACTCAGAAGATATAGGCGACACCCCTATGCTGCGGGCCAATGATACAACCTTGTTTGGTGGCTTGTTCGGACAAGCATTTGCAAAGTGACCCTCCTTGTGACATGCAAAGGACTCTTTACTCTTTGGTTTCCCTTGGGAGTGGGAGGTACCATTAGACTTCTTATACGGGACGGTATTTGGTTTATGTTCAGTTTTATTGTCAGTGCTAGATGGTTTTGTGTATTTATGTGTATCAAAATTCTTGGGAGGGGGAAGGGTACGATCCTTTGCACCCGACTCACTCCTAGCTGCTGCTTCGCACCCTCGAATTAATGACAGTCGGCGGTCAGCCATTTCTGCTTCCTCCTGGAGAGTTCTAGGATTTTTTTCCTTTATATTTAATGGCAAGTCCCCTCCTGTGCACTTAAAGAACTGCTCCAAGAGAACCAGCTCACTCAACTCCTCAAAAGTAGCTGCCCTCTCAGAACGCAGCCAATGTCGTAGTGCATCAGACAAGTCCCGGGCGTGTTCTAGGAAGGTACTATCCTTGCCCTTAGTAACACCCCGAAACTTCAAGCGGTAAGTTTCTGGTTGTAACTCATAGGCCCGTAGCACAGCCTTCTTTAGCTCATCATAAACTACACAGGACTCTAAAGGTAGTGCATCATACGCTTTTAGCCCCTTTCCTAGGAGTCTTGATGAAACTAATGCTGCCCACTTTTCCTGAGGCCACTGGTGTTCCTGACACTTCTTCTCAAATCGCATAAAAACCTCAGTCACACATAATTCATCGAACACAGGAACTAGTTTAAGCAGGTGCGACAATGATTGGTCCCGATGTCTGTTACCTCCCCCAATATTTCGCCCTGTTACCTCCACTCGAGATCTCTCCAGCTCCCTGTCAGCCCGATACCTAGTAGACTCTGCCTGCAGTTCAGCCTCTCGTATAGCTGTTCTCTCTGCAGCCTCAGCCTGCACACTAGCCTGTCTCTCGGCAGCCTCAACCTGAGCTCTAGCCTGTCATTCGGTAGCCTCAACCTGAGCTCTAGCAACCTCAGCCTGCACACTAGCCTGTCTCTCGGCACCCTCAACCTTGGCCATCTCAAGCCGAAACAACAAATCTGGAGTCAACCCTTGAGGAGGGGAAGATGCATTTAATGGGGAGGGTCCCTGTGATTGAATTCCTCGATGCCATTGACCATCAACTTGGGGGTATGTACTAAATTCAGGCACCCTGACGTTTGATACGGGGGTAGAGTGGAGGGGGGGCTGGGGACCGGGGCCCCCAGTCGCCTCTCCACCCAGGTCTCTCCCTTCTAAACCCAATATCAAAGTCCTCAGCTGATCTTTCCTCATGCCACTTAAACCCTGGTGACCCTGAAGACCTGCCACACACTTTAAGCCATACTTATTCAGCTTCAACACCCTGGCAGCGGTAAGGGGCACCTCTAAAAATCTTCTAGCACCCTCTTCGCTATCGACTAGCCACTCCACAGGTCTTTCTCCCTCCGAGCCTGTATCGTGACCTGACCCATCACTGTGTTCTGATATATTAGACATGTTTGTGTACTGCAGTAATTATCACGGTTATAGAATGTGCCTTATCTCCTATGCAAGTATGTATATACTAATGTTATTTAAAGTCTTTAATGTGTTATATTGGTTGCTCCAAAAAAAAAACTATGTCCACTGTATTCCTCTAATCATAAGGAATCTCAAAACAAATGACCACTATATTCCTCTGTTCAGTAAATCCTATGCAAGGTCGCCATTTGTTACGTCCTGGGATATATAAACACTGGGCTCTTTCTATTGGACTAGGTATGCGGCAACAAGCAACAACGGAAAACACTAGATCCAACCCTTATCTATAAACCCAGGCAACAAACCACCCTAAACCGTCAAGAGTCCTGCCTGGACAACGAGGTATCCTATGACTCGGTTACAGGGTGCACGCACTATAGACTGCTGATAGTCAAGCAGGCTATATAAAAGATCACACAATTAAGTTGACTTAAAGCTTCAAGGAAAAGATAGATAACGGAATTAAATTGCAGAAACAATTTAATAACAAACTAGAAGAAAGTACATTTAACGTTACGTTAATTAATACAACTAATCACCCCTGCGTGAAAGAAGGTGAAAGCAAACAGTCCTCAAAATATCGTACAGGTAGACAAGATGCGTGTTTCTAAACTGCATGCGGCTACTGTAGGATCTGATGCTTAGCAAAGAAAGTACGTTACGGATTTAGAGAACTCTCAACTCATAAGCAGGAATAAATACTAGTGATAGGACCTACAGTGTATAATGGCATAGGTATAATTAAATAAAGGCAGCAACTCGCAACATAACCACATACAGGTGTGCTTCTCACTCTTAGTCAGGCAAGCCTGCTCGGACAGAGTCTCTAAGCCACACCCTCACTCACAATGCTTATAAAAACGGTAAACTGTGGCACAATAACAAGCATACAGAGATCATAAACCCCTAGCTGTTAATCCGCCAGGTGGCAGAGGTCTAGCCGGAAGGATATAGGCTTCGGATACCCGGGCTGAGCCACCTGCTCTAGCCTAGGGACGTTCCCAAGTCTGTGCGCCAAATTACTCTAATTGAAAGGGTGCTCTCTTGAGAGACTCAGATCGCAAGTATCTGACTCTCTCCTGGCGACCCTAAAACAAAAGCAAGACGTGCTAGCGCAGTGCTGAGTGGACTAGGCAAGGGCCCTCACACAACACAACACTAGACACACAGGGACACAGACAAGAAAATGCCCCCAGACTCCCACGGGTATCCTAGTAAAGTCGTGCGGGTCCACAGGACTCGCACCAGCAGACTTTACTTAAAGGATCGCAAAAAGCCCCCCCTCCGGTCTAGCCCCTGCTAACCTGACACAAGAACACACTAGCAAGCATGAAACCACCAAATATGAGACAACAAAAAAGTTTCCTAGGTCTCATTAACAATTACGTCTCTGCATAAGGCCCAAAATCCTATCTAATTATCTGAGAGCTCGTCGTTAATACAATAATAGATATAAGGTCTATCAAGGGGATGGGATAATTAAATAGATTGGTGAAGTAGTGGAAAGAAGGTATACAAAGTAAGAGAGAAAGTTTCTAAGTGGGGTTGAGAGGGATAGATATCAAGGGGGTCCGAAGGGTACGACAGTGAGGTGAGCTCTGAGTTTTGAATCTGTCTGGACCCCACCCTAGGCATACAAAATACATCCCAGGCTTGGCAACACTCAACACAGTTGCCGGGTCAAAATCGTCTACCCCGTGCGTGAGTAGAAACTAAGCCTAACGTTGCAATCGGATGCATATGGCAACGCTTCAGGCTCGTCCCAAGCTAGACTCTCCGCGCGAAGCAACGTCCCCCAGCCGGTCTCTCTCTCCCGCTCATCTCCTCCCACTCTCACTAGACTTACATCTTATATATTATAATGAAACAATCAACTATCGAGAATAAAATATACTAAGATGCGTTGGTTAAGAATAAGGGCAGCTACAAGCTGTGAAACAACATAAGAATATCCCAGACATTAGTTACGTTGTCGTAGGATATATACTAAGGAAAAGCCTGCCGGCTGGCTGCCGCCAGCCGGTTTCTAAACGGCTGGGCAGCCGACGCGCGCGCACGCCCGCACGTGGCTACTATGCAGAAGCGTCACACTGGCTCCAAGAAATCCCTTCAACACTGCTGGACCACCAACTCTGCGAAACATAGCCACTGGGGTAAATACACATGTAACAGTGAACTGCGACACAGCCACACATGTTGGCAATGAAATATTGAAATCCATGACAGGCCAAAATGTAGCCGAGTACATATTCCGCAAGAAGAACCAGGCAATAACAATGGACACAAAAACCTCAGTGAAGATTAGAGATGATGTAGTACATGTGGACCCCCTACTACTTTTCCAGCGTCTGGTAACAGCAGGCAATAGGTGTGGGGACCTAACTGAGGTATTCAAATATGAACTCTGCTCCTACCAACCTGCAATGTTTGAGTGACCACATATGATGAGGCCTGCCAACAAAGCCAGCTTAGCAGACAGTCTGTGGTATTCTACAATTGAGGCAGCCCCCAAACCACCAGATCAGGCTCAGTTTGTCCTTGATGGAGGTGCTCTCCTTCACAGAATCCCCTGGACAAAGGGATCTGCCTGGGATGAAATTCTGAAAGCATACACTTCATATGTCATTTATAGGTATGGGAGAGCCACTGTTGTGTTTGATGGCTACCTTGACTCCCCTAGTACCATGGACAGTACACACACAAGAAGAAGTGGTGGCTGCATTGGTGCTGCAGTGCACTTTGATGCAACAATGGCCCTACAGACCAAGAAAGAAGAATTTATGTCAAACTCGCAGAACAAACAAAGGTTCATCAACATGCTAGGGAGCAGACTTGAGACAGTGGGTTGTGACGTTCTCCATGCCAAGGGTGATGCTGATGGTTTAGTAGTAGAGGCAGCTGTGAAATGTGCAGAAAAGAACAATACTGTTGTTGCAGATGACACAGACATCTTGATTCTTCTGATTCATCATGCTGGCCATGCCAAGTACAACATATGGATCCAACCAAAAGTCAAAAGGGTCAGAGGTGTTGGAATATAGAAGCTACAAGGTGTCACCTGGGGAGCACTGTCTACAGCAGCATTCTATTTGCTCACGCTGTTCTGGGTTGTGACACCACATCCAGGCTGCATGGCATCGGAAAGAATAAGGCAATTTCAAAACTGAAGGGTGACATCTTCTCCAGACAAGCAGCGGTATTCATGGATTCAAATTCAAAGATGGAATATGTAATCAAAGCTGGAAACCATGCCCTTGTCTCCATATACAATGGTGATCAAGATGAAGACCTTGACAGCTTGAGGCTCCGCAGGTTTTATGAGAAGACGACAAGCAGCACTGCAGCAGTTGAACCCCATGTTCTACCTCCAACATCAGCTGCTGCTAAGTACCACAGCCTGCGTGTCTACCAACAGGTGCAAGTTTGGCTGGGCCATGGACAAAATGTTCCTCCAGAACTATGGGGTTGGAAGATTAGTGAAGAGAAAATGGGGCTCATCCCCAGCCCCACAAGAACTACTACAAGGCATCCGCTGTTCCTGTAAAACTGGCTGCTACGGTTTACAGTGCACCTGCAAACGCAATGGGCTAGATTGTTCAGTTGCTTGCAGTGACTGTCGGGGAGTATGCTCAAACACTCAAACAATGCCTCCTGATACTGATTCAGAAGAAGAGGAACTTTAATGTCACATTTTTGTATCAGTGTATGTCAATAAAGTGTACTTAAAATGTGTTTAAGGAAGGTCATGGAGCAGCTAAGGTAACATTTAATGACCTAAAAAGATTGAATACCATGTCTTCATAACTATTTTATGGGTTTGATACAAAATACAATCGGTTGGAAACATCTATTCAAGTTTGTATTGAGCGCAAAAGCAGAATTTAGGAATTTTAGGGGGTAGGGGTAAACTGAGCTTTTAAAAAGTATGATCCACCAAATAGATTTTGGTAAACTTTTGAAAATTATATTGTCACATACCTATAGAAGTAATATTTATTTTTTTTGAAAACTATTGCAAATTGTTTTGGATTATCCCCTAAATTTCCACAGGTTGCCCGGACTAAAGCTCGTGATGACGCAGACAGATAGGCTGGCGGCTTTGGTGGAGGATGGTGATTACAATATTGGGGAGACTACCTTATATATACCATTTTGATATTGTGTGTCTTGATGACGGACTAAAGAAAACTGGAATAAAGACAAATGTATTGTACACATTCAATTAACATGCTAATGATATGGTGCATAGTGGTATCTGAAATCATTCTGGTCCAATCAAACGACGAATGAGCTAAAAAATAAGACACGGATGCTCAGTAAAACACAGCATAGCATGATGGAATGTTAATGATACAGTCATTTACAATGTTTTCGTAAAATAAACGAGTCCAATCGGGTTATAATATCCCTTTCTCCCGACAGTAATAAGTTAGGCATAGTGTATCTATCTATATATCTATTGCCGGACGCCGTGTGATCCCCGAAGGGATGGCCACGAACGAAAACAAAACATGCACCTCTGTTCCCAGTTAGAGTTAGTCGAATCCCCTCCTCACATCCAGCACCTCTTTAACGCATATACTTCTTAACTCCATCCTTCTCCCTCTCACTCGGTCTACCTCTCCCTCTATGTCCTTCCACTTCACTCTCGTACAATCTCTTAGTAATTTTCTTTCTTCCCATACGTCCTACATGGCCGAACCATCTCTAGGTGTTCCTTTTCACAATTTCAAGCACATCTACATCCACACCAAACCTCTCTCGTACTTCCTCATTCGTCTGTCTATCCCTCCATGTAACTCTGCATGCACTTCCTTAGTAACTCATGGTGTATAGCTGGGTCATGTCACAAAAATATTAAATATATTTAGGCTCTACTTGTATATTCAGAGAAGCTTTATATGTACCCCAGATGACAAGTATCCTTCTCAAGTACTTAGCTGCTAGTGTTTGTGGGTGAGGTGTATGTGTGTATGGCATCAAGCTACATGACCACAAGTCGGAGCGGGTAGTGGTGGATGGGATTGATTCCAAATGAAGCCATTACTTTTAAGCTCTTCGGTGGTCTAGTGGCTAAGGTGTTGGAGTGCTGCACTACTGGCCTGGTTTCGAGCCCTGGCTGGATCATGTCACAAAAACATTAAATATATTTAGCCTCTACTTGTTTACTCAGTGAGGCCTTAATTTGTTTTTCTATGTGGATGAGGGAGACAAAAGGCAGAACTGCCTGAAGCGAGTGCCTCCCCCGGTTGAAAGAGTGACAGGGCCAAAATCAAGGAACGTTCGAGCCAAAATGCCTGGACACACAGAGTTTGAAGCAACATATGTCATAGGATGAGGGGAAGATGGATTCAGGGAGAGAGTTCCAGTGCTCTGCTGTTGAATACAAGCAGGTATGAGAATATCATTTCACTCTTGGATTGGAGAGTTGTACAGAGTAGGGATGGGATTGTGTTGCAAGACGAGTGCTACATACGCTACGTAGAGGAGGTGGTATACACTGAGAGAGTTCTGAGGAACATTGATTATTGTAATAGCGGTAGAATAGCGAGAGAGATGCAACACTGCGGCGAAGATAGAGAGATTGCAAAGAATCAGTGAGTTAATGAGAAGAAAGGCTTTCTGTTCTAATATAGCGAGAAGCACTGTCTGAGAGGATCCTCCCAATATATGCGAACAATACTCAATATATTACAGCAGCCCCTTCTCTGTATCCTCCTACTTTCTCTATCCTAGTTTCAATGCCAAAGGCGGATGTTGTGCATACGTACACAACAAACTCAATTGCTCTCATGTTCCCGATTTCGACTTCACTGAATTCTCAACTTTATGGCTCAAACTATCCTGTCATTCTCATACTAAATATTTCTATGGTGTCTATCTTTCCCCTAACTCTACCGACTTTCCCAAATGCTTTGACTATCTAAACTCTAAAGTAGAACACATTCTATCCATCTCTCCCTTCTCTGAAATCTCCATCTTAAGAAATGTCAACATTCACCACTGCCAATGGCTCTCCTCTCACACTATTGACCAACCTGGTGAACAAGCCTACAGTAGGTGTTTTCTATCATAAATGACCTACAGCAGCTGGCCCAGCAACCCAGATCCCAGATCCCAGATCGCTTTCGAGATCGGCCCAACATTCTTGACTTATTTCTGACTTCTAACCCTTCTCCTTATACTATCAATCTTTTCTCTCCTTTGGGCTCCTCCGACCATAAACTTATCTCCGTCACCTGTCCTATCTCTTCAGTATGGCCACCCGATCCTCCCAGCCGGCGGCGCTTGTGGCACTTTGGCGCTGCCGACTGGGAGGCTCTCCGGCAGTACTTCTTTGATTTCCCATGGAATGACTTCTGCTTACGTGGCAGAGGACCCTCGGAGAGTGCTGAACGCATTACCGAGGTAATCTTCTCGGGCATGGAAGCAAACATTCGATTTTCTTTCTCTCAGTCTAATGCAAGAAAATCTTGGTTTACTCACACTTGTTCTACTGCTGTCCACAACAAGGAGGAAGCATTCAAACGGTAAAGACACCTTACAACTCAAGAATCTCATTCTTCCTATGTTTCTGCCCGGAATCAAGCCAAATCTGTTCTTCGACTGGCCAAGCACTCTTAAATCAATAATAAATGCACTGAACTATCCAACTCTAGCTCTTCCCAAGCTTTATGGCATCTAGCCAAAAACCTCTCCAACAATTTTTCTTCCTCGTCTTTCCCTCCCCTTTCCCACTCTGATGGCACAACCATCACTTCTTCCTTTGACAAAGCTGAACTCTTTGCTCAAACTTTTGCTAGAAACTCTATCTTGGATGATTCTGGTGCTATTCCTCCCTCTCCACCCCCCTCTCTCCTACTTATGCCTAATAGCCTGATCTCTTCTAAAGATGTACTTTCTACCCTCTCTGGGCGGGGAGCGTCCGCCATGGGGTATTAGAGGTGCAAGTTGAAAAATCCGAAATTGAGATTTTCACTGCTCCCGTGAGGGCAACACTCTAGGCATCGCCTGGCAAAATTTTTGACTCGTAAAATAAAAATTACCGTAAATACAACCCCCCCCACCCCCCCACCACCCACCACCCTCGTTGGGTAATGGATAAATTTAGTTTTTCGCCTTTTTCTCAAAACTATAATTATTCGAACAAAAAACCTAAAAACTTTAGTAATTTTGGTCCGATTTTAATAAATAAAAAACCATTGGAAAGAGGAGAGTAAATGCAGTAGAATGTACTGAGGACATTTTGATAAACCCATAACTTTTTTGACAGGAGGCTTGAAACCGTTTAAATATATAAAAAGACAAAACAAATATTAATAAAGAAATATAAGGTGTATCAAAAATCCCTCTGGACATTGTATTGCATTTCTTCTCCTCTTTCCAATGGTATTTTTTTATGTAGATTGGACCAAAAGTGTTTTAGTTTTTAGGTTTTGAAAATTTGGCCAAAATGCGAAAATCCGAGGTAGCGAAAAAACTATTCATCCGAATTTATTCATGTTTGGATATGTTGTTCCTAGAAGTGGTATCTATCACCTGTAACAAAATGAACACGATCGGACCATTTTGAAATACATGGCGGACGCTCCCCTTCATACTAAGAAGGCGTATGGTCCGAACGGTGTTCCATCTGTTGTACTAAGAAACTGTGCTTCCGTGCTGACCCCCTGCCTAGGCAAACTCTTTCGTCTCTGTCTCTCCTCTAACGTCTTCCCTTCTTGCTGGAAGTTTGCTCTCATTCAACCTGTCCCAAAGAAGGGTGACCGCTCTCAACCCTCCAACTATCGTCCAATTGCTCTCATCTCTTGTATCTCTAAAGTTTTTGAAACTATTCTTGCTTCCAAATTTGTTAAGCATTTCTCTTCTCATAATCTGCTCTCAGATCGCCAGTATGGCTTCCTGAAGGGTCGCTCTATTGGTGATCTTCTTTCATATCTTACTAACTCTTGGTCATCCAACTTTCGGGACTTCGGTGAGACTTTTTCTGTTGCACTAGACATATCGAAGGCCATCGATAGAGTCTGGCACAAATCTTTAATTTCCAAACTACCCTCCTTTGATTTCTATCCCTCCATCTCTGCCTTTGTCTCTAATTTCCTTTCTGGCCGTTCCATAGCTGCAGTTGTGTACAAAGGAGAACAAAGGAAATCAAGCAACAATAGGTCTGGTGACCCTTCTAGGCTGCTTGTCCTCCAAAACACTGAGGATCAATTGTCCAAACATTGGTTGGGAGTGGGTAAGGGAACATTGGAAAGGGAACTACTGCCCTGGAACTAATGCCCATGACAGGATTAGGAAGTTAGTAGGGGACAGATGGGTTAGTAACTGAGGGTGAGATAAAATAAAGTTATTCATTTACAAACGCAGTCAGTCGCGGGTTTGATGCAAGATATTTGTTTAGGCGAAGTTTAAATGAATCAACGGTGCTGCAGTCTATAACAATTCGGGGAAGCTCATTCTACAAGTTGACAACTCGATTGAAGAAGAAATTCTTAGATTCGTGCGAGTTAAAAGATTTACCGATTATTTTGCAACCGTTTCCCCGCGTGTAATTAGATTGGTCGATAGTGAAGTACTTACTACAGTTCATATTGTCGATGTGGACGCCCATCGCTCACTTCCTCATCCTATCAACTCCGGTGTTCCTCAGGGTTCTGTCCTATCTCCTATTGTCTTTCTAATTTTCATAAATAATCTTCTCAACTGAACATCTAGTCCCATCCATTCACATGCAGACGCCTCTACCTTACACTACTCAAATAGTTTTCCAGAACGCTCCAGCCAGCAGTCCCTCAAAAATCAAACCTAATGAAGCCATAAAACACTTCCAATTGGGGTAGAGAAAACCTTATTGCATTTAATGCTTCCAAGACCCAATTGTTCCGGCTTACTACTCGTCAGGAACCTCCAGAGGACTATCCCTTATTTTTGAACAATACATAAATCAATCCTTCATCTTCTCTCAATATTCTCGGTGTCTCTTTTTCTTCTGCTCTCACTTGGAAGGACCATATTACCAGTCTTGCTAAGGCAGCCTCCCAGAAGCTGGGTGTGCTCAACCGCCTCAAGGGGTTCTTTACCCCTACACAACTTCTTGTTCTGTACAGGGGCACAGAGCGTCCTTGTGGTGAGTATTGTTCACATGTGTGGGGAGGATCCTCTCACAACGCACTCTTAGAGAAAGTCCAAACCAGTGTTCCTCGAAGCTTTCTCAGTGTATGCCACCTCCTCTACGTAGGGTACGTAGTACCCACCTTGCTATACAATCCCACCTCTACTTTGTGCAACTCTCCAACCCAAGAGTGAAACGCTATTCTCAGACTTTCTTCTATTCAACTGCTGAGCTCTGGAACTCTCTCCCGGAATCAGTCTTTCCCTCTTCCTATGACTTAAATTGCTTCAAACTCTGTGTATCCAGGTATTTTAGCTTGAACGCCCCTTGATTTTGGCCCTGTCTCACTTTCAAATATGGGGGAGGCACTCGCTGCAGGTAGGTTTGCCTTTTGTCTCCCTCATTCACATAAAAAAAAAAAAAAAAACATGGACGCACTGTGCCCCTGTACAGAGCAAGAAGCTGTGCAGGGGTAAAGAACCCCCGGAGGCAGTTGAGCACACCCAGCCTCTGGGAAACTGTTTTTAGCAAGGTTGGTAATATGGTCTTTCCAAGAGAGATCAGGAGAGAAAGAGATTCCTAGAATAGTGAGAGAAGATGAAGGATTTATTTGTGTATTGTTGAAATATAAGGGATAGTCCTGTGGAAGTTCTTAACGGGTAGATAAATGAAATAATTGGGTTTTGGAAGCATTGAAAGTAAAAAGATTTGCTCTCCCCCAAATGGAAATGGTTGATAGGTCAGATTTAAGTGTTTTATGGCATCTTCGCGATATTTTTTGAGTGCTTGCTTGTTGGGGGTTCTGGAAAACTATTTTAATTGTGTAAGGTAGAGTCATCACCATATGAATGGATAAGACTGGAGTTACAGTTAAGAAGATCATTAATAAATATTTGAAAACAAATTGGAGATAGGACAGAACCCTGAGTAACACCGGAGTTGATAGGTTGAAGAGTTGAACGATGGCCGTCCACATCCGCAGCTATGGAATGTGCCCCAGATGACAAGTATCATTCTCTAGTACTTAGCTGCTAGTGTTTGTGTGTGAGGTGCATGTGTGTATGGCATCAAGGTACATGACCAAGAGTTGGAGCGGGTAGTGGTAGATGGAATTGATTCCAAATGAAGCCATTCCTTTTAAGCTCTTCGGTGGTCTAGTGGTTAAGGTGGTGGAGTGCTGCACTACTGGCCTGGGTTCGAGCCCTGGCAGGGTCATTTCACAAAAATAATAAATGTGTGTACCGTGTATAGTTTTGAATCATATTCTGAAAACCTGTACACAAATATAAATACAGTATATATAATGTTCATACACATTTGATTATGTTTTACAAATACTCAGAGAAAATATCCAAAAACAAAAATTTAGTTATTCCCAGAGATAATGCTTACGTCATTAATCTCAAGGCTATCATTAAAACTCGGCCGGCCAGCTACACATGGTCCATCATACACAGTATTATAGACAACATGATGGTCACATATTTGGCACACGATTACTATGCATTACTACAAAGTATTCGATTGACCTTACACCTTGTTATAGAAAACTAGATATTCCTAATCCTAGAAGCTAAAACTGGCTATGTGATGCTACTTAATCAATCATTTGACCATGATGAAATGTTAACATCGTCAAACATTTATAAAGATCGTATGGAACTTCAGAGTCGGTTCTTAAACCCACTATACAATTTGGTCTTGTGGTATTAGCAGACATAAACAAATAGTAGTAGCCGAGGTTTCATGTTAGCAAGTGACTCGTACAGGGATTAAATACTGATCGTTCAGTCAAAGTCATTAATTACCCTAATAAACTGATGGTATTTTATGAATAGTCACAGAGGGCCATAAACTCTACGAGTTACTGTGTTAAACAAATAGTATTAGGCACAGGTTACTAGAACCACACAAGGGTTGTCAAGGATGTGTGATAGTAGCTAACTTAAAATGACCTAACGGATGAGCAGAGTGAAGGAAAAGTCGAAATACTGTGTATGTTATGATAATACAATTATAAGTTATTCAATGTGGCAGTTTTTTATCTGACAGCATAATGTGATATTTAAGACATGTGAAAACGTAATATGTTAGTGTGCCATCTTTAATTATTCTATATTAAATAATTTAGTTGTGTGTGATATATAATATATTATAATGTGGATTATATTCATATTATGGTATACTTAAGTATGATAAAGGGCATTAAGAGCCGATATAATAAGTTAAATACTTGTGTATCATCCGTAAGCATGCTAGGATACCGTACGAGTCATATTTGCTTGTTCATATGTTGTATTATTTTACTTTTGTTATTTGATAATTTGATAAGAAATAGGGTGGTCAGTATGGAAGTGAAGAAGTCCTTGCATGACAGTGTGGTAATCCCGACACTGACTTACGGAAGCGAAGCATGGACGTTGGTTGAGAGACTCAGACCAAGAGTGAGAGCAGTGGAAATGAATTACTTAAGGAGTGCGTGCGGAGTTACATGGAGGGATAGACAGACTAATGAGGAAGTAAGAAGGAGGTGTGGTGTGGAGGTAGATGTGCTGGAAAGTGTGAAAAGGAACAACTTGAGATGGTTCGGCCATATGGAACGTATGGAAAGCGAGAGAATGACTAAGAGGGTGTACGAGAGCGAGGTGGAGGGACAGAGGGGGAGAGGTAGACCGAATATGAGGTGGAAGGATGGAGTGAGGAACTACATGAACGAAGGCGGTGCTGGTTGGGGGGAGGGGCGTCGACTGACTGGGGACAGAGGTGCATGGGGGCGGTTCGTTCGTGGCCACCCCTTCGGGGATCACGGCGTCAGGCAATAGATAGATAGATAATTTGATCATTTGTGTTGGTTCCCTGTCTGGGTTGTTCCGGTGGCTGGAAGTTATTTAATGTGTGGATTGCAGCAGATGGGGAGAGTCACGTCATAATTTACAAAGTTGGTATTAATAACATTGTTGTTGTGGTGGAACACGGGGAGGCTCTTACATTCTCCAGGAATTATATAATATGCTGTAGATCATTCATGGTATACATTTTGGCGTGCTCTGTGGGGTAAATTGCTAAGATCACACTCTAAATTTCTAAAACAAAATATTATGCGAATTATGGGATGTATTATAGCGAATCATGTCACATACTTTAAGATATTATTTTCATCGTTAGCGAAGGAAATCATGTATTCATAAACTTGACACACTATTCCTAATTGAATGTATTATCTAAAGGCATATTTCAGAAGTATGTTTACACCCTCAATATCTAGAGGTACTTCCTAAGAAGAGTGACATATAATAATAGCCAGAATAAGAGTAAAATATGCATCATCATACTCAAAATATTATATACATAAATATACCGCATCATGTATGTCGAAGAAGCATGGTTATGCTGGTATGGCATATTTGAGAGATGTCAACATTGAATAAATAGGGAAACATTAAATTAGTTTGACTGACACAATAACAAAGAATATAAGCACTCTGGAGATCTATCATTGTGTCAACAAGTTATATAATCCTGGATTATCAATCTTACTTGGCTGTCAATTTAAGTCGTTCATTTTAATGCAAAACTCTCTTTACATTTTCCTCTTCCAATAAATAAGTAAGAGAAGGTTTTCGCTCGTGCCTGCTATGGTGTGAATGGGAATGCCATTTTCGTGTTTTGTTATATCTTACATTCAAAAGCATTATTGGCACTCAGCGAACCTACAGTGATATATGTGTTCGCTTTGTTTGATTAACTCATGGGCAAATAATTTGTCTGCTACTTAATTTAACATGCATTCCATACAAAGTTTCGTCACATGTATTTATCTTGCAGCATAATAGGAACACCATCAATTTCTTTCCCATACTAAGACGGATCCCACATATACAGTACTTTTATTGAGTTCAGTTGGCTCACTATGTGTTAGTTCCATCAAAGTAGTAGTCTGTGATATGTTTTCATGGTGGTTAGTTTTTCTAACTAGCCCTCAGTTCACTAGTATTTCGACTTTGCGTTCGGCAAAGTTGAAATATAATACATATAAGTTGACCAGGTGATTTAGTTTTAAATAATTGTATTACTGCACTCAATGGTGAATATACAATTATTCTGGATGTGTTTCAGAGAGATTAGATAAGTTTTGTAAAGTAATATTAGTTGTACCTAAATGTGTTGAACCCATGTTAGTACATATTACTAATTTAATATATAAAACTAATGCATTCCATTTTATTTTGAGAAATACTATCCATTGCGAAACATTCTCTGTTTTGTATTTGGAAAGTAATGCAACATCCAGTTACTTCCATCATCACAGTACTTATTGCTCGTGCGTCGCTACAAACATATTGTCTATGTAAGTGGTTGTATGTCTGTAGATACTATATTTGCGAGGCTTGAAAAATAGTATCAAATACATGGATATCAGACACTGTAATAACACACATTCTATGTTGAGTAGATTTATTTTCAAGATATAGTATAGCAGGCCTATTTCTGATAAAATGTTCTAAAGATGAGAGCCGCGGCAACGCACAACCTAAAGTACACCCTCAACATTACTTTTATAACCTAACGTCAGTCCAGTTTTCTTTCCTGTTTCTGTTTCCTTTTTAGTGTGCACTTCCCTCTCCCTTTCCACTTCAGAATTGGAATGGTTCCTTCCACCACATAATTACGAGAGCTGAAACAAAAACTGGATTTGCCAACATGGAAGAGAAAGTGTGTGTGTGTGTGTGTGTGCTGCTTAATTCCTTAACATTTCGCACAATATAAACACTAGCATATGTTTTCAATGATTAGGTATATTATGGTCACCATATGATTTTGGATGTGTGATATATTGATCAGAACACCGACAATATCAGAACAAGCGAACCATTAATTGCATGCAGTAAGGATAACCGTAGTGTAGGATTGAATAACCATAATATCTACGAGACCACATAGTAATAATACATACATTAATGATAACAATGGCCACTTGATTGGATTCGTTTATTGTGCGAATTATAGGTTTGATTCCCGGAGGGAAGAAAGAAAACCTAATATTTAGTAGGGGCCCCGTAATCATTGACGATATGCCTATTAATATAATAGCTTCCATTCAAGAGCTCGCGGTAGCCAGTTTGAATCTACCGCCGCGGGGAGAACGGAGTACGCTTCATGAGGGTAACGCTTCTTCTCTTATGGAATTGTCTTATGATTGGGGACTCGCTACGAAAAAACCTTCGTAAAATATAAAAAAGAAAAATATACTTAATAATTGTTATACTATAGCTTTCCATCTCGTGGATTTCTTGTGTGGGGTTCCTTGCCGCTGCTCCCTCAGCCGCCATACTTTCTTCACTGACATATTAAGATTCACCTCAAGACATCAAGCGAATGGGAAGGGGATGGACGGGAGGGCCCTACATCATCAATGATTACGGGGTCGTGATGCGATTACCTGTTCGGTTGACCCATAGGAAGCTTGGTTGTTGAGGTTGTGCTACCCTCATAAACTTAAGTAAAGCCTGTACCGGGCATAAAAGATGATGCCTGTGTCCATGTTTCAGCGCCGGGGCAGTAAATTATGAGAATACATGATCACAATGTTCATTCTTTGTAATGAACGTGGGAGACGGAGCGATTTGTACGTGTTCGTTCAGCCTCCCGAACAAGAGGCAGTTGGGTTCGTTGCTCATCGCCGCCAGCTCAGATACTTTGTTTCCGGCGCATGGTTATATTTGCGTGAGTAAAGCAACGACAAAGCTTTGTCTAGCGACCAGGCAGGCATGAGCTGGCGTGGTGGTGGGCGTAGCTTGAAACATGCCCTCATGAAGCCTTTTTCTTCTGCCTGCAGTATGGATAGACCAGTGAGGTCGAAAAAGGGGGTTCTAATGGCTGACAAGTGATTCTTTAGTGTAACTACTGAGAAGCGCTTATGTTCAAACAAATAATCTAAGTATTTAAAAATGAGAGCCACTGAGGCGTCTGTTTGCGCTGTCTCCATTATCCAGGTTGTAAACGTTTTCCAATGTGATTTTTTTTTTCTATGTGATTGAGGGAAACAAAAGGCATTACTGCCTATAGCGAGTGCCTCCCCCATAGTTGAAAGAGTGACAGGGCCAAAATCAAGGGACGTTCGAGCCAAAATGCCTGGACACACGGAGTTTGAAGCAATTTAAGTCATAGGAAGAGGGAAAGACTGATTCTGGGAGAGAGTTCCAGAGCTCAGCTGTTGAGTAGAAGAAAGTTTGAGAGTAACGTTTCACTCTTGGGTTGGAGAGTTGCACAGAGTAGGGGTGGGATTGAGTTGCAAGACGGGTACCACGTGCCCTACGTAAAGGAGGTGGTATGCACTGGGATAGCTCTGAGGAACACTGATTATTATAGTAGCGATAGAATAGCGAGAGAGATGCAACATTGCGGCGGAGAGAGAGAGAGATTGCAGAGAGTTGGTGAGTGGATGGGAGTTAATGATACGAAAGGCCTTCCTTTCAACTTTGTCTAGGAGAGCGGTGTGAGAAGAACCTCCCCACACATGTGAACAATGCTCAATACAAGGGCGCACTATGCCCCTGTACAGAGCAAGAAGCTGTGCTGGGGAAAAGAACCCCCTAAGGCGGTTGAGCACACCCAGCTTCTGGGAGGCTGCCTTAGCAAGACTGGTAATATGGTCCTTCTAAATGAGAGCAGAAGAAAAAGAGACACCAAGAATATTGAGAGAAGATGAAGGGTTGATTTTTGTATTGTTGAAGAATAAGGGATAGTCCGCTGGGAGATCCTGACGGGTAGATAGATGGAGAAATTGGGTTTTGGAAGCATTAAAGTTAACAAGGTTTTCTCTGCCCCAATTGGAAATAGTATTTAGATCAGAATTTAAGAGTTCTATGGCTTCATTACGTTTGTCGTTGAGGAATTGCTGGCTGGGGCGTTCTTAAAAAGTAATGGAGTAGTGTAAGGTTGAGCCGTCTGCGTATGAATGGATGGGAATTAAGGTACAGTTAAGGAGATCATTTATAAAAATTAGAAAGAGAATAGGAGATAGGACAGAGCCCTGAGGAACACCGGAGTTTATAGGGTGAGGAAGTGAACAATGGCCATCCACAACCGCGGCTATGGAACGGCCGGAAAGGAAATTAGAGACAAAGGCACAGATGGAGGGATAGAAACCGAAGGAGGGTAGTTTAGAAATTAAAGATTTATGCCAGACTCTATCGAAGGCTTTCGATATGTCTAGTGCAATAGAAAAAGTCTCACCGAAGTCCCGAAAGGAGGATGACCAAGAGTTAGTAAGATATGAAAGAAGATCACCAGTAGAGCGACCCTTAAGGAAGCCATACTGGCGATCTGAGAGCAGATTATGAGAAGAGAAATGCTTAAGAAATTTGGAAGCAAGAATAGTTTAAAAAACTTTAGAAAGACAAGAGATGAGAGCAATTGGACGATAGTTGGAGGGTTGAGAGCGGTCACCCTTCTTTGGGACAGGTTGAATGTGAGCAAACTTCCAGCATGAAGGGAAGACGTTAGAGGATAGACAGAGACGAAAGAGTTTGCCTAGGCAGGGAGTCGGCACGGAAGCACAGTTTTTGAGAACAACAGGAAGAACACCGTCCGTACCGTATGCCTTATTAGTGTTAAGCCCAGAGAGGGTAGAAAGTACATCTTTAGAAGAGATTAGGATATTAGGCATAAGTAAGAGAGAGGAGGGCGGAGAGGGAGGAATAGCACCGGAATCATCCAAGGAGGAGTTTCTAGCAAAAGTTTGAGCGAAGAGTTTAGCTTTGTCAGAGGAAGAAGTGATGGTTGTGCCATCAGAGTGGGAAAGGGGAGGGAAAGACGAGGAAGAGAAATTGTTGGAGAGGTTTTTGGCTAGATGCCAGAAAGCTTGGGAAGAGCTAGAGTTGGATAGTTCAGTGCATTTATTATTGATGAAAGAGTGTTTGGCAAGTCGAAGAACAGATTTGGCTTGATTCCGGGCAGAAACATAAGAAGAATGAGAGTCTTGAGTTTTAAGGCGTCGGTACCGTTTGAATGCTTCCTCCTTATTGCGGACAGCAGTAGAACAGGCATGAGTAAACCAAGATTTTTTAGCATTAGTCTGAGAGAAAGAGAATGGAATGTATGCTTCCATGCCCGATAGGATTACCTCGGTAATGCGTTCAGCACTCTCCGAGGGTCCCCGGCCACGGAAGCAGAAATCATTCCATGGGAAATCAAAGAAGTACTGCCGGAGAGCCTCCCAGTCGGCAGCGCCAAAGTGCCACAAGCGCCGCCGGCTAGGAGGATCGGGTGGCCGTACTGGAGAGATAGGACAGGTGACAGAGATAAGTTTATGGTCGGAGGAGCCCAGAGGAGAGAAAAGATCGACAGTATAAGAAGAAGGGTTAGAAGTTAGAAACAAGTCAAGAATGTTGGGCCGATCTCCGATGCGATCCGGGATACGGGTGGGTTGCTGAACTAACTGCTCTAGGTCATTTATGATAGAAAAGACGTAGGCTTGTTCACCAGGTGGATCAGTAGTGTGAGAGGAGAGCCATTGGCGGTGGTGAACGTTGAAATCTCCTAAGATGGAGATTTCTGAGAAAGGAGAAATGGATAGATTGGTACTGTCTCCTGGTGGACATAGTATACTGATTAAGAAATTTATTTGTTATACTCTCTCCATACTGGGTTAGCTATTTGGCATTTTGAATGTCCATAAGGCAAAAGTCAGCGAGGTCTTTAGGTTGCCAATTGTTTCCAAGTGGAAGGACGAGACCGGGAGTAATACCGGGTTCTCGCACCATGTTTTCAACTGGTGATACCACAACTGAGCCGGCCATAGTAGCGCGATCATCGAGACTAGGCCTCGGTAACCCCATAGTTTGTGAAATACCTGACACATGAGTGAAGCGTCTGGTGGCGGAAAAAGATAGATGGAAGTTCATCTGTTCCAGTCCTCTGATAATGCGTTGGGACCCCTCGCCGAGGTCACTTCCCGGCGGGTTAGGTAGAGAGGGAGTCTGTTGGACCCTTCTGACGCAAATAGATCCACTTGTGGACGGTATGGCTCTGCAATCATCTTGTTAAAGATGCTTTGTCTGATTGCCCATTCTACTGAGGTGCTCGGTCTCCGGGACAGAGCGTCTGCCCAGACGTTCGCTACGCCCGGGAGATAAGATGCATGTAGATGAATGCTCAGCGATTCGGTTAGAGCAAAAATCTGTTCTGACAATTCCAGCAACTTCGGAGACCTTGTTGACCCTTGCTTTTGAATGCAGTGTACCGCATTCAAGTTGTCCATTCGAAACGCAATTGACTTCCCTTGTTATGAAAAGAGCCGTGAGTTTGAAGGAAAATTAGTGAGACTAAAAGTTCTTGTTGGTTTATATGAAAGTTCATGTCTTGGGACCAAAGACCTTGGCCCTGGTGGCCTAGGCTTGACTGATATCCCAATCATATTTTCCCTGAAGCATCTGTGTCTACCCATACCTTAGGCGGAGGAGAAACCCACGTTATTATCGAGTGCAATATTTCCCTCTTTGCCCAGACCTACAGTAAGTTGTGAATTAATGGAGGAATGGTCCATAACTTTCCCGCCGGCAAAAGTGGGAAGAATTTGTTGCCTTCCATGATTAATCTCTTTACTTTCAGCCGGCCCAACTTTACAGTTAATTGGATCGAATTGAGAGAACCGACCAGGGACTCCCATGTCGTTCTCGTCATATTCAGACTGTGGAGAAAACGAAACAGTTTCCTGCGAAATCTGTTGCGATTGTCCACACTCTGAATGAGAGTCAGATTGGCCGTGTCCCAGACCAGCCCTATCCATTGGATTTCCCGTGTGGGGACAAGGAGAGACTTTGCCAAGTTGACCTTGAACCCTAGGGTCTGTACATGATTTATCAGTTGGTTTACATGAATCTGACACATAAACTCTCTGACTCTGTCACTACCAGCCAGTCGTTCAGATACCACATCACCTTGATCCCTAGAGCTAATAAAGGTATAAGGGCTTGCCGGACTAATTTTGTTAAAATTCTCGGTGCCAGGTTCAACCCGAAGCGACGTAAGTCTCTTGCCTGATCCTCAAGGCGAGGAATTTTTGGAACCTTTTGTTTATGGGGACATGCCAATAGGCGTCTTTCAGGTCTAGGGAGCACATCCAACCTTGCGGCAGAAGTGTGAGCCTGATTTGACTCACTGTGAGCTTCCTGAAGGAGGAATTGTGAATATGGGTGTTCAGATACAAGAGATCTACTACTGGTCGCATCTGCACACTGACCCTCTTTGGCACTAGAAAAAGTCTGGAGGTGAAAACATGGCAAGTTGGATCTACCGGGACAATGACATGCTTGGTGATCATTTCATGAACAAGTGACTCCACCTCTAAAAAACATGATTGAAACTCTTAAGTTTGACGTAAACGAGGTCGTCGGAGCCACCGCCAAGTGATGCCCTTGCTTACCACTGTCCGGGCCCAAGTTCGCCGGGGCCAGACCCTGCGGCATGCCTGGAATGACCCAGTTTCTGTACTGGGTCTGTTCGGCGGAACTACTCTCGAATCCAACTCGCCCGCGATAGGCCCCGGGAGAGAGAGAGTGTGACTGACTAGATTTTTGGTGGTGGTGTAGTGGGATGAGATGGCTGGCTGGGTTTGGCAGATGTCGATCCCTGATGAGGCTTGTTGTGAGACTTACCTTTGTTATCCCACTTGCCTAACTGTTTACCCTGCCTGTGCTTGTGCTGAGTACCTCCCTGCTGTTGGGGAGCCCTAGGGTCCCGAAAGGACTGTTTAGCACTAGGAGCTTGAGGCTTATTTCCCTCCTTTTGGTTTAGAGCACGGTTTCTTAAATGACTCCTTCCTAGGCTGGGAGGTACTCTGCCTTAAGGTGTCTACCATATTAAATACTTCACTCCATGTATCCATATTAGGTAGTGAGGCAGTTAATACAGGGGAAAGTGTTGCTCGGCGACCTACATCTTCCGGCAACTTCTTGACCATGTATACTCTTAAGTCCTGGCATGCTCTGACCGCCTCCATGATAGCTATTCTTACATCACCTAAGGACTGAATGGAGTTTTGTAACAGAAGCCTCCGTGATAGTTTTGTGGCTTCCGTACATTCTGGTCAGAGATGGCTGTAATGGTTCTCGTGAGTGACTGGGCAATTTGGCGACTTACGAGGTAT
Source organism: Paralithodes platypus (assembly GCA_032716605.1). Classification (NCBI taxonomy): domain Eukaryota; kingdom Metazoa; phylum Arthropoda; class Malacostraca; order Decapoda; family Lithodidae; genus Paralithodes; species Paralithodes platypus. The sequence goes on along the minus strand of CM064548.1, from coordinate 40,903,747 downwards.
TGAGAAAATAGTCTAACTGCTTTGCTGCGTAACTTGAAATCTCTGTCCAAGTGGGCCGGAGGAGGAGTACAAAAAGGTTTGTCCAATTCGCTGATGGGAGGATTTCTAGGTAATGGTGACTGCGAATTGTTGCGCCTCAATTTCCCAGTCAACCCACGGACCCGCACCTACCTGCCCCACCTGCAGAACTGGATTGTGGCCCAGATCGAGCGCTGGAATTGTATCCGATTCTGGTGTCAGTGCATTGAGTTACTTAATGTCGTTCATGCCGTCCGATCGTGCCCAATCTGCAAAATGTCGTGCAGCTGAGGCAGGAGGTAAAGCCGGTGATGCAGAGTATACGAAGAAAGCAGCACTGTACACATTGGGTATTGCCTTAATAGTAACATGCAATGATTTTCCCTCTACATCTTTGGCCTTGAGCTTCTTACTCCTACTTACTTCAATGGTCCATTCACTAGGAACCGGAAGCTCCCCCGAAACGGTCTGCTGTGCTATGTGTGGTTTCTGTGCTATTGCCGGAATCCATGAGCAGTCTGGCCCGCATAGGAGAGGCATAGGGCCTCTCCTCTGTGGGAGTTTATCAAGAGGGGGAGGAGTAATGTCCGTGATTACACAGACTTTAGAGGTAGTCAAGGAGGCAGGCACTTTCGTGCTACATGCCTTGGTCGTTGCCGGATTTACGTTAAGTGGAGGTAAGGAAGTTTGGGGAGGTTTAATGCCGGTAGGTTCTAAAGGTCTTACCGTAGAATCAATCGGAGGAGCTACCGGGGTACTAGTGGAAGGACCTGGGGTAGTAGGAACATATATTTGCATAATTTTATGTAGAATGTCATTTAGTTCATCTGTAGTCACACACTTACTGTGGGACCCCCTAGAGGATTGAGAGCTCCCTTCGGATTCCTCCTCATTGTTCACTTGTTGAGCCGAGGACAGATCAACGTCCTCTGGCTCCCTTGGTATGTCTATCACTTCCGGCGTTTGTTGCCGGGTTTCAGGTACCTGGTTATCCGGTGGCCAAACCAGATCTGGGACAGATGAGGGGAGTGTGTCGAAGTTAGTATTCTCCCCCGTCATGGCCTGGTTATCACTTGAGGGATTTAGCTGTGAGGGTGACTGTCTCCAGACTCCCCGGTCCTGCCCCGCAGGTATCACCTGGGAGTTATCATAAGTCTGACGTGAGCAAGTCTGAGAACCCCTATAGTTTTCGGCTAATACCCTATTCGACACAATCGGTTGAGCTCAATGTGCTACATATTTAGCTTAGGTATAGCAAAAGTAAAGTCTTGTGATTCACTCAAAGATTAACTATTCACATCCCTAGGACTCGAATCCATCCCTTCCGCCCCTATCTCCGAGCTGCCCGATTGGGCGTAAGTCAGTGTGGAGGTAGAGGTGGAGGGGAGTGGCCGCGACCCCGGCGCAGGCTGGTGGCGCAGCTTCGTGATATCCGTGCGGGCACTTTTATGTCCTGAACTAGTATGTCCTGAACCAGAATGTCTTGTCGAAGAATCAGAATCCTCCCTCCGTCGTTTAGTCGACCTAGATGATTCTACTGATGAATGATGGGATTGTTTATGGGGGGACCGTGATCTGGACCGAGGCTTAGTACTCGGGGAAGGCGACCGTCTTTTCTTCGACCGGTCAGGGGGGGTCTCCTCGGCACTTTCACCGTCACTACTAGTACTACTCACCAGCTCTTTGGATAGGACTTTAGTTTTCGTTTTAGGTTTTGTTGACATGGCCGAAGTTGATTTTACTAAGGGAGATTTAATAACTAGATGATCCCACAGGGCCTCATCGTCACAGTGTAATGCCTTATGGGCCATGTCCTTTGCATACCCATTAAACAAGTTCTTAATCTCTTTTAAAGCCGCAAGGCATGAAAGGTCTCTCTTGTCGAAGAGAGCTGCTCTTAGTTCTGAACACACGGCACATCTCTTCGACACCCATAATCTCCATGAACGATCGAGGCACTTAACGCATTTAATACAAAGTTTATGTGCGAAAACTGGTAAGAGAGAACAGGCAGGAGTAGCGCATAAGTCAAACCGAGGCATGATGGAGCTAGGAGCCCCCCTCGCCGTAATCGGCTCACTCAACTGCCGCCGGTACTGCTACTGAAGTGTTGTGATCTGGAAATAGAAATTTCCAGAAATCAATGCTCATAAGGATAACCTGAGAGGTGTTAAACATCTTACCTCAAGTCCGCCGGAAAATTAGCTATAGCCACTGCTACTCTAATCTTCCGCTGGACCTGACTAAGAGAAACTTTTAGGTTTCTCCGATTTTTTTTAACTGCTTACCTGTGACAAAGTGTCACTGGCCCTTAAAAATCTTAAGCGTTTTACTATCAATGACTATTCGGACTAGAGAGATAGTAAATGACCACGCATTCATGTTATCACTGACTATTTAGTCAGTGTTTCCCTTTGAACTGTGCGCCGGGCGTACTAAGTTGCCGCGTGAGGCTATCGGTCAGGGCGAGTTCACTCGGCAGGCCGAGTTATTCCCTGAGGAAATTGCATTTCCGCCGGGAGGTTCGTGGTTTAGCATACCACGCCGGGACATTTGGTAAGTTCCTTATTCGTCCGCTGAGAAACAGGCAGCTGGCTTTGAAAGCCGCCGGAAAAACGAACCAAAATTTTCAGAGGTGCTGACTTATCTAGGAAAGTCAGACACCCCCAAAAACCCCACACCAATAGGACGTCTCCTGATTCCCTCTAAACATCTAAAATCTCACATGCAAACTCAGGGAAGCACTTTAGGCTATGACATATATAGAATAATATTATTCATAAAATAATGACCCCTAGCCTTACCCGGAGACCCCTACTGAAGCTGGCTTGTAGAAAACAACAAAAACGGCAGCTCCCCAACCTCCTGAAGACCCAGCAGCAGCAGCACATGGTGAAGAGGCCCACGAGAGGGGCCCACACGCAGACCCGGACTCAAGAAGATTCCACACCACGTGTGGCAACCCTTAAACCAGAGCGTCTGCTAAAAAACAATAATGCAACTGCCTCATAGAGATGGCCTGAAGCATAATCCTGCGTCAAAGTAGCCTCCTAACTAATAGTGAAGCAATAGCTAAGGCGCATAATGACAATAACATAAAAAAACACATGATACGCAGATCCTGGTGGAATCGAAGCGCCTGTACAAAGTATCCTATTTTAACACATCCTGCGGGCGTACCAATGGGGTAGCCTGTGCTAGCTAATCTAAAACCTTGCTCTATACAACTCAGATATATACAAATGAGTAAGGACTCACTAGAAGGGAGCAAACGAAGAATGAAGCGGAGCACACTGGCACCCAACCTTTCGGTACGACCGCGGGAAGCGGAAGAAAGTATGGCGGCTGAGGGAGCAGCGGCAAGGAACCCCACACAAAAAATCCACGAGATGGAAAGCTATAGCATAACAATTATTAAGTATATTTTCCTTTTTTATATTTTACGAAGGTATTTTTGTAGCGAGTCCCCAATCATAAGACGATTCCATAAGAGAATAAGCGTTACCCTTATGAAGCGTACTCCATGCTCCCCGCGGCGGCAGATTCAAACTGGCTACCGTGGGCGCTTGAATGGAGGCTATTATATTAATAGGCATATCGTCAATGATGGAGGGGCCACTAATAAATATAATATAATGTATGGTTTTAGGTCCATGTTTTGTGATTTTCGTTTCACCAGGCGTTGAATACATTGTTAAATAATCACATACGTTGATAAAAGTGACATTTTATTCTCCCTGTGATCTCATACCTCCTTCTGTACCGGCGAAGTATTTTAAATGTTATGCTGGTTACTAATAATCGATTGTATTCAGTTTAAAAAGGCTCTCCAGCAATCAACAGGCTTTTCGAACCATATCACCTAACCCTTTTGACTACCACAGATCCTTTTTAAACTGCACAAAATTATCTAATATAGCTAGAATAACATGTATAATAGTATGTAACATTACAGAAGGGGTTAACATCCCCGCGTAGACAAATTGAACCGATTTGTAAGTTGTAGTTTTATTGTTCCCTGAGGGGCTTTTATGGTGAGAGAATCACACCAATTGGTCCACGGGGACAAGGCACAACAATTGGACATTTGTCTTGGATATTGTTTGAGAAGGAACCCATTCCCACGGCTGACTGTTCCAAAAAGGAGTAAGGCTTTGGTCCAGTGTATCTCGGTCCACAAATGTTAGGTTGTCTTGCCTGGCAATATTTGGATATTGTTTTACATTCTACTATTTTTGTGTTTTTTCGATATGAGTGAGGGAAACAAAAGGCAGAACTGGCTGTAGTGAGTGCCTCCCACGGAGTTGAAGAGTGACAGAGCAAAATCAAGGGACCTTCGAGCCAAAATGCTTGGACACACGAAGTTTGAAGCTATTTAAGTCATAGGAAGAGGGAAAGACTGATTCTGGGAGAGAGTTCCAGAGCTCAGATGTTGAATAGAAGAAAGACGGAGAAAAACGTTTCACCCTTGGGTTCGAGAGTTGCATAGAGTAGGGATGGGATTGTGTTGCAAGACGGGTACTACATACCCCACGTAGGGAGGTGGTATACAATATGAGAGCTCTGAGGAACACTGAATATTGTAGTAGCAATAGAATAGCGAGAAAGATGCAACATTGCGGCGAAGAGAGAGAGATAGAAGAGAGTTGGTGAGTGGACAGGAGTCAATGAAACGAAAGGCTTTTCTTTCTGCTTTGTCTAGGAGTGCGGTGTGCGAGGATCCTCCCCACACATATAAATAATACTCAATAAAAGGAAGAACTGTGCCCATGTACAGAGCTAGAACCTGTGCAGGGGTAAAGAACTCTTTGAGGCGGTTGAGCACACCCAGCTTCTGCCTTAGCAAGACTGGTAATATGATCCTTCCAAGAGAGAGCAGAAGAAAAAGAAACAACAAGAATATTGAGAGAAGATGAAGATTGATTTTTGTATTGTTGAAAAATATAGGATAGTTCTCTGGGTGTTCTTGAAGGGTAGTAAGATGGAGAAATTCGGTTTTGGAAGCATTAATGGCAACAAGTTTTCTTCTGCCCCAATTAGAAATAGTAATTAGATCAGAAGATAAGTGTTGTATGGCTTCATTACGTTCGTTTTTGAGAGATTGCTGGCTAGGGCGTTCAGGAAAACTAATTGAATAGTGTAAGGTAGAGTCATCTGCTTATGAATGGATGGGACTGGAGGTACAGTTGAGAAGATAATTTATGAATATTAGAAAGAGAATGGGAGATATGACAGAGCCCTGAGAAACACCAGAGCTTATACAATGAGGACGTGTGCGATGACCGTCCACAACCGCAGCTATGGAACGGCAGGAAAGGAAATTAGAGACAAAGGTACAGGTGGAGGGATAGAAACCGAAGATACGGCTGAGAGCCGTCGCTGGTATTGGGTAGTCACTTTTTTACTTACAACTGTATGCCGTCGCTGGTACAGAACGGGGTAAGGGTTGCTCTACTGGTGATCTTCTTTCATATCTTACTAACTCTTGGTCATCCTCCTACCTTCCCCTATGGTGTGATGGCGCTCCCCCTAAGATAGGGTTGTCTCTGGGTTTGTTCGTCCCTACCTGACTCTGGCTCAGTAGTTTGTTCGTCCCTACCAGACTCTAGCTCGGTAGTTTTCCTCCCCTGGTATCTGAAAGGGGTGTTTCCGGGTGGATGCGACTCGATAGCCTCGGCGGGCAACCCATCTAGGGATATAAACCCTAAACAAATTACCGATGGGTGACACGCTAATCAGTGCTACTTACAGGTGGCGATCTTTATAATAGGTAACAAGTAACAGGAAGGTAGTTTGGAAATTAAAGATTTGTGCCAGACTCTATTGAAGGCCTTCGATATGTCTAGTGCAATAGAAAAGGTTTCACCGAAGTCCCGAAAAGAGGATGACCAACAGTTAGTAAGATATGAAAGATGATCACCAGTAGAGCGACCCTTAACCCGTTCTGTACCAACGACGGCATACAGCCGTAAGTAAAAATGTGACTACCCAATACCAGCGACGGCTCTCAGCTGTTCTGCAAATAACTAGCAGGAGCTGCTAACATGACTTGGAGGCAATGCTGTGAGTAGTTGTCAACAATTCTCATGGTCCCTCTGAGCTACTGTGGGTCGGCTGGCTCAGTTACCCACCAACTTTGGAGCTGAGAGGAGCTGTTGATTATGGCAACTAGTATGGTACTGGAGGGTACACTTTTATCTACTATGCCATGCTACAGTAGGGGTTAAGGAAGCCATACTGGCAATCTGAGAGTAGATTATGATAAGAGAAATGCTTAAAAAAAATTGGAAGCATGAATAGTTAATTAACTTTAGAAAAAAAAAGAGATGAGAGCAATTGGACGATAGTTGGAGGGCTGAGAGCAGTCACCTTTCTTTGGGACATGTTGAATGAGAGCAAACTTCCAGCATGAAGGGAAGTCGTTAGAGGAGAGACAGAGATGAAAGACTTTGCCTAGGCATGGAGTTAGCACGGAATCACAGTTTTTTAGTACAACAGGAGGAACACCATCCCGACCGTACACCTTAGTTTAAGCCCAAAGAGGGTAGCAGGTACATTTTTTAGAAGAGATTAGGGTATTAGGCATAAGTAAGAGAAAGGGTGGTGGAGAGGGAGAAACAGCACCAGAATCATTCAAGGTAGAGTTTCTAGCAAAAATTGGAGCGAAGAGTTCAGTTTTGTCAGAGGAAGAAGTGATGGTTGTGCCATCAGAGCGGAAAAGGGAAGGGAAAGACGAGGAAGAAAAATTGTTGGAGAGGTTTTTGGCTCAATGTCAGAAAGCTAGAGTTGGATAGTTCAGTGCATTTATTGTCTTGATAAAATCGTTGTCATGCACTATATTAACATCAACGAGTAGAGGTATGGAATACACAGGGACACAAATCGCTATACCGATTGGCATTCCCTATTCATGAACAATTTGTAACAAATAGTTGTTGATTGAGTATTGGTGAAAAACTGTTTTGGTGAAGTGAACTTTAGAGAGAGATGGTTCAAAGTAGAAATGGAGACTTGGGAGCAAATGTTTTGTACTGTGAAGAGTAACTGTCCAGTCATGGACGCTGCGAGATATTCTAGAACCATGGGAAAATATGCAATATGATTTAGAAATATGCTTAATGAATTCCTAGGACTCAAAACAAGGGCACAAACGTTAAGATGGTGTACAGTATATACAGCAAATAAATATAATTTTGCACATAAATTTGCATATATGCATGTACAGAATATGATGTTACTTAAATATACCCTAAGTAAAATAATTTACAACTGATGGGCCGAAACAGCAAAATCCACACTAAATTCACACATAATCCTGAGACAAATGCGCCGCCGGAAGACCATAGCAGCAACCAGAGACATGAACACATTCTTAATAAGTAGATAAAAATTGAAGGTATAGTAACGGGCAAAATTTGTGTTTTATCTTTATATTTTGTCTTTCCTTTTGCTTTGCTCTCAGCTTTTGTCCATTATATATGAAAATTAATACTTTATCAGTATTGCTTAAAGACCGGCTAACCTTGTTGGAACCATGTGGTCTCTATTTATGTAACTCTATGTAGCATCTATGTAACTAGGAGGAATGATAACGATATTTATATGATAACGATATTTTTAATTAGATATAATATGTAAAGAGAGAGAGAGAGAGAGAGAGAGAGAGAGCAGGTGTGGGGGTTGGATACCAAACTAGATTATTGTTGGAGGAATCACGGCGGCGGGACCAATATTCTGGCAGGTTTCAAAATGTATGAGGTTTCTTCGCCATCATGTACAAAACCCAAAACAGAACAAACTATCATTTCAACTTGGCAGCAGATGCGCCACAGTGAATAATATGAAACACTTTAACAGATTATTTATTTATATTCTATTATTATTATATTTGTATTTGCAGGGGGAGGGTTACTTAGTTATCTATACCTTCGGCTTTTCCCACTCTCGTTTGTCTCACTGCTTTTTGGTATATAGCTGACACAATTACATGGAGAATTGGCACCACTTTTGTGTATTTTCAGCTACTTAAACAACTATTCATTCAACACACACTATTCCTCAAACAATGCATGTAATACACTAATATGAGGCTGGGTGGCAAGCTTAGAGCCTCCTGGAAACGTCTGGTAACAAGTGGGGAAGGTTGGTGGAACCAACTCAGCCGGCACTACCAATGCGTATATGTATGTTGGCCACAGTGTAAGTCTTTTTTACATAGGATGTACATATACGTCGGACGTAGTGAAAGGGTTAACTAACGCTACGACAGACACTTGCTAATTTAACACGTTAACTCTTGCTGTCCATTGTCCCGTTATGTTGATTGCATCACCACTTTCCCACCCACCCCTCCCCTTGTTTAAAATATTTAACGGTATCACAGACTCTAGTTAATGTCAGACCGCAGGATTTAAGCTATCCAATAGTTTTCAAGTATATTCATAATAATACTGTGATAAAAATCTAAGTTTTTCACTGCCATCCAAAATGTTTCACTTTTAACCACTGTTCCTCGCTCCTTTACTGAAAAGGGAGGATGGAAAGAATTTCACATAATAGTTGGATCATCAGCGTCATATAAATTTCATATACGATGAGCGGAAGACAACAGTGGTAAGATATTGTGGCTGGAAGGTGTGGAATATATTTAGGTTGAAGTTGTAGTTATGATTATATATGTAGATGGTGAAAGCTGTTATTTTGATGACAATATCAAATGTGTGACACTGGTATAATAATGGTGAACGATAACTAACTACGCATTAGCAATGAATGGGAAAAATAAATGCCAATTATATTTTATGTTTGTATATAAGTGAATGAAAAGGATGTAAGGTTGTTTACATACACATGACCAGAACGACATAATGATTGTGATAAGAGAATGACAGTGATAAAGACCTGCACAGATCATTATAATAGGAAGTGTGTTGTGATAAGAGAATGACAGTGATAAAGACCTGTACAGGTCATTATAATAGGAAGTGTGTTGTGATAAGAGAATGACAGTGATAAAGACCTGTACAGATCATTATAATAGGAAGTGTGTTGTGATAAGAGAATGACAGTGATAAAGACCTGTACAGATCATTATAATAGGAAGTGTGTTGTGATAAGAGAATGACAGTGATAAAGACATGTACAGATCATAATAATAGGAAGTGTGTTGTGATAAGAGAATAACAGTGATAAAGACCTGTACAGATCATTATAATAGGAAGTGTGTTGTGATAAGAGAATGACAGTGATAAAGACCTGTACAGATCATTATAATAGGAAGTGTGTTGTGATAAGAGAATAACAGTGATAAAGACCTGTACAGATCATTATAATAAGTATCTTGCTAAGTAATGATGCTAGTCACGTTGCTCGCAATTGTGTCTTGAATTATTTGATTGAAAACTTGAAACGGGGCATTATGACCATTCAAAATGGACAGCAAAAATCCTTACCGTATATACCAGTTATTATTGTAATGATTTAATATAATCTACATGAACTTATCATTACTAATATAGTGTCCAAACAGTGGTTTGGAGTGGGTAAGGGAAAATTGGAAAGGGAACTATTGCCCTGGAACTAATGTCTGTGTCAGGATTAGGAAGTTAGTAGGGGACAGATGGGTTAGTAACATAACACAGTTATAAGTGATCTTTCATAGATCTGGGAAAAAAGTAACATTATTATAATTATTATAATTATTTGAGATGCCGAAGTCTCCAACCAGGGTGCAGAAACACCAGCAAGATGAATCCACACAAAACACCTGGAGGCACTGGAGAGAGACTACGGCAACTTAGGAAAAACAAAATATATATATACTGTATATATACATATTATATTAAACACAGATACAATGAATAATAAAATATTATGCAGTGGACGATATCAAGTATAAATATAATACAATAAAATAGAATAAAATAAGATTAAACATTAGAATTAATGCTCCAAAAAAGCATTAACTCTAGACTTAAAAATGGAGATATGAGCTGAATTGACTAGCTCATTTGGCAACTTTCCACAAGTCGACCATGGCCGGCACAATACACCGTGACAACTGTGTAGTAGAACAATTAACACACCTCATGGCAAGATCATTAAGATTGTTTGTGAATCTAGTTGCACGAGCCTGGACATAGGACCCAGGCAGAACCCCATGTAAGGGATGCTGAGGGTTGTTAAACACTCTAAATAAAAGACTAAGGGCACCCACTTTACGTCGATGACACAGATCAAGAGACAAATGAGGTATAAATAATGAATAAATTAAAGTTATTCATTTACAAACGCAGTCAGTCGCTGGTTTGATGCAAGCATTTGTTTAGTCGAAGTTTAAAAGAATCAACGGTGCTGCAGTCTATAGCGTCTCGGGAAAGCCCATTCCACAAGTTAACAACTCGATTGAAGAAGAATTTCTTAGATTCATGTGAGTTAAAAGATTTACCAATAATTTTGCAACCGTTCCCCCGCGTGTTATTAGATTGGTCGATAGTGAAGTAGGCTACTTACTACAGTTCATATTGTCGATGCCTTTGATGATTTTGAACACTTGAATTAAGTTGCCTCTTAACCCTTTGGCTGCGGCCTTGTTTGGGCTATTTAGGGCATATTCAGGCACTCCTGAATGATAAATCAAGCATCTGCATTAAATGAAGTGTATTCTGCCGAAAATTAGGCGAAAATAGCTTCAAAATTACACCAGAACGAACCGTATACGTGGTCTGGTTCACCCGCAGTGATCCCAGTGAAACGCGGGAACCCAGCTATTATGTAACACTCGCTCGCTTGGCTGCACTTAGGAGAGAGAGAGAGAGAGACATGCACGAGACACAGCCTAGCTCAGTGAGCTGCTGGGTGCTCTGAGGGTCGGAGGTGGGCCCCTCACGCTCCCGCCCACTGTCACTTGATTTTTACGTTTTTTACAGGCTTTTAAAGCCTGGAAATTGCTGTAACTTGCCAAAACATTCCAGAATGTCACCCACAGCGAAAGGGTTAATCTGCGCTGGGTTAAAGGAAATATATTTAATTCTCTAAGACGCTTATCGTATGGTTTGTTCTTTAGGCTAGGTATCATTTTGGTAGCTCTACGTTGAACTCATTCTCCTGTCACAACACACTTTCTATTATCATGATCTATGCAGGCTTGTAAATCTGGCATTCTTTTATCACAATTATCATGTCACTCTGGTCATGTGTATGTAAATATCATTGATGATTTTCATTCAGACACTTACTGTATACTACAAACAGAATCAATACATTTGTTTTTCCCGCTTTCATTTCCAATGCGTTCATCATTATATAGCACTAACAGATTTGGTATTGAAATCATCAAAATCACAGCTTATCCATATCCACATCTTCAACCTAGAACAAATCCACACAATGCCACAATATCTTGTCGCTGTTTTGCTCCGCTCCTCGTATATGAAACTTACATGACACTGATGATCCAACTAATATATAACATTCTTTCGATCCTCCTTTTTCAATGAAGGAGACGGAAAAAGTGGTTACAAGTATACTTGTAACCACTTTTTCCGTCTATTATATGTATGGATTACAGTGAAGCAAATGTTTTTTTGTTATTAACCGGTACCCCAGTGATATTATGAATACTCTTGGAAACTATTGGACAGCCTAAGTCCTGACATTTACAAGTGTATGTGATAGTGTTAGTTATTAATCTATTAATTTAGTTCTATATTTTATAATATGAAGGATAATACTTCTTTGTTTAAGTCATCGGTTATTTTTTCAGCTGATAATAATCACTAAAAGATCACTCAAGTAAAATCAGAAAATCACATTGGAGAGAATTGTTGTGGTTTTCTTTCAATTGAGTATTACAGGTTATTCCTTATACTGTATATTGTTTAATGTTTAACAACATTAAGATTTATTGAATAACGTCGAGTCTTCAAATGATGTTTCTATATATCTACGCATCTATTGCCAGACACCTCAATCCCCGAGGGGTGGCCACTAATGAATCACCTCCATACTTTTCTATCGTCCGCCAGCTGGCTCCCTTCCTCTCACCCCATAGCTCTTAATATTTCTACTCCACTTTAATATTCGCTATGTAATATGTTTAAACAATGCATACATTAAAATATACTACAACCGGTACTCTGTCATTGCATTCGACTTGTATGTATGTATTAATAGCAAGATTACAATCCTATTTATGCTCTCATTTATATATTCAAATAACATTCAGATTTAGAAAGTGAACAACTGTTTTTTCGTAATCTATATAATTAACATATTTATCTTATATATCCCCACACCAGCACTGTTCAAACCATTTGAATGTATTAACCTTAGTACTAGGTAACTTAGTCCATCATACTGTATGTCTATATCCCTCACAATCCAAGATGTCAGTTATATGCCTGTATAATACTTACTGTACACACACCATCATCCCACGCCATATTACTGAATATAGATTTCCCAAACTCCCTGAAATCTCATTGGGGAACAGCCTATTACTTCCCAAACTTTACAACATAATCATTATAAAGTAGACCAAGTGCTGCCTTGAATATCATACACATTGTCTGAATATTTAGCCTATCACTCCACAACGGTATAGCCGCAGACAAGGTAGACAAATTAAATGTGTTATAATATTTCATGAAAAATTAAAAGGGTAAGAACATGTAAGATACTGAACTCTTATAAAATAACATACCGAAATACAAATATTGAAACTATTCATGCTTCCACTAGCAAAAATTAGGAACACATGGTATAGTATTATGATACACACACACACACACACACACACACACACACGCACACACACACACACACACACACACACACAGGGAGTAGGAATAACGATTTATGGAAATGTACTCGACATCACGAGAACGCAAATTTGAAAGCTGATATGTTTAACACCTTACGAGCGGCCTATGCGGTTTATTTATATGTACCGCCCAGCGGGGTATTTTTAGCCAAAATAGGGCTGTTTACGTGATCATTTTCATGCCTAAATAAGACCCAGAACGTAAAACAAGTACCTATCCCTGAAAGGGCATAAACAGAGCTTTCGAATGACACCATAACGATCCTTTTATGATGGCTAGTTTTCTTGCAATAACCGTGCAACGCGAGTGCAAAAAGCATGTAATTAGCCAATTTCCCGATACAATTCCTTATATAGCGAGTGAGAGAGGGAGGAGGGAGCTGGGATTCGTGTCAGTATGTTCGCCGCGGTGGTCTGGAGCAGTCATACGCTCGCTACTCTCCTGCCACCACTTGTCTCTCTCTCTCAGCAACATTATGTGCTGAAATTGCCACTCGACCTATGTCGAGCGCCGCCACATAGTCCAGCTTTATTTAACTCGACTTATGTGGTGAGCCGCTAATTAAGGGTTAAGGGCGCTAGTATTCCGATTCTACTGATGCTCTTCTTGGTTTTACATAATTATGTTTACCAGACACACAGACAAGTAATGCTCATGTTGTCTGCTTCTAATACACTAATAATAATTGAGTTATCCTTAACACTGACGCTGCCGTCATATTTCCGCTATATTAGGGTTCATTCAGGCACTCTTGAATGATTGAGCAAGTGTATGAAAGAAATTAAATGTATTCAGCCAAAAACTAGAAGGAAATAGCTCACACCAGAATGAGCTTCGTAGCGTGCGTGATTCATCCGCAGCGCTACCATAGACATTCTCTAAAATGAGAGATTATCGCTAATGTTGCATTACATTTGCTTATGGCAGCGCTGCTATGTCTCGCGGGAGTATAGCTCATACTCATAAGTGTCCCGGCCGGCTAGCTCGGGGGCGGAAGGGGGCCTACCGCGCTCCCGCTCACTCGCACTCGTCTCCACAGGCTTTAACCCGGGAACTGCCGGGAGACTCTTAAGAGTTCCCCCGGCGGACTGCGGGGAGACTCTTAAGAGTGAGTGAAAAAAAAAATCAACTTTTGACATCGAATTTTTTTTTTTTTTTTTTATTTTTTTTTTTTTTTTTTTTTTTTTTTTGGCCCCTGGGCCATGCAAAATCTCAGTCCTCTACCTCCCCTCCTTCCCCACTTTCCTCCTCTCCTTCAGTTATCACTTATTTTCCCTGTTATTCCCTTATTCTGAGGTATTTTTTTGTGCTAACATTAGCGAGTTGCAAGCAGGGTGTTGTCATCACTGGTGGCAAGCGAGTGCAAGAGAGAGAGAGAGAGAGTATCGATCGACTGTGTCTCAGTGGCCTTGGGGGAAATTGGCGGGAAAGCAGCTTGCCTCACCCATACATTATACAACTCGCGGGCTATATCTCCGATTTTGACCATCCAAACGCTGTTTTCACTCGTTTTATTGTTGTTTCAGGTTATACCTTTATAATCAACCCATAATAGGTGCATATGGATAAGTATTAATGCTATTAATGGTACAATTAATATTTTAGTGACGGAAACACCTCAAATACATGCGCACAGGGAGAGGTGTCTAATTACCCCCATGCGCACTTCAGAGGTTAAAGCCTGTAAATTGTGGTAAATTGTCATGCGCGTTCCGGAACGTCTCCCGCAGTCAATGGGTTAAAAATCAATATGTATTTACCCACTACATGATGTCAATGGTATACTTAATTGAAAGTATTCAAGTACCTAACACAGTCAACTAGATTGAGAATAACCTCGGGGACTCACAAATGGTAGAAGTTACTGTTCACTCTTAACCCGGGAACTGCGGGGAGACTCTTAAGAGTTCCCCCGGCGGACTGCGGGGAGACTCTTAAGAGTGAGTGAACAAAAAAATAAACTTTTGACATCGACATTTTTTTTTTTTTTTTTTTTTTTTTTTTTTTTTGGCCCCTGGGCCATGCAAAATCTCAGTCCTCTACCTCCCCTCCTTCCCCACTTTCCTCCTCTCCTTCAGTTATCACTTATTTTCCCTGTTATTCCCTTATTCTGAGGTATTTTTTCGTGCTAACATTAGCGAGTTGCAAGCAGGGTGTTGTCATCACTGGTGGCAAGCGAGTGCAAGAGAGAGAGAGAGAGTATCGATCGACTGTGTCTCAGTGGCCTTGGGGGAAATTGGCGGGAAAGCAGCTTGCCTCACCCATACATTATACAACTCGCGGGCTATATCTCCGATTTTGACCATCCAAACGCTGTTTTCACTCGTTTTATTGTTGTTTCAGGTTATACCTTTATAATCAACCCATAATAGGTGCATATGGATAAGTATTAATGCTATTAATGGTACAATTAATATTTTAGTGACGGAAACACCTCAAATACATGCGCACAGGGAGAGGTGTCTAATTACCCCCATGCGCACTTCAGAGGTTAAAGCCTGTAAATTGTGGTAAATTGTCATGCGCGTTCCGGAACGTCTCCCGCAGTCAATGGGTTAAAAATCAATATGTATTTACCCACTACATGATGTCAATGGTATACTTAATTGAAAGTATTCAAGTACCTAACACAGTCAACTAGATTGAGAATAACCTCGGGGACTCACAAATGGTAGAAGTTACTGTTCACTCTTAACCCGGGAACTGCGGGGAGACTCTTAAGAGTTCCCCCGGCGGACTGCGGGGAGACTCTTAAGAGTGAGTGAACAAAAAAATAAACTTTTGACATCGACATTTTTTTTTTTTTTTTTTTTTTTTTTTTTTTTTTGGCCCCTGGGCCATGCAAAATCTCAGTCCTCTACCTCCCCTCCTTCCCCACTTTCCTCCTCTCCTTCAGTTATCACTTATTTTCCCTGTTATTCCCTTATTCTGAGGTATTTTTTCGTGCTAACATTAGCGAGTTGCAAGCAGGGTGTTGTCATCACTGGTGGCAAGCGAGTGCAAGAGAGAGAGAGAGAGTATCGATCGACTGTGTCTCAGTGGCCTTGGGGGAAATTGGCGGGAAAGCAGCTTGCCTCACCCATACATTATACAACTCGCGGGCTATATCTCCGATTTTGACCATCCAAACGCTGTTTTCACTCGTTTTATTGTTGTTTCAGGTTATACCTTTATAATCAACCCATAATAGGCGCATATGGATAAGTATTAATGCTATTAATGGTACAATTAATATTTTAGTGACGGAAACACCTCAAATACATGCGCACAGGGAGAGGTGTCTAATTACCCCCATGCGCACTTCAGAGGTTAAAGCCTGTAAATTGTGGTAAATTGTCATGCGCGTTCCGGAACGTCTCCCGCAGTCAATGGGTTAAAAATCAATATGTATTTACCCACTACATGATGTCAATGGTATACTTAATTGAAAGTATTCAAGTACCTAACACAGTCAACTAGATTGAGAATAACCTCGGGGACTCACAAATGGTAGAAGTTACTGTTCACTCTTAACCCGGGAACTGCGGGGAGACTCTTAAGAGTTCCCCCGGCGGACTGCGGGGAGACTCTTAAGAGTGAGTGAACAAAAAAATAAACTTTTGACATCGACATTTTTTTTTTTTTTTTTTTTTTTATTTTTTTTTTTTGGCCCCTGGGCCATGCAAAATCTCAGTCCTCTACCTCCCCTCCTTCCCCACTTTCCTCCTCTCCTTCAGTTATCACTTATTTTCCCTGTTATTCCCTTATTCTGAGGTATTTTTTCGTGCTAACATTAGCGAGTTGCAAGCAGGGTGTTGTCATCACTGGTGGCAAGCGAGTGCAAGAGAGAGAGAGAGAGTATCGATCGACTGTGTCTCAGTGGCCTTGGGGGAAATTGGCGGGAAAGCAGCTTGCCTCACCCATACATTATACAACTCGCGGGCTATATCTCCGATTTTGACCATCCAAACGCTGTTTTCACTCGTTTTATTGTTGTTTCAGGTTATACCTTTATAATCAACCCATAATAGGTGCATATGGATAAGTATTAATGCTATTAATGGTACAATTAATATTTTAGTGACGGAAACACCTCAAATACATGCGCACAGGGAGAGGTGTCTAATTACCCCCATGCGCACTTCAGAGGTTAAAGCCTGTAAATTGTGGTAAATTGTCATGCGCGTTCCGGAACGTCTCCCGCAGTCAATGGGTTAAAAATCAATATGTATTTACCCACTACATGATGTCAATGGTATACTTAATTGAAAGTATTCAAGTACCTAACACAGTCAACTAGATTGAGAATAACCTCGGGGACTCACAAATGGTAGAAGTTACTGTTCACTCTTAACCCGGGAACTGCGGGGAGACTCTTAAGAGTTCCCCCGGCGGACTGCGGGGAGACTCTTAGGAGTGAGTGAACAAAAAAATAAACTTTTGACATCGACATTTTTTTTTTTTTTTTTTTTATTTTTTTTTTTTGGCCCCTGGGCCATGCAAAATCTCAGTCCTCTACCTCCCCTCCTTCCCCACTTTCCTCCTCTCCTTCAGTTATCACTTATTTTCCCTGTTATTCCCTTATTCTGAGGTATTTTTTCGTGCTAACATTAGCGAGTTGCAAGCAGGGTGTTGTCATCACTGGTGGCAAGCGAGTGCAAGAGAGAGAGAGAGAGTATCGATCGACTGTGTCTCAGTGGCCTTGGGGGAAATTGGCGGGAAAGCAGCTTGCCTCACCCATACATTATACAACTCGCGGGCTATATCTCCGATTTTGACCATCCAAACGCTGTTTTCACTCGTTTTATTGTTGTTTCAGGTTATACCTTTTAATCAACCCATAATAGGTGCATATGGATAAGTATTAATGCTATTAATGGTACAATTAATATTTTAGTGACGGAAACACCTCAAATACATGCGCACAGGGAGAGGTGTCTAATTACCCCCATGCGCACTTCAGAGGTTAAAGCCTGTAAATTGTGGTAAATTGTCATGCGCGTTCCGGAACGTCTCCCGCAGTCAATGGGTTAAAAATCAATATGTATTTACCCACTACATGATGTCAATGGTATACTTAATTGAAAGTATTCAAGTACCTAACACAGTCAACTAGATTGAGAATAACCTCGGGGACTCACAAATGGTAGAAGTTACTGTTCACTCTTAACCCGGGAACTGCGGGGAGACTCTTAAGAGTTCCCCCGGCGGACTGCGGGGAGACTCTTAACCCCTTCAGACATATATGACGCAGAGGTTAAGAGTGAGTGAACAAAAAAATAAACTTTTGACATCGACATTTTTTTTTTTTTTTTTTTTTTTGGCCCCTGGGCCATGCAAAATCTCAGTCCTCTACCTCCCCTCCTTCCCCACTTTCCTCCTCTCCTTCAGTTATCACTTATTTTCCCTGTTATTCCCTTATTCTGAGGTATTTTTTCGTGCTAACATTAGCGAGTTGCAAGCAGGGTGTTGTCATCACTGGTGGCAAGCGAGTGCAAGAGAGAGAGAGAGTATCGATCGACTGTGTCTCAGTGGCCTTGGGGGAAATTGGCGGGAAAGCAGCTTGCCTCACCCATACATTATACAACTCGCGGGCTATATCTCCGATTTTGACCATCCAAACGCTGTTTTCACTCGTTTTATTGTTGTTACAGGTTATACCTTTATAATCAACCCATAATAGGCGCATATGGATAAGTATTAATGCTATTAATGGTACAATTAATATTTTAGTGACGGAAACACCTCAAATACATGCGCACAGGGAGAGGTGTCTAATTACCCCCATGCGCACTTCAGAGGTTAAAGCCTGTAAATTGTGGTAAATTGTCATGCGCGTTCCGGAACGTCTCCCGCAGTCAATGGGTTAAAAATCAATATGTATTTACCCACTACATGATGTCAATGGTATACTTAATTGAAAGTATTCAAGTACCTAACACAGTCAACTAGATTGAGAATAACCTCGGGGACTCACAAATGGTAGAAGTTACTGTTCACTCTTAACCCGGGAACTGCGGGGAGACTCTTAAGAGTTCCCCCGGCGGACTGCGGGGAGACTCTTAAGAGTGAGTGAACAAAAAAATAAACTTTTGACATCGACATTTTTTTTTTTTTTTTTTTTGGCCCCTGGGCCATGCAAAATCTCAGTCCTCTACCTCCCCTCCTTCCCCACTTTCCTCCTCTCCTTCAGTTATCACCTATTTTCCCTGTTATTCCCTTATTCTGAGGTATATTTTCGTGCTAACATTAGAAATCCGGTTGCAGGGTGTGGTCATCACTGATAGCAAGCGAATGCAAGAGAGAGAGAGAGAGTATCGATCGACTGTGTTTCAGTGGCCTTGGGGGAAATTGGCGGGAAAGCAGCTTGCCTCACCCATACATTATACAACTCGCGGGCTATATCTCCGATTTTGACCATCCAAACGCTGCTTTCACTCGTTTTATTGTTGTTTCAGGTTAATACCTTTAACATCAACCCATAATAGGCGCATATGGATAAGTACAATGAATATTTTAGTGACGGAAACACCTCAAATACGTCAGCACAGGGGGACGTTTCCAATTACCCCCATGCGCACTTGTTAGGTTAAAGATATACAGTAGTCTTAAGTGTTCCAAGCTATCCTGAAGTGAATCAAATTATACAATTTATTCTTGACTCATTATGTATATTTAGAAGTGTTTTTTGTATTGATCGAGGGTTATTTAGGCCACGATTTTTGCCTTAGCGTGTACAGTGTTGTACTTTACTTCTCCTTTCTCCCCCTTTGTTCCAAACCAATGACCACATCTCCTGTATATTGTCCCCTCGGTGGCACTTAGCTCCCCTAATGGCTTTCTTAATTAATATCAATAAAAATTCAACCAGCAACTCCCATTCTTCTTCTTCTTCTCTCACTCTCTCTGGCAAATTTGTGATTAAAGGTGTAATTTACCTTTAGCTCATTATATACTGTATATAAGATAACTTGACTAACCTATCTTACCCCATCATACTCGATGCTAACCTAAAAGAAGTTAAGTTATACTAATTAGGTAAAGCAGTAGCAAATTAGCCTTACCGTTTGTGAAAACAAATGCATACAGCAAAAGATCGTTGACCAGGTATTCTCACACAACCGTCAGAGGGGGCTCCGTTTGGAGGTGTTACCTGCAAACTTGTAATCTCAAAGTTAAGATTATAATTTCAGTCTACAACAAACTTTCGTGGACATACTATCTTTACCTAATTTAATTGTAGGTAAATGTTCTTTATCTTTTAATTATACACACACATAGAGTTGTTATTTATCTCTGTCTTATCACATGTATTTGTGTCCCTTTACCCAACATGCTTTATCCACAAAATATGTCCTAGCATCTTGGTCAGTCACTGTATCTGCACTTTCTGTTTTCTTTCTATACCACCGTTCCTTATCCTACCAGCCTAGCTCCTATGTAATAACCATTCGTTTGCACAGATGTGTTCCCGATTTCCCATATATATCTGTCTAGTCAACACACACATGTTATCTGAGTAACAATAGCCATAAATTTCGTCTAAGGATGATGAATTTACACATACAAACAAATATGCACTGACGCTCACACACATAAATATTCGACGTGGTCAAGTGGTCTGACTACTGAACTGGTAACCTTAAAGTTTACAACACCGTCTATCACACTCACCACCATTTACAGGTACTATCACCACCATCCCCTATTACACTCAACACCAACATCACCACCACCACCAGGGAGCTGGACGTGGAGAGAGTCGGCGGAGTGATGAATCTCTTTAGTTAATTATGTGCTGCCAATTATGAAGTTCCATTATTATAAAGAAGTTAATGCTGCAACAATAATGTTACGAAGATTCTTCATAATATATTATTGTACCCCAACATGTTGTATACGTACAAAATACATCGAGGAACTATTAAACAAAGTAAACCAGGCAACGTCTGCAGAAACAAAGTCAAGCCGTCGATGGAGTAAAATGGGAATCAGACAAAGAAAAAGAGTGTAGAGTGATGAAAGTATACAGAAGGGACACAGAAGAATGGAGGGAAACAGTTAGTATGATAATGTACTTGACAACAAACAACACAAATGTGCTTATAAACACTTTATTTCCATAAGTGGTAATGTTATATATATATATAACTGTAAACCAAAGATCATATTATTGTCTATTTTCTTTACTAGCTCTTATAATGTTAATCCCCTTCATAATTTACAGTTATTCCCAAAGGCCTATGTGTTTGTGTTCTTTACTTTCCAATGGCATAGCTAGCGCATATTTACTACTTCAAAGCATTTGGATTTTTCCCAACCTTTCCTTCCTCTCCGTGGTACTCATCAGCCCGATACGATAATTTCCTGGGAGCTTGGAGTCCTCAGGAACTTGGTTGAGCCCTAGAACTTTCAGTCTTCTACTGTACTTCTCACTGCTCAGCTTGTTCTTCCTGTGTCCAATTACTCTTCTTTCCTATTTTACTCCAACCATCTGGTCTGATTCTGATATCCCGATCGGGTGAGCAACAAAGGTTCAGGTTACAAGGTTCTTTGTGTCTTGACTATCATCTACCTTCCCTACAGTGTTTGGTTGCTGACCGGTAATGATTGTGGTTGGTCAAGGTTGTACAGAGCAGACACTTGTGCCATCACAGACAATTACTTGACACGAAGACAACAGACCATATCAGTAATGAGAATGACTAAGACATACTGTTTTCTATATTTGAATTTATCTACGGTATATTACTAAGAAACAAACATTGTTTCGTGATACGTAATAAAAAAAAAAATATATATAGCTGAAACAGTATACAAAGCAAAACATAATGTAAATATAACGTAGGGAAGAAGAATGGATGTGGAAATGAATTACTTAAGGAGTGCATGCGGAGTTACATGGAGGGATAGACAGACTAATGAGGAAGTAAGAAGGAGGTGTGGTGTGGAGGTAGATGTGCTGGAAAGTGTGAAAAGGAACAACTTGAGATGGTTCGGCCATATGGAACGTATGGAAAGCGAGAGAATGACTAAGAGGGTGTACGAGAGCGAGGTGGAGGGACAGAGGGGGAGAGGTAGACCGAATATGAGGTGGAAGGATGGAGTGAGGAACTACATGAACGAAGGCGGTGCTGGTTGGGGGGAGGGGCGTCGACTGACTGGGGACAGAGGTGCATGGGGGCGGTTCGTTCGTGGCCACCCCTTCGGGGATCACGGCGTCAGGCAATAGATAGATAGATAGATAGAAGAAGAATGGATGGTACAACATATAAAGTAGAAAGTGGAAAGTCGAGTAAAGTTAAACAATACTCCCCGCGGAATTTTGTTTCTATATATATATATATAATTATATATATATACATATATATATATATATATATATATATATATATATATATATATATATATATATATTGTATACCCGGTATATAAACAATACTTTAAAAATTATAAATAACTTCAAACGACACTTGGATATTATAGCTTATTATTGTTAAACACAGTATATAATATAAAACAATTATTATTGTTAAACACAGTATATAATATAAAACAATTATTATTGTTAAACACAGTATATAATATAAAACAATTATTATTGTTAAACACAGTATATAATATAAAACAAATATTATTGTTAAACACAGTATATAATATAAAACAATTATTATTGTTAATCACAGTATATAATATAAAACAATTATTATTGTTAAACACAGTATATAATATAAAACAATTATTATTGTTAAACACAGTATATAATATAAAACAATTATTATTGTTAAACACAATATATAATATAAAACAATTACTGTACATTTTAAACACAACTGAATGAACATTGCTAAATTGATCTTAATGTTCACGAATTACATGCTTTGGAAGCACCACACGTCATTAGGTCATGGGCCAGCAAGATTAATGGTTGTATATTGAACGTTCCCTGCATAAGTAATATGTATGTAAATACTAAGGCACATACCCCATAGCTGGGAGGGGCCGACTCCAGACAGAACCCGAACAGGAACAACATTTAACATTTTTGGGATTGGGGCCACTTTCGCATTCCCTCGCCCCTTACTGTGTCTTCACATTAACGTAGTTCTATTATTCCTAATGCCAGGACCTGGAATACATTGTATCTAGTTTATCTTTAAAAATAATTATTGAATACCAAGTAAATGGCTATATTATGTTACTGGAGCTTATGCACATTTTGGGAGTGAAATATATACGATGCATATTGATACAAATTAAGCACTATCTGCTATCTAAGATTTGTATATATGCGTAGATAATGTGTTTTTCTTTCCCCACGGTGTTATATGAAGACAATATTGCAAGTATTCTGTTTGTATTAAACTGAGATATACATATTTGTAATATTTTCGACTAACCATATAATTATGTTCCTCACCCACCTACTACCACCACCACATTTGTCTACTGGAGTTTGCATCAGTATTCAGTTCGCAGGTCAGAGGCGGGAGAAGGTGGGTCAATAACGCAGCTTTCCATTATCTACACACACACACACTATTTCTCTCTCATAATGATGTTATCTTATTAAGCTTAATTGGTAGTATTAAACACATATAATAAAGATACACACTTAACTCACCATTAACATCCATAATGATTTACATAATATATATGTTACCCTTGATTTGTGTTGCTATGTTCATAGCATAACCGTTTGTCTCGTCTCTCCTTTACTCTTGACTTTCCATCTTGTGAAGCTATTTGGTAGTGCTCTTTTCCCACCTCCATGTGACCTACATTTAACTTTATGCAAGATGTATTTGTATTTTGCTATCATAATTCATCAAAGGTATATTAATAATTTACTGTATACATAATGAATAATATCGTCTATTATATATAATGTATATGTATTTCATATTTGTTTTATGAAATAAATATACACACTAAATCTCTCTTCTCCAAGCGGCGGTCGAGTGGAGAGCACGCTTACGTGTGAATCTGCTTGAACTGGGTTCGATCCAAGGCATTTAACGGGTGTGGTAGTACGTCCTAGCGTGTTTCACATACTCGCACCCAGTCAGGGGACACCCCTACAACGATTACATACTAATAATACATTACAAAGACACTCCAATAGCTTCCTTTCTCTTCAACACCCCTTCTGCCCTCTCTACACTCTTTAGAAAATAGGAAAAGTGGAAAGTAGCTACGAGGTGCCGTTGTAAAGGCATATCCCTCAATATCTTCACATGACCTCTTTACCTGACCTGACCTAATTTCCAATGTCAGTACATTTATTTTGGTATCGTCTTTATTTTTATCTTTATCTAATGCTGGGGTCACACATTCCCGTATATCGCTCCCGACAGCTCCCGTCAGGCGTAATCGCCAATTTTATGTTCTGACGGGCGTAGTCCGGCCGTGTACGCCCGTATAGACCACGACTATTGCACTTCCCGACAGACGTACCGTGACGGGACCAGTGTTACGTCAGACGTAATGTAGTCGTATGGGACTACGTACGTGCTTGCGACTTGCGTAAGCATGTCCCCGTTAGTCCGCCTGGGCTGCCCGATTTGCGGGAACACAGGCCATGCCCATAGCCCCACAAGACCTGCGTAGCTGAGGCCGTACGTCTTGGGAGTGTTTAGGACTTACGTGGACCGTTTCCTGACAATCGTAGGCACACCCCGTCTGTCCAAACGCAGACAAAGACAGTCTTTGTCAACCACGTAGGTCTGGGTTGGATTCTGGGAACTACAAAAGGGCAGGGCTGGCCACAACTTTCCCATTCCCACTCCTGACTCGGCACCATGAAGAACATCGCGGAATACATCCTGGAGGAGTTCAAGATGGTGAACTCCCTAATCAAACCGGAGAACAGGCATAACACTCGGCTCATGAAATGGATCATTTCCTACATAGAAATGTTAGAACTGCTTGCAATAGCAAACTAGATCCATCAAGATGAACTAGAGAAGAAGAAGGAAAGGAGCAAGAGGACAGTGTGGGTGTGGCCATATCTACAACGAAGGCCTGAACATGGCCATTATGAGAAGCTGATGCAAGAGTTGGCCACAGAATGTCCACAACTGTACAAAAACTTCACCCGGGTAGACAAACAACTATTTGATGAGATAGTGGAACGTGTCACCCCCCCTCATTCAGAGGAAACCTACGTTCTGGCGGAAACCCATTCCTCCTGGTCTGCGGGTGGCCATCACCCTACGTTTCCTCGCTACGGGTGATTCCTATAAGAGCCTGCAATACAACTTTCGTGTTGCCCACAACACCATCAGCCAAATTGTTCCAGACACCTGCCAGGCCATCATTTCTGTCTACGGAGATCAGGAGATCAAGACACCACAATCGCCTGCTGAATGGAAGGAGGTTGCCAGCGGCTATGAGGAACGATGGAATCTGCCGCATTGTGTAGGAGCCATTGATGGCAAACACATACGGATCCAAAACCCAAACTTTGGTGGCACATATTACTTCAACTACAAGAAGTTTTTTTCCATTGTCCTGATGGCAATTGTTGACTCCAACTACAAGTTCATTTACGTCGACGTTGGTGCCATAGGATCAGAGTCTGATGGTGGTGGCTTTGCACACACCAGTCTGTCTAAGTTGCTTGAGAGACAGAACGCAAATCTGCCACCCGCCGAGGTCATCTCTACCGATCCCACTGGACCACCCACGGACTACTTCTTAGTAGGTGATGATGCATTCCCTCTGCGCGCCTACATGATGAAGCTCTACCCCCTATGATCTCTCACGAAACCGGAACGAATATACAACTACAGAATCAGCAGGGCCCGCCGGACGGTAGAGAACGCCTTTGGCATTCTTGCCAACCGCTTCCGGGTTTTCCACACTGCAATATCTCTGAAACCTGAACATGTAGAGGTTGTTGTGTTGGCCTCATGCATTCTGCACAACATCCTACGAGGACGAAGCCCACCCCAATCAGAGGTAGATCAAGAGGACCCACACACCCACCAACTCATACCTGCCGCCTGGAGGAGTGACCCACCTGTAGGAAACAACATCCCACCCATGTCCCGCAACACTGCAACCATGCTTGCCAAGGCACAACGCAACTACCTCAAGACCTACTTCTCTTCCCCTCAAGGATCTGTGGCTTGGCAGGATGACAGGATTTAGGTGAGTTACATTTACTTTAATACTTCATTGAAAATTGTAAGATTTTCCCCTGTTTACTTATTAATTTGCTTTATATTTTAGTTTCATCTTACATTTAAGTTATCGAGTCTTTGCCAGTTTGCTTTGTATTGTACTTTTATCTTTTAATTTGGATTTTCTTTAATGTTTTAGGTTCTTCCATTTTTTTTTTATTTTATATTTTTATATTTCCTTTAATTACTTAAATTGTACCATGCTTATTTAATTTTCCATCTTTGACTTTTATATTTCATTCAATTTTTGTATTTTTTCCATGTTTCCTTTGTTTTGTACTTTATGTTTTACAGTGATATTTAATTTAAGTTGTCAGTCAAGGATTTTCATAATTATTATTAACCATATTATCATTATTGCATTTAAATTAATAATTTCTTTTTTATTTTATACTTACTCATTACTTTTATTATAGATTGTATTTGTCATCTTATTAATCAATAATTATGATAAAATATTGGAAATAGAAACACACACGTCATTACACAAATACATTTATTTTTTTCAAAATACAAATTAACATTTATTTACATATAGAGAGGGTAGGGCTACTTCTTGGGGGTCTCCAGGGTTTGATTAACGGGATCTATGGCCGACCCGGGTGTACCTGGATTGAAAGATGCAGGTGATTGTTGGGCCGACATCAGATCAATGAAGGTGGTGCCAAACTGCCCCAGGTCGAATGACGTGTGTCTGGGTGTGGAGGCAGTAGGCAGGACGAATTGGCGAGGGGGTGTCGCTACACGTGGCAGCACCAGCAATGACTGCAAGGCTGCAATCTGGTGTGCAGGTAGCACGATGCCCCCAGCAGCAGGCTGGGGCTGGGTCGGCAGGGTGGGAGGAGGCATGGTGGGAGGAGGCAGGGTGGTTGCCGGAGTGCCCTGGTACATCACTGTCGGTTGTATAGGATGCTGCTGTGCCAGGGGTTGGGGTTGGGGCGCCGGAAAGCCAAAGCTCCTGTGGGCGTGGAGCAAGAGGTCCGGACCAGGCCGGGCCACTCCCTCCGCATGAGCAAGCTTAACCGGTCGATGGCTGCCAAGAGTTCCAACTTCAGTTGGGTGTTATAAGCTGGAGGCAGCCCCACACAGTCTTTGGCCATGCCCTCCAGGGAGTGGCGCCAATACTTGTGGTCCGGGTCCTCGACCACATCGAAAACCTTACCCAGGTTCTGGCGCAGCTTCTCCGAATTTTCAAGGACCTTGAACAAGGAACAAGAGAACATTAAACACACGAAACATATTATTTTCATATTTGACCAAGTATTAATTTTAACCAATGAAATTTTGCGGTATTCTCGGAAGCCAATATGTTCAAAGTTATTGTTGATAGTATGGTGTGAAATCATGACATCTTTAGTATTATTATTACTTTATGTTATTCTAATAACTTTGGAAACAGAAACACTTTATCTAATAATAGCATGGAATTGCAATAGGGTGCCAACAATGAACAATGTAACTAATATTTCCTCTACTCACTTGCTCCAGGGTCCCGTGTGCTGTAGTTGAAGGGACAGCACCAGGAGGCTTCCCCTTCTTCACCTTCCGCGCAGGCTGGGCGATGGCTGGGGGTGTGTCCTCATCCTCCTGACTGCCGGCAGAGGGGTCATCCACTTTGTAGACTGGGGCGGCAGGTGCTGGGGTGGGGTCAGGGACAGGAACAGCAGCAGGCTCCGGTGCGGCAGCATGGGCAGCAGACTGTTGGGACATGAATGTATAATTAGTAACATGTACATTATTTATGAACTTTAAAATAACATTCAACATAACCATTCATCCTTGTAACCTTTAAATAACATGAATAAACTGGTTTGAGTTATTATGCGTTTCATTAAAAAAAAATTAAGTTAACACGATAAATTGAACACAATAATAGCATCATTATAAGCAAAATAATTACGAAAAAAACAAAACCTGACACTGTCACTGTGAAAGGGTTTGAAAACATAACAAATATCAACGTACCTCAGGCATACCAAGTGTCCGGGGCTTCTTTTGACGCACGATGTGTGGCTTCATGAAGTGGAACATGTTGAGGATCCACTTTTCCCTCTCCGTCAGTCGTTTAGCCCCAGCACCACTCTTCACCTTGCTGAGCCGGCCGAACCTGGAGCGGAGAGATCCCTACCACGTCTTTAACCCTTAAAAAGCGGCACGCAACATAAGTCGAGTTAAAGAAACTGGCGAAAAACGGGTGAAAACTGGGTGAAAATCGAGTGAAAATGGGTGGAACAGTAATGAACCATACGTCCGACATCTGTGGCCGCCCGGGCCACACTAACTCCAGTTCCCCCACCGCACGGGAGGATGACAGTGTGACCAATAGTTCGCTAAAAGTGAACAATGTAGCAAAATCCGCTAAACTTCCATCTTTGAGGTAACACTCAATGACATAACACTCCAATGACACCATAACGATCCTTTTATGACGGCTAGTTTTCTTGCAAGAACCGCGCAACGCGAGTGCGAAAAGCATGTAATTCGGTACTTTCCCCATTAAATTCAGTATGTAGCGAGTGAGAGAGGGAGGGAGGAGGTGGGATTCGTGTCAGTAGGTTCGCCGCGGTGGTCTGGAGCAGTCATACGCTCGCTACTCTCCTGCCACCACTTGTCTCTCTCTCTCAGCAACATTACGTGCTGAAATTGCCACACGACCTATGTCGCGCGCCGCCAGATAGTCCAGATTTATTTAACTCGACTTATGTTGCGCACCGATAGTTAGGGGTTAACTTAATAAAGTGGACCCTGACATTTGTACGAGTCCTGAACGTGTGAGTAGTAATGTACTGTGAACTTTGTATGGCTTAGTATGTGATTGTAAAATTGATATATGTAGGTATTATTGAGAGGTATATCAGTGGGAGGGTGGGAGAGCATAATATATGTGGGTATTATTGAGAGGTATATCAGTGGGAGGAAGAAGTGGGAGGGTGGAAGAGCATAATATATGTGGGTATTATTGAGAGGTATATCAGTGGGAGGGAGTAGTGGGAGGGTGGGAGAGCATAATATATGTGGGTATTATTGAGAGGTATATCAGTGGGAGGGAGTAGTGGGAGGGTGGGAGAGCATAATATATGTGGGTATTATTGAGAGGTATATCAGTGGGAGGGAGAAGTGTGAGGGTGGAAGAGCATAATCTATGTGGGTATTATTGAGAGGTATATCAGTGGGAGGGAGTAGTGGGAGGGTGGGAGAGCATAATATATGTGGGTATTATTGAGAGGTATATCAGTGGGAGGGAGAAGTGGGAGGGTGGAAGAGCATAATATATGTGGGTATTATTGAGAGGTATATCAGTGGGAGGGAGTAGTGGGAGGGTGGGAGAGCATAATATATGTGGGTATTATTGAGAGGTACATCAGTGGGAGGGAGTAGTGTGAGGGTGGGAGAGCATAATATGTGTGGGTATTATTGAGAGGTATATCAGTGGGAGGGAGTAGTGTGAGGGTGGGAGAGCATAATATATGTGGGTATTATTGAGAGGTACATCAGTGGGAGGGAGTAGTGTGAGGGTGGGAGAGCATAATATATGTGGGTATTATTGAGAGGTATATCAGTGGGAGGGAGTAGTGTGAGGGTGGGAGAGCATAATATATGTGGGTATTATTGAGAGGTACATCAGTGGGAGGGAGTAGTGTGAGGGTGGGAGAGCATAATATATGTGGGTATTATTGAGAGGTATATCAGTGGGAGGGAGTAGTGTGAGGGTGGGAGAGCAATATGATGTGGGTATTATTGAGAGGTACATCAGTGGGAGGGAGTAGTGTGAGGGTGGGAGAGCATAATATATGTGGGTATTATTGAGAGGTATATCAGTGGGAGGGAGTAGTGTGAGGGTGGGAGAGCATAATATATGTGGGTATTATTGAGAGGTATATCAGTGGGAGGGAGTAGTGTGAGGGTGGGAGAGCATAATATATGGGGGTATTATTGAGAGGTATATCAGTGGGAGGGAGTAGTGGGAGGGTGGGAGAGCATAATATATGTGTACAGTATATGAGCAGAGATAAAGAACAGATGAAAAGAACAACATGTTTGATATCACTATTAGATGTAATACAGATAAACACAAAATAAGGCTAATGGACACTATCTAAGAACACGAAAATATATATCAAGGAAATCCCAATTAATATCCCTCCGTATTTCCTTTATAGTCTGTTCTTACTGAAAAAGGAGACACACAGGAAATATGATAATATGACACTAATAGCAGATGAGGAAATAGTGAAGAAAAGCAAAATATAGGAAATCACATAAATTATGAAGGATAAAGAAATATATGAGACAAATCAAAATATGGCAAGAGCCAAAACAAATGAAAATAGTAAGTGAAAAAGAATATGCAAGATATACATAGGATGTTACAAGGAACTGGGATGAACCAAAAGAAAAATAATACTTAGATAAATGGGTTAACCTGTTAATTGGACATATATAAATATAAGTCTTCTCATAATCTGCTCTCAGATCGCCAGTATGGCTTCGATAGTCGCTCTACTGGTGATCTTCTTTCATATCTTACTAACTCTTGGTCATCCTCCTTTCGGGAATTCGGTGAGACTTTTTCTATTGCACTAGACATATCGAAAGCCTTCGATAGAGTCTGTGACGCCTGCAGCTCAGCAGAACGCCACGTGGGCTCAGCCGCTCGCTTGGCCACTCGCTAGCACTCGCCGGGGCAATGTATTTGGCTACAGTCTATCTATAATGTTGTTCTTTCTTTCAAAGTGTTCGTGTTGTTACAGACAGTCCCGTGGAGGTCTTTGTTTTCGTCTGTGACAGCGGGAAGCATTTTATATCATGAGTTGAACATAGGATGCATTGTATATAGATAAGGAGAGATAATAATATAGGCAGTGGGGTGGTAGTGTGTGCGTGCGTATACATGTGCTGCCTCCCCCCTCGCTTTGTAGGCTCGCGCGCGTGCCGTCTCGCGCCTCTTGATTGGCTGGTGGTTCCTGGCGCCTTCTGCAGCCCTGCTGCCTGGTGACGTGGCGGCCTGTGATTGGCTGACCACCATGCCTTTGTGTGTGATCCTTGAGGGGTCCCGAGGAGTTCCTTCCTCAGAGCTTGCCTGACCAGCATACCCTTCACATATCCCTTGCACCTGTCTCCCGACTTCTACCTATAGAGCACTTTCTCTCTCTCTCAACTTCTTACCTCTCATTCTTCCACTCTATTTAATATCATAACTTCCCTTTGGTTCTGCACGATTTCATATATCGGCCATCGTATTATATGCTGAAGCTCTCAGATAACCCATGTTTAGTTAGGCATTTTGGAAGGGTTGCCATTTTTGTCTGTAGAGGTTTGACACACTCACGGTGTCTCCCTTCCTGTATCGTGGTGGTCTGCTGGGGGATTTAATGCTAGACTGGGATAAAAAGGCTACTGGTGTTGTGATTTCCGATGTGTACTAGATTTTGTTGAACCTGTACAATCGCAACGGAGACGTGGGAAGCCTAGGTGGTCTTTCTGACTGTGTACCTTGTGAGTTTAGCGCTGTGTTGCGAGTGAGGGCTTTTGCCTCTGCCACCCAACACTATGCTAACTCGTTTGCTTTGACTTTGAGAGGGTCGCCAGGAGAGAACCAGATACTAGCGATCTGGATCTCTCAAGAGAGCACCCCGTCAATTAACGTAATTTGGCCGCACAGCCTTAAGGACTTCGCTAGGCTACGAGCCGCTTGCTCAGCCATTGTTTCCTAGCCTACTACATCCCAGCTAGACTTTATTCGCCTAGCAGACACCAGATTTAGATTATAAACTCTTTGTTATGTATGCATTATTATTCACGGCATTTATTAGTCTAGGTTGTTGTTGAGTTGCACAACCCTAGTAGGCTGTTTCGTTGATGAGGAAGTACTTCTTTTGCTGTTTGAGTTCCTACTATTGCGCAGTTATTATTCCCGTGCCAGTTAACCCTATATGTCCCTACAATAATTGTCATATCCTGTTCCTGCTTTATACTACAGTTCAAAATCCGATACGATCATCTTACCCCAGCATCCGACTTTCTTCAGAAGATTCCTGCTCGATGCTTTGGGACTTTCGTTCACTTTCTTTAGTATAGGAGTGACAGTTCATTATTGTTTAGAGTAACTTTAAATATACCTTCTTCTAGTTTGCATTAAATCATTGCAGTGATTTAATTAAGATATCTATCTTTTCCTAGCATACCTTACTACCGTAATTGTATGTTGTTGTGATCAGGCTGTATCAGAGATCATCAGCCTGTAGTAGTAGTGCACTTATACTGAGTTATAGGATACCCCGTTATCGCAGATTTAACTCTGGATGGTATAGGTGTTTTTGTGCGCCGGCATTATAAGTTCAGGGATTGGATCTAGTGTTACCGTTGTGGCTGTGTGCTTTCCTAGTCCAATGATGAAGAGCCCTTGTTTTATACGAACCCCGGTCGTAACAAGTCTGGCACAAATCGTTAATTTCTAAACTGCCCTCCTTCGGTTTCTATCCCTCCATCTGTGCCTTTGTCTCTAGTTTCCTTTCCGGCCATTCCATAGCCGCGGTTGTGGACGGCCATTGTTCACTTCCTCACCCTGTAAACTCCGGTGTTCCTTAGGGCTCTGTCCTATCTCCTATTCTCTTTCTAACTTTTTATAAATTATCTCCTCAACTGTACCTCAATTCCCATCCATTCATACGCAGACGACTCAACCTTACACTACTCCATTAGTTTTTCAGAACGCCCCAGCCAGCAATCCCTCAATGACAAACGTAATGAAGCCATAGAACTCTTAAATTCTGATCTAAATACTATCACCAATTGGGGCAGAGAAAACCTTGTTACCTTTAATGCTTCCAAAACCCAATTTCTCCATCTATCTACCCGTCAGGATCTCCCAGCGGACTATCCCTTATTCTTCAACAATACAAAAATCAATCCTTCATCTTCTCTCAATATTCTTGGTGTCTCTTTTTCTTCTGCTCTCAGTTGGAAGGACTATATTACCAGTCTTGCTAAGGCAGCCTCCCAGAAGCTGGGTGTGCTCAACCGCCTTAGGGGGTTCTTTTCCCCTGCACAGCTTCTTGCTCTGTACAGGGGCATAGTGCGTCCTTGTATTGAGTATAGTTCACATGTGTGGGGAGGGTCCTCTCACACCGCTCTCCTAGACAAAGTTGAAAGGAAGGCCTTTCGTATCATTAACTCCCGTCCACTCACTAACTCTCTGCAATCTCTCTCTGTCCGCTGAAATGTTGAATCTCTCTCGCTATTCTATCGCTACTATAATAATCAGTGTTCCTCAGAGCTTTCCCAGTGTATACCACCTCCTTTACGTAGGGCACGTGGTACCCGTCTTGCAACTCAATCCCACCCCTACTCTGTGCAACTCTCCAACCCAAGAGTGAAACGTTAATCTCAAACTTTCTTCTACTCAACAGCTGAGCTCTGGAACTCTCTCCCAGAATCAGTCTTTCCCTCTTCCTATGACTTAAATTACTTCAAACTCCGTGTGTCCAGGCATTTTGGCTCGAACATCCCTTGATTTTGGCCCTGTCACTCTTTCAACTATGGGGGAGGTACTCACTATAGGCAGTTCTGCCTTTTGCCTCCCTCAATCACATAAAAAAAAAAAAAAAAAAAAAAAAGTACGATAGTGTTACAGAAATTATGAGTATCAGGACAAATAACATATAGTACAGGTGTAGAGGGAATCCCTGTAATGAATCACAACCCTAAATCCGAGATACTCATATTATGCAGGCAGTATATCAGTTAACTCTTTCAGTATACCATACCACATTCGTGCATGTCAATCTGTTAGAAAAGGGGAAAACGTTTCATCTAAAATGAAAAGTTGAAAACCCAGGGCAAAGCATGGAAGGCCCAGAACAAAAGTTGTCCAAGCGCATTTAGTTCCAATAACTTGTCTTACCCCTCCCATATGACAACCAAAACATACCAACGATTGCATCACCATGGATACAACAAAGAACAAGGAAGACCGCAAAAAACAAAAAGGCTCTAACTTGTGTTCGAGCATAGTCAAAGTTTGTCTCAACTTGTTGCAGAGAACGAGGGATAATAATATACATTATATCATCACTATATAGCCAATGTAATTATAGGAAGTAGTATAAGATTAACAGATAAACATTTCCAGTGTAATGATTATGTGCTGCTCTATGTATTATGCAGTTAATCAACACATTACTGACACAAACACCATGATTAATTTAGAATCAATAACTTCAGAGGAACGATATATTTACACTTTGCAATTAAGTATCACCCTAAGTCATACTGTATATTTGATTACTTGTACATTTTCTACTGATATTTTTGTATATACATTAATTTCGACATATACTAAAGCACACATAAACCTACACTAATATCATCATTGTTAACGACTCTCTTCCAAACTAGCCTTTCATCAAACATTGGTAAGGTTACATGTATATTTTGTAATTTAAACTAACTCATTAGCATGTCCTTAACCAATGTTGCTCTATATTAAATTACACATAATTATACTGTAGTTCATAAACATGAGTAGGTCAAGTACCTGTTTTGAGCTGAACATCATATTCAACTTCATATATGCTTACAATAACTTCAAATACAATATATTTAGGCCCAGGGCAGCATCATACATATTATATTGTGCATTAATCCGGGCTTATATACTTTACCATGTTCATCTATGCAACACAACCTCTGAAATATTGAAAGGTTCCAATATAAATATTTGTCTCAGAAATGTTATGTTTGTACGATGAACACTATGTTATGTGTTTTACTATACTTATCAACTCTGCGTAAACAGAGTTTGGTATCGCCCCCCCCCCCTATAGTGGGTACCACACAAAAAAAATGTCTGTCGTCGGCGTTGTTGTTGTCATTGTCCGTCTGTCTTGGAACTCCTCCTAGACCGTTGGACGGATTTTCACAAAATTTCACACGAACATTTGTTGCGTGAATGCGAACGTCAGTCAAAAAAGATTTTTTGAATTTATGCAATAGTTATGATTTTAGGTCCAAACTATGGTTTTACCCCCCCCCCCCCTCCCCTCCCGGATCCCCCCTCCCGGACCCCCCCCCCCCCTCCTCCCAGCCCCCCCCCACCCCAGCAATGATGGCGTTCTGGGGGCGAAAACATCTCGCTACGCATTTGCTAGGTTAAGTTAGTTTAGTTGGCATTAGAAGTGATGGTAGTAATAGTGGGATTGATGGTGATAGTAGTGATGATGGTGATAATAGCAGTGATGATGGCTGTAGTTGTATTGATGATGTTGACAGTAGTGATGATGATGACTAGTAGATATGATGGTGATAGTAGTAGATAATATGATGGTGACAGTACTAGTAGTAGTGGTGATGGTCATAATAGTAGTGATGATGGTGACAAGTAATGATAGTTGTAGTGATAATAATGACAGTAG
Organism: Paralithodes platypus; assembly: GCA_032716605.1. Classification (NCBI taxonomy): domain Eukaryota; kingdom Metazoa; phylum Arthropoda; class Malacostraca; order Decapoda; family Lithodidae; genus Paralithodes; species Paralithodes platypus. The sequence goes on along the minus strand of CM064548.1, from coordinate 40,868,326 downwards.
TGATGATAGAAGTGACGATGGTGTGAGTATTAGTGATTATGGTGAGTAGTAGTGATGATGGTGAAAGTTGTATTGATGATGACAATAGTTGTGATGATGAAGATCATAGTAATGGTGATGATGGCAGTAGTAGTGATGATGGTGACAGTAGGATACATGATGGTAATACTTGTGACAGTAGTAATGATGATGGTTATAGTAGTAGTGATGATTTTAACAGTAGTAAAGATGAGTGTAAGATGGTGGTGATGATAGTAGTAATGCTGGTTGATAGTTGTAGTATCAATGCTAGTAGTGATTAAGATGGTTGTGACAATGGTGACAGTAGTAGTGATGATGGTGAGAGTAGTAGTGATGATGATCATAGTAATGGTGATGATGACACTAGTCGTGATGATTGTGGCGGTTGTAGTTATGAAGGAAGTAGTAGTGATGATGGTATTAGTAGTGATGATGGTAACCCATCGCAGAGTTGGGTATGCCGTTTTGATTTTGGGCAAAACGGCACGTCTACTTTATTGTAGTTTGACAATCTACCGGTATAATGTATGAGTGCTTATCATGACTGTAAACTATTACCTATTAGTAGTTATTTTGTACCAATTCATTCAAGATTAAAGAGGATAATATTATAAATGGGATACCCTATTTTAACTTGTAGGTGGAATCAAGATGGAAGGTGAGAGACCACGGTGGTCGTCTGAGGTGAATATATAGTACATACTTATTAGGAAGATCCATGAGAGAGAGAGAGAGAGAGGGAGGGAGTGTGGATGTGAGGAAGTGTGGGTGTGAGGGAGTGTGGATGTGAGGTAATGAGGAAGTGTGGATGTGAGGGAGTGTGGCTGTGAGGTAGTGTGGTCGTGAGGTAGTGTGGATATGAGGTAGTATGGATGTGAGGGAGTGTGGATGAGGGAATATGCATGTGAGGGAGTGTGGATGTGAGGTAGTGTGGATATGAGGTAGTGTGGATGTGAGGGAGTGTGGATGTAAGGAAGTGTTGTGAGGGAGTATGGATGTGGATGTGAGGGAGCGTGGATATGAGGGAGTGTGGATGTGAGGGAGTGGATATGAGGAAGTGTTGGTGTTTGGGTGTGAGGGAATGTGGGTGTGAGGAAGTGTGAATGTGAGGGAGTGTGGATGTGCGGGAGTGTGGCTGTGAGGGAATGTGGATGTGAGGAAGTGTGGATGTGAGGGAGTGTGGGTGTGGGTTTGAAGGAGTGTGGATGTGAGGGAGTGTTGATGTGAGGGAGTTTGGAGGTGAGGGAGTGTGGATGTGAGGGAGTTTGGGTGTCAGGGAGTGTGGATGTGAGGGAGTGTGGGTGTGAGGGAGTGTGGAGGTGAGGAAGTGTGGATGTGAGGGAGTTTGGGTGTCAGGGAGTGTGCATGTGAGGGAGTGTGGGTGTGAGAAATTGTGAGTGTGTGAAGGAATGCGGATGTTAAGGAGTTTGGATGTGGAGTACGCAGATATATGATACGAATAAGTCACCATAGCTACTTAAATACTAACATGGGTATCAGAGATGTTGTATCTATCATGAACATTCTTTTTAGCAAGCAGCCGATCCGCAATGTCTTTATTCCACCACTTAGGCCTATTAGTATGTACTGTTCTTCGTTTGTTTAATGGTATACACTCATGTACTGCATTCGAGTAAGTGGAGGTGAAATATCTCAATGATTGGTTCAGAAACCTTTGATCATCATTGTTAATTCTTTTTAGCAAACAGACGATCCGCAATGTCTTTATTCCACCACTTAGGCCTATTATTATGTACTGTTCTTCGTTTGTTTAATGGTATACGCTCATGTACTGCATTCGAGTAAGTGGAGGTGAAATATCTCGATGATTGGTTCAGAAACCTTTGATCATCATTGTTAATTCTTTTTAGCAAACAGACGATCCGCAATGTCTTTATTCCACCACTTAGGCCTATTATTATGTACTGTTCTTCGTTTTGTTAATGGTATACACTTATGTACTGCATTCGAATAAGTGGAGGCGAAACATTTCCATGATTGGTTTAGATCATCATTGTTAATCATAGAACTCCAATCGATTTCCTAAAATATTGCTATATGTTTACGGAAGTTTGCTCTCTTGAAATTTGGGACTTTCTCTTTGCTGGTATTGCGTTCGTTGGTCACTATTACTGAATTCATCACCAACATTCAAATTCTCTATTAATCCTTCTTTTATTGCAAGTAAAAGGTCAAGAACGTTATTAGAGAGAGAGAGAGAGAGGGAGAGACAGAGAGAGAGAGAGAGAGAGTTGTCCTGCTTGAATCAGAGAAATCTCAATAAACACTGGTATTGAATGTATCGAGTTTGACGGTTCGACAGGGTGTGAGGGAGTGTGGATGTGAGGGACTGTGGGTGTGAGGGAGTGTGGATGTGAGGGAGTGTGGGTGTGAGGTAGTGTGGATGTGAGGGAGTATGGGTGTGAGGGACTGTGGGTGTGAGGGAGTGTGGGTGTGAGAGAGTGGATGTGAGGGAAGTGTGGATCTGAGGGAGTATGGGTGTGAGGGAGGGATTGTGGATGTGATTGAGTGTGGATGTAAGGGAGTGTGGTTGGGAGGGAATGTGGATGTGAGGGATTGTGGATGTGATGGAGTGTGGGTGTGAGGGAGTGCAGGATTCGAAACTGCATAATAAATCGTAGACTTGTGCAACATTCTTTTAACTGTCTTCGTGGTGCAATGCATAAGTGTGTTGATTTTCGGTGTGAGCGTCCTGGGTTCGAATCCCCGGACTGCCACATGTGTTTGTTAATTTCATTGATCGAGTTAGGAGTAAACTTGGTTAGTGGAGAGAACATAATAAATATTAATAGAATAGTTGACCTTGACCTTTGACCTTTATCTTGACCTTTATGATATGTGTGTCCAAATGTATTATTTTCCTTTTCATTTAAAGTGGAACTATCTCACCAAATTTTGTGAAGTTTGCATGAAAAGTAAAGAAAATAGCATATTGACCTTTAATTTGACCTTGACCTGTGACCTTGACCTTTCATATGGATTTGTATAGTTTCTTGTATGACCTTGGCCTAGGTATTCCGAATATACATGGAAAGCCTAGTGAGAATCTAACAGTTAGTATAAGAAATACTAGTGAAAAACTTATTTTGACCGTTGACCTTGACCTTACCCTTTAGAATATTTACCTAAAATTTGGTCAATACGACATCAACGTTAGCAGTAACTTGTATATTGAAAATGAAGACATTTGAGTAAAAACTAAATAATATGAAATATTGACCTTATTTTCAACCTTGACCTTTGACTTTAACCTTTAAGTTAAATGGAAAATTTCTTTTTGAATGACCATCGCATTGACCAAATGGATATACCTGTGAAATTTGGTGAAAATCCATTGAACGGTTTAGGATGAGTTTCCAGACAGACAGACGGACGACGACGACGGACGACGACAGACAGGCTGGCTGGTGGTGCACAGTATACGGACGGGATCTGTTTGCGCGATACCACTCTGCTTTGCAGAGTTGACAAATGCTAAAAGTGGCCGACAGAGGCGCTGAACGCAATGTTTACTGCGGTGCATTGTGGGAAACTGCATACATCGCGGATCTCTGCACCCTCTCTCTCTTTCAACAATTCTTTGTTATAAGCGGTGTGTCGAAATGTCTGTAGCTGACACATATTATAGCCTAAGCATACTGTTGTTTATTAAATTTTAAAGTCACCCATACCCATATATAACGTATATTTACAATACAAAGTCAGCAAGCATTTTCGCGCCTTTTTGTTATGATTATTAATCAGCTTATAATAATTTTGTTTGTAGTCATTATCAGCTGCATATGGACATTCCCATGACTACTATACTATATAAAGATTTAGTGTAGTCGTATACTGTATAATAAAAGAAAGTATAATTACAAGAAATCATGATAAACTGTGCATGTCCTAGGTGTTAAGTATTGTTGATGTCGACAGTCGTAGCTCTGGCGCTAGTTCAGAAGCGTCCACCAGAGGTCTCCAGTGTATTCTTGGTAGCGAGAATTGTGGGAGATTATTTAGTACGATATAGGGGATTATCTATGAATTATTGCTGTATATGTTCTTCTTTCATTAGAAGTGGGAGTGGGGTCACATTGAGACATAGGTACAAGGGGAAAATACGAAAGCAATGTGTTGCGGGTGTTGCGGAGGTAGATGTGTTGACAAGTGTGGAGAGGATCACTTGGTCATGTGGACTGTATGGAGACTGAGTCAATAAATTTTTTAGTATTTATCATTCTGCCTTCTTCTTACTCTGCACCTCCCTCTTTGTCCTTCCATTTCATTCTCATCCTACATGAGAGTGAGATGGAAGGAGACAGAGGGAGAGACAGGTTAACAATTATATAGAATGCTAGTTGAGAGGTATAAGCATGTTGGGTGGGACGAGGAACACCGACTGACGAATAGCAGAGTAGCAGGCAGGCGATTCATCCGTGGCAACCCCATCGGGTATTAAATCACCTGACATTTGATATATAGGTAGATAAATTCCATTATGCACTTCCCACCTACATACATGTTTTTTTGGAGATTGGTGTGTGTTGTAAGTGCATTTTGTTAGAATATTCAGGAGTGCTAAAATTAGGTATGAGCCACCCATTCCTATTAAAACAAGGGTACACTAATGATCTATAACATTCACACTCCCTTGTACAATATCCCAACTGCAATATCGGAGGCTTTGAATATGTGTGAATGGAAATAGTAATTAATGGGGCACTTAACCCTAGGGAAGGCCTCTCGATAAACTACTACTGAACCAGAATGAATTATTATGTTCTCTCCACTAACCAACTTTACTCCTAAACTCGATCAATAAAATTAAAAAACACATGTGGCAGTCAGGGGATTCGAACCCAGGACGCTCACACCGAAAATGAACACACTAATGCATTGCACCACAAAGACAGTTAAAAGAATCTTGCACAAGCCTACGATTTATTATGCAGTTTCGAATCCTGCATACCAATCTTAGCATGTACAATATCCCAACTGCACTATCGGAGGCTATGAATATGTAATTAATATGTAATAATAAATTAATCAGTGATAGGCAATATGGTTTTAGACGATGTCGATCAACTGCAGACATTCTTTGCCTTCTTACGCATCAAATCAACCAAGCTACAGACCAACATGGTGAAACACATACAATAGCACTGGATATAACAAAGGCATTTGATAGAGTCTGGCATCAATCCTTATTGTCGAAGATGTCACACTACGGCCTTGCATCATTAGTTCCACTAATTTCTTCTTATCTTCATAACAGAAAAATACGTGTAATGGTAGATGGCCTTTATTCTCAATTTCACTCAATAAATGCTGGTGTTCCCCAGGGATCAGTTTTGGCCCCAACTCTGTTCCTCATTCATATCAATGATCTCATATCTACCACTCATAATCCAATACATTCCTACGCAGATGACTCAACACTCCACAGTTCCTTCACATTTACCAATTCTTTCACCCAACCCGATCTTATAAATTCAAAAATAAACACTGCAATTTCTCTGAACCAGGACCTTTCTAGAATTAATGAATGGGGACAAGAGAATCTAGTTTCCTTTAATGCACAGAAAACCAAGTACATTAAATTTTCTAACCGACAGAATCTCACTGACTATTTTTTAATGATGTAAATATTCCCACTTCCCCTAGTATTGACATTCTCGGTGTAACATTAACTACTAACTTGAGCTGGACACATTATGTTAGAAGCATTGCTAAGAATGCCTCTAAAAAACTGGGACTCCTGTACAGAGTTCGAGAATTCTTCACTGACGAGCAGTTGGCGTAATATATAAAAGTCATGTGCGTTCTCAGATGGATTACTGTTCACCTCTGTGGGGTGGAAGTGGAGTGTTGCATTGAGGCAGTTGGACAAAATTCAAAATAAAGCTATTAGATTAATCAATAACCCTGCAATCACACAGGACTTCCTACATTAGCCATACGAAGAAACGTTGCATCCCTTGCATTATTCTACAGATATTTTCACAGCAATTGTTCCGAGGACTTGCTTCAATTGTGCCGCCTCTCCACATCTTTCCCCGTAGAACTAGGGCAGCTGAGAGCGCCCATGAATGTACACTTTCTCCTCCACAATGCAGAACTTCTGCTTATCAGAATTCATTTATCCCCAGAGCTACTACTCTTTGGAATTCACTTCCCTCGAATTGCTTTCCACAAACTTACAATCAACAAATGTTTAAATCCAGTTGTTACAAACATTTTATGAATGGAGGATGCCTTTAGGCACATGGACCTTTTTGTTTTATCTGTGTTTTTCCTTCCTCCGTTCATTGTCTTAAAAAAAAAAAAAAAAAAAAAAAAATGTGTGATGAACTTTAATGAAATTAGGCATGCTTATTTGATTTTCTGGGGTGATGTCAATGAAAACAAAAAATACTCTTTCATAAAGGTCAAGGTCACAGGTCAAGGTCAAAGGTCAACTTTTACAATATATTTTACTGTTTACTCAAATATCTTCATTTTCACTCTACAAGTTACTGGTAACCTTGATATCGTGTTGCCCAAATTTTAGATACATATTCTAAAGAGTAAGGTCAAAGGTCAAAATAAGTTTTTCACTAGTATTTCTTATATTACTGTTTGATTCTCACTAGGCTTACCATGTATATTCAGAATACCTAGGCCAAGTTCATACAAAAAAGTATACAATTCCATATGTAAGGTCAAGGTCACAGGTCAAGGTGAAATAAAAGGTCAACATGCTATTTTCTTTACTTTTCATGCAAACTTTACAAAATTTGGTGAGATAGTTGCACATTATATGAAAAGGAAGGTACTATATTTTGACATATAATAAAGGTCAATATAAAGGGCAAAGGTTATGGTCAATGATTCTATTAATATATATGAAACCAAGTGATGGGTTTTAATGAAATTAGGCATGCTTATTTGATTTTCCCAGGCAATGTCAATAAAACAAAACATGTACTCTTACATAAAGGTCAAGGTCACAGGTCAACTTTTACTATATATTTTTAGTTTTTACTCAAATATCTTAATTTTCACCATACAAGTAACTGGTAACTTTGGTGTCGTATGGCACAAACGTTAGAAAAATATTCTAAAGGGTAAGGTCAAAGGTCAAAGTCAAAGGTCAAAATAAGGTTTTACTAGTATTTCTTATACCAACTGTTAGATTCTCTCTAGGCTTACAATGTATATTTAGAATACCTAGGCCAAGACCATGCAAGAAACTATAAAATGCCATATGAAAGGTCGAGGTCACAGGTCACGGTCAAATAAAAGGTCAATATGCTATTTTTTTTACTTTTCATGCAAACTTCACAACATTTGGTGAGATAGTTGCACTTAAGTGAACATGAAAATAATAAATGTCGAGACATACAAAGGTCAAGATAAAAATCACAGGTCAAGGTCAACTATTCTATTGATATATATGAAACTAAATAATGGGTTTTAATGAAATTATGCATGCTTATTTGATTTTCATGGGCAATGTCAATGCAAACAAAAATGTACTCTTACATAAAGGTCAAGGTAGTCATGGGAATGACTAGTCAAGTCAAAGTCAAAGGTCAACTTTTATTATTTATTAAAAAAGATTAATCAAATTTTGGAAAACTGGCCGCGTTATGGCTTATTACTTAAATATCATATATATCAAATTTCACATACATTTGTAATAGTTAAGGTCAGAGGTCAAGGTCAAAACAGAGTATTTGTCATTTTCCCTAAACTCCTCCTAGACTTTTTAATGTATTGTCACCAAATTATACAGGCAAATTCAGTTGGTCAATGCGACGACCATCCAAATATATGTATTTTATTTTAAGTCAAAGGTCAAAGGTCAAGGTCACAGTATATGATCCCTATTTGATATAAATAAGTGTTTATACGAATTACACCATAGTCATAATGCTAGTTAATACGAACATTGCTGTTAAGCTAACAATCCTCGATAAGAAATTCTAAGGTCGAAGGTCAAGGTCAAAAGTCGAAATATTATTTCTACTAGTATTTCCTATTTAATGTAAGATTCTCATTAGGCATATCATGCATATTCGGAATTTCTAGACCAAGGTCATACAAGAATAAACATAATTCCGTTTGATAGGTCAAAGTCACAGGTCAACGTCAAATATAAGGTCAATATGCTAATTTTTTACTATGCATGTAAATTTCACAAAATTCATTGAGACAGTTGTGCTTTAAGGAAAATTTAAATGTTAAATTTTCAGATAACATGAAGGTCAAGATGAAGGTCATAGGTCAAGGTCAACTATTCTTTTAAACCTCTGAAACTAACTGATGATCTTTAATGAAATTTGACACATTTATTTGATTTTCTACGTTTACATCAAAGCAAACAAAAATATAACCCTACATAAAGGTCAAGATCATAGGCCAAGGTCAAAAGTTAACCTTCATCATAAAAAAATACTAAATTTTTGATAAGCTGACGACTTTTAGTTGCATTTTAATTAGATAAGATATATTTCAATCATATATATATATATATATATATATATATATATATATATATATATATATATATGTTGGTAAAGCCAGGAAATAAATTTTCTTTAATACATACGAGGTTGAAAGAAATGGCAATTTCTGCGTTGGAAATTTTATTATTCAAAGTTTCCAGGTCTCTGATGAGTTTTCGCTGGGTGGCAGGAAGTAGATGAAGGAGATGAGCAAAATTCATGGTGGTACAGGGTTACATTAAAGTACATGAAGATACAGGATATACGACGCGTTTCACTGGACAACCAGCATTATCAAGTAAGGAAGGAATGATATAAAAGGTTAACAGGAAGGGTATATATAGAGGGTGGAGGATCAGAGGAGGCGGAAAACAGGGGGCAAAAGTCTGCTATTGGTGGAAGGGTAAACTAGGAGAGAGAAAGGGGGTAACCGCTTCACGCATGCGCACTGGATGCGGGATGGTGGTCAGTAGGTGGGGTCGAAGCTGATTGGCTGCGTGTCGAGGGGCGTGGCCTAAGTTGTGTGGCGCCTGCAGAAGACGAAGCTGAAGGAGGTAGCGCGGGGGGCTGCGTCAAGGCCACCGGGGGGCGAGGAGGGGTGTTAGGTCCTGTAGGGTAGTGCCTTTTGGCAGAAGGAAGGATCTGAAGGTCCAGAGTTTTGTTGTTGATGTTGGGATGTAAGGCTTGGATATATAAAGCTTCGAGTATAGGTAATCTCCTTGGGTCACTTTCTTTATCGAGTATGGTGGTGTGTTTCTCTAACTCGTTGCGTGTGAGGTGAGGGTGGTTAGGGGTGAGATAGTGGTCTTTGATGGCTCCAGCCTGAAGGTGAAGAGTTAACCGACGTGAAAGACGAGTCTGCGTCATACCAATATAGGAATGAGGTCCACAGTCCTCATAATTACAGGTATGTTGGTAAATGACGTGATCGTCGGTCATCGGGCTCTTTATCTTGGTGGAGGCTGGTTTGTTGCGGAGAACGAGGTTGGAGGTCTTTGGGGATTTGTAATAAATTATTAATTTGATTTTGTTTTCCGGGTTGGTTGGGTGGACATGCTTGGAGATTATTTCTTTTAGGACGGCCTCGTCATTTTTGTGTTCAGAGGACATGTAATTGCGGTAGAAGATCTTAATTTCATTGGGGGGGTCAATGTTGGGAGGGCTTTGGGTGTACCATTTTCCAAGATGGTGGTTGATGGTGCTGGAGATGTCGGAGTTGGAGTATCCGTTATTTACTAAAACTTGGGATAGTCTTTCTAGTTCCTGGTGGGTGTCGGCCCAGGTAGAGCAGTGCGTGAGGGCTCTCCTAACATAGGCGGAGATGGAGGATAGAAGATAACGGCGGGGGCATTCACTATCACCGTTGAAGCATTGTCCTGTGTTAGTTGGTTTAATGTAGACGGTGGTTTTGAACCCATGGTCGTTCAGAGCTACGAGGATGTCGAGGAAGGGGAGTTGTCCATTGTTAGATTTTTCAAAGGTGAAGTTAAGTCCGGAGGAGGTCATGAAGCGACGCTGGAGTTCCTGTAGTTCGTGGAGGTCCTTGATTTGCACGAAGATGTCATCCACGTATCTACAGTAGACGGCGGGTCGTTGGGCAGCTAGGAGCTCTTCCTCGATGGTACCCATGAAAAAGTTCGCAAAAAGAACTCCTAGGGGGCCGCCCATCGCCACACCGTCTATCTGCTTGTACATGTTGCCCCGGGGGCAAAGGAAGGTGGCCTCCTTGGTACATAGCTCCAGTAGTGTTTTCAGGGCCTTCTCCGGGATGTCCAGTGTAGGTGTATCAGGGCAATGATAAATTCGACGTAGAATCATGTCAATGGTCCTATCCACTGGCACGTTGGTGAACAGGCTTTCTACGTCGAGAGAGGCGATTGTGTGGTTGTTGTTACGGGGGGCGTCTCGTAAAATTTCCAAGAAATCGTGGGCTAAGTTAAGGTTGAATTGGCTGGGCACGTAGGGGGTGAGGAGGTTGTTCAGGGCCTTGGCGATCTGGTAGGTGGCAGTGGGGATCTGGGAGATGATGGGGCGGAGGGGGTTCCCAGGTTTGTGTGTTTTGATGGTTCCGTACGCATAACCAGGGGTGTATTCTCCGACGAGTTTTTTAAGGTGGATCCCTCCTTGTTTGGCGTTGATGGCGGTGATGGTGGTGTTGGCAATACGTTTGATTTCGTCGGTTGGGTTGCGGGTGATCTTTTTAAATTTAGTGTTGTCACTTAAGATGACGTCCATTTTTCTAAGATATTCCTCCTTGTCATGGATCACGAGGCAGGAAGCTTTATCCACACGACGGATGATGATGTTGGGGTTGTCTCTTAATAGTTTGGCAGCTTGGAAGTGTTGTTTGTTGAGTATTTTGCTATGGTGAGTTCCTCTGGTTTTGGCGGCTTCAGCGTCAGCGTCATCCGTCGTGCGGATAAAGCTTCCTGCCTCGTGATCCATGACAAGGAGGAATATTTTAGAAAAAGGGACGTCATCTTAACCTTAATTAGCGGCTCATCACATAAGTCGAGTTAAATAAAAGCTGGACTATGTGGCGGTGCTCGACATAGGTCGAGTGGCAATTTCAGCACGTAATGTTGCTGAGAGAGAGAGACAAGTGGGGCAGGAGACTAGCGAGCGTATGACTGCTCCAGACCACCGCGGCGAACCTACTGACACGAATCTCAGCTCCCTCCTCCCTCTCTCACTCGCTACATACTGAATTATATGGGGAAAGTACCGAATTACATGCTTTTTTGCACTCGCGTTGCATGGTTATTGCAAGAAAACTAGCCATCATAAAAGGATCGTTATGGTGTCATTCGAAAGTTCTGTTTATGCCCTTTCAGGGATAGGTACTTGTTTTACGTTCTGGGTCTTATTTAGGCATGAAAATTATCACGTAAACAGCCCTATTTTGGCTAAAAACACCCCGCTGGGCGGTACATATAAATAAACCGCATAGGCCGCTCGTAAGGTGTTAAGTGACAACACTAAATTTAAAAAGATCACCCGCAACCCAACCGACGAAATCAAACGTATTGCCAACACCACCATCACCGCCATCAACGCCAAACAAGGAGGGATCCACCTTAAAAAAACTCGTCGGAGAATACACCCCTGGTTATGCGTACGGAACCATCAAAACACACGAACCTGGGAACCCCCTCCGCCCCATCATCTCCCAGATCCCCACTGCCACCTACCAGATCGCCAAGGCCCTGAACAACCTCCTCACCCCCTACGTGCCCAGCCAATTCAACCTTAACTCAGCCCACGATTTCTTGGAAATTTTACGAGACGCCCCCCGTAACAACAACCACACAATCGCCTCTCTCGACGTAGAAAGCCTGTTCACCAACGTGCCAGTGGATAGGACCATTGACATGATTCTACGTCGAATTTATCATTGCCCTGATACACCTACACTGGACATCCCGGAGAAGGCCCTGAAAACACTACTGGAGCTATGTACCAAGGAGGCCCCCTTCCTTTGCCCCCGGGGCAACATGTACAAGCAGATAGACGGTGTGGCGATGGGCAGCCCCCTAGGAGTTCTTTTTGCGAACTTTTTCATGGGTACCATCGAGGAAGAGCTCCTAGCTGCCCAACGACCCGCCGTCTACTGTAGATACGTGGATGACATCTTCGTGCAAATCAAGGACCTCCACGAACTACAGGAACTCCAGCGTCGCTTCATGACCTCCTCCGGACTTAACTTCACCTTTGAAAAATCTAACAATGGACAACTCCCCTTCCTCGACATCCTCGTAGCTCTGAACGACCATGGGTTCAAAACCACCATCTACATTAAACCAACTAACACAGGACAATGCCTCAACGGTGATAGTGAATGCCCCCGCCGTTATCTTCTATCCTCCATCTCCGCCTATGTTAGGAGAGCCCTCACGCACTGCTCTACCTGGGCCGACACCCACCAGGAACTAGAAAGACTATCCCAAGTTTTAGTAAATAACGGATACTCCAACTCCGACACCTCCAGCACCATCAACCACCATCTTGGAAAATGGTACACCCAAAGCCCTCCCAACATTGAACCCCCAATGAAATTAAGATCTTCTACCGCAATTACATGTCCTCTGAACACAAAAATGACGAGGCCGTCCTAAAAGAAATAATCTCCAAGCATGTCCACCCAACCAACCCGGAAAACAAAATCAAATTAATAATTTATTACAAATCCCCCAAGACCTCCAACCTCGTTCTCCGCAACAAACCAGCCTCCACCAAGATAAAGAGCCCGATGACCGACGATCACGTCATTTACCAACATACCTGTAATTATGAGGACTGTGGACCTCATTCCTATATTGGTATGACGCAGACTCGTCTTTCACGTCGGTTAACTCTTCACCTTCAGGCTGGAGCCATCAAAGACCACTATCTCACCCCTAACCACCCTCACCTCACACGCAACGAGTTAGAGAAACACACCACCAAACTCGATAAAGAAAGTGACCAAAGGAGATTACCTATACTCGAAGCTTTATATATCCAAGCCTTACATCCCAACATCAACAACCAAACTCTGGACCTTCAGATCCTTCCTTCTGCCAAAAGGCATTACCCTACAGTACCTAACACCCCTCCTTGCCCCCCGGTGCCATTGATGCAGCCCCCCGCGCTACCTCCTTCTGCTTCGTCTTCCGCAGGCGCCACACAACTTAGGCCACGCCCCTCGACACGCAGCCAATCAGCTTCGACCCCACCTACTGACCACCATCCCGCATCCAGTGCGCTTGCGTGAAGCGGTTACCCCCTTTCTCTCTCCTAGTTTACCCTTCCACCAATAGCAGACTTTTGCCCCCTGTTTTCCCTCCTCTGATCCTCCACCCTCTATATATACCCTTCCTGTTAACCTTTTATATCATTCCTTCCTTACTTGATAATGCTGGTTGTCCAGTGAAACGCGTCGTATATCCTATATCTTCATGTACTTTAATGTAACCCTGTACCACCATGAATTTTGCTCATCTCCTTCATCTACTTCCTGCCACCCAGCGAAAACTCATCAGAGACCTGGAAACTTTGAATAATAAAATTTCCAACGCAGAAATTGCCATTTCTTTCAACCTCGTATGTATTAAAGAAAATATATATATATATATATATATATATATATATGTATATATATATATATATATATATATATATATATATATATATATATATATATATATATATATACATATACCGGTATATATATATATACCGTATATATATATATATATATATATATATATATATATATATATATATATATATATATATAATAATAATACTTAAGGGTAAAGGTCAAGGTCAAAGAACAAAAGAAGAGTGTTAATAATTTTCTTTAAACTCTTCCTTGACTGTTTAACCCTTTGTGTACCGGTGGCATCTTTTTTATTGTATTCTAGCTATAATAAGACAATTTTGTGGAGCTTACGAAGGATCTGTGGTAGTAAAAAGGGTTAATTAATATAGTTGAAAGCCTGTTAATTTTATGGAGGCCCTTCATAAACTAAACAAAATCATCTTAATATCCAGTATGGAATGAAACCCACAGAACTGTACTGAACAGGTTACGTATCGTTACCAAATTTTGCTGGCATATTCGGTTGGTTAATGCAACGCTTGTCCAAATTTTGTGTATTTGTTATTCAAAGGACAAGGTGAATGGTGAAGGTCACAGATTATGGTCACTATTTCTTTCTTATATATACTTTAAATTTGAATTACACCATATTCAAAATGCTACAAAATAATGTTACGCTGACCTTATTATAGATAAATATTCCAATGGTTAAGATTCAATGTGATCATAAATGTAATGATATATATATATATATATATATATATATAAATATATATATATATATATATATATATATATACTCCCAGGCGGACATGAACCACCAACAGTCAGGACGAGTGTCTATGCTTTAATCCACTACACACAAGTATCCTCTATCACGATGTGGTATAGTGGATTAAAGTATGGGCACTTGTTCTGACGGTCGGTGGTTCAAGTCCGGCTATGAGTATAAACACATTTAATATATATACAGTATCTATACTGTATATAAACCGATTGAACCTAAGAGATTTAATACTACTTGCAGAATTCTAGGTCACAGAGTTGCGTATGCATTTTTTATTTTTTTATTTGTTTTGGTAATGCGGAAACTGCACACCTACTTTATTATTAGGATAATTGTTCTGCCTATTTTGAGAATTAAATTAACAGTGCAGAATAACGACCAAACTTGACGAAATCTGACATAACAAATCAAACCTTGCATAACCAATAAGCTATCTTAACCTACTGTACCATACTTTAATATATCCTATCATATTCAAACCAAACGCATTGCTCATGAGAAGTTTGTTGTAAGATGCATTATATCTTGTTTTCGCAATTCAATGTTGTCCACCTCCACCCTCCTTCGTACCCTAACTGAACTGGCCGGAAGCCTCATGTTGGCGTAAACCTCCTTCTATATCCTGAGTGGCAGGCAGTTAAAGGGGTTTTACTCGGAAACAACAGCAATCTGGCAGCATCAGTTATTATTTCAGCCTTCCTCCATAATGAAAGAAGAGATAACCAGCGAGATTGCGTAAATATGACAAGGATAATCAAATCGTGTTCATTAACTATATATACAGTATGTCCATTATGGCGAGGAACCATTAGTAAACAGTATTTTAGTTGTTTTGTTATTGTTTTTTTCAGTTAGCCTTAACATGAAAGAAAAGGCCATACACATATACATTGGGTTGAGAGTGAGAAGGGGAGAACAATGATTTGTATTGGTACCGGTATTTAAACACCGGTACTAAGATAATGTAGAGTACAACATCTTTACATATTTGTTGCTTACTAAACGTGCTTAGAATAACAAATCATATACCGCTTTATTATACACAGTATAAAGGACAGTCACAGGTGTGGTTTTCTTGATGTAGTGTTCAAAATAAGCATCCGATTTTGGTGATACACGTCCTTGGCGAATGGTCAGTGTTTTTCCGGTGATACAACAAATACACTGATATATCATTGAATTACCATACCTGAATAAACGATTATGATATTTATTTGCCTGAAAACAAAATATATAAATAAAAAAAACAAAAAAAAAAACAGTAAAACTCACATTATCTTGATGTGTTCGTGCTCTTTTATGAAACCGTGCATTTATCTTGTGAAATACATTTAAGAATAATATACTAATGTCTGGTTACCCTATTGGACGGGGGACGGAATAATATACTAATGTCTGGTTACCCTATTGGACGGGGGACGGAATAATATACTAATGTCTGGTTACCCTATTGGACGGGGGACGCTATAACTATATGTTGGCGACATATTTATAACTTAGATCGCCCCAGGGACTTATAGTGAACATTGTTGGCGACATATTTATAACTTAGATCGCCCCAGGGACTTATAGTGAACATTGTTGGCGACATATTTATAACTTAGATCGCCCCAGGGACTTATAGTGAACATTGTTGGCGACATATTTATAACTTAGATCGCCCCAGGGACTTATAGTGAACATTGTTGGCGACATATTTATAACTTAGATCGCCCCAGGGACTTATAGTGAACATTGTTGGCGACATATTTATAACTTAGATCGCCCCAGGGACTTATAGTGAACATTGTTGGCGACATATTTATAACTTAGATCGCCCCAGGGACTTATAGTGAACATTGTTGGCGACATATTTATAACTTAGATCGCCCAGGGACTTATAGTGAACATTGTTGGCGACATATTTATAACTTAGATCGCCCCAGGGACTTATAGTGAACATTGTTGGCGACATATTTATAACTTAGATCGCCCCAGGGACTTATAGTGAACATTGGGAAAAGGCACGATAGAAAATGGACATGGCATTTCAGCTGAGGAAGACATATTATTATTATTATAATTATAATTATTATTATTATTATTATTATTATTATTATTATTATTAATATTAGTATTATTTATATCATTATCATATCCTACTTCATGTAAGGAGAGAGAGATAACTTAGTCTAAACAGTTTTAGTAAATATGGCAAAGGTGAAACAATAGTGTTCACTAACTATACTGTATGTCCAATATGGCGAGGATTCATTAGTAAACATAATTATCGTGTTTTTACGTAAAAGGCCGTAGCCATACTGTATATGAATTGAGTTGAGAGTGAAAAGGGGAGATAAGAATTGTATTGGTTTAAATATATGTGCAATGCCCAGTGAGATCTTGAAAACTAACTAAACAAGGAAGTTGCTTGTATTAGACCAACCTCAGTATGGATGAACAATTATCCATGCACCTGCAGCAGCCTTACTCACTCCTATTAATATACAGGGTGTCCTGAAATGGATGTATCGGTACCAAACTTCAGAATTAGGTAAGGACAAATATTCTAAGCATAAAATGTTCCATAAACAAAATTCAGAATTGTACTCATTACAGAGATATCGTCTGTTGAAAATGGCATTTTCTTAACCCATTCAGCACCAGCTAATAAATACTAAAAACACTGTAGGACCAGCGGATTTTCGCTTTTTTCCCCCTAAAACAGCTTAAATAGGTGAGAAATGAAGAAGTCCAAAAAACAAAAAAAATCACCTCGCGCATTTGGGGGTCCTAAGGAAGGGGGGGGGGGGGGCCTCAACCATCAGCTGGTGACGGGCGCCTCTTCCAACCTCCCGCGCCGGCATACCACAGCTGACCAAGGCAGCATGGCAGATGTACGATGCCTCCAGTTTTCGAGTGACGGTTATTTACACCACCCGAGCATCATGTGTGCATTCATAGTTCATATATTAGCAACATGTATCACATAATGTCATTGTAAGTGATGTTACAGTGTGATAAGTCAACTATGTCATGGGGAGCAGTAGGGGAGCGATACACACTCTATTCCCTTTGTTCCAACATCACGAGGCAATGAGGTAGTTCAGACACTTGCGAAGTCAACGAGACAACTATCTTACCCCCTCCTCCTGCGCGTCCCTCTCCCTATTCCCCATCGCAGCTGGAGTTGGGGGTTGCCAAGTATTGCCACAGTTCGGCAACATCATAAGCTATATCCCATACACATTTGAACCCTCTAGCTACCATAGTACAAGAGTAAATAACCTCGAAAGTGGTGGTGAGATAAGTGAGTAAACTGGCTTTACCCATCCGCCCGTCCCCACCCGCCCATCTTAATTTGGGGTTGCCGAGTACCGCCAATGTTTGGCAACATCATAAGGTATATTCCATACAAATTGGAATCCTCTAGCTACCATAGGACAAGAGTAAATAAGGTCGACAGTGCCGACGCACCCTATGCGGCTCTGGGGTTTAGTGTTACATACATTGCCGACGCATACGCTGCGGCTCTGGTGCCCAGTGGGTTAATTAATTCCCCATAAGGCTGGCCTAGCTGCCCTAGAGCTTACCACACCCCCATGTAACTACAATTATTTGACTATGTTATTATCAATACAGTTGCTGAAAGCAGTGAAGAGCATGTATGAGGGTGCACATGCATCAGTACGTGTGGAGAATGAGCAGAGCGAGTTCTTTGATCTGAATTTGGGTTGAAACAGGTGTGTGTGCTGTTCCTATGGTTGTCTAATGTATATATGGATGGAGTCATGAAAGAAATACAAGGAAGAGCAGTGGTTGTTGATGTACCGCTGATAAGGGAGGGAAACGAGTGGAAGCTACCTGTACTGCTGTTTGCCAATGATACAGTCCTGATGAGTGACAGTGAATGGGAGTTGCAGGGTCTGGTAAATATTTGTTTGATTAGTATGTTAAAAATGGAATATGAAGGTAAATGCGGGGAAGAGCAATGTTATGATCTTTGATAGAGGTGCAGCCACAGAGTGTGAGGTGAGGTTGAAGGGTCAGGCTATGGAGAATGTCAGCTCATTTAAGTATCTGGGCAGGGTGCTGATTAAAGAAGGGAGTATGGATGAAGAAGTGCAGGAGAGGGTGCACCAGGGGAAGAGGGTTGTAGGAATGCTGAAACTAGTAACAAGAAATAAGGTGGTCAGCATGCAAGTAAAGAAGTCCTTGCAAGACAGTGTGGTAATCTCGACATTGACTTACGAAAGCGAAGCACGGACGTTGGTGAAGAGACGCAGACCCAGAGTGAGAGGGGTGGAAATGAGTTACTTGAGAAGTGTGTGCGGAGTTACATGGTGGAATAGACAGATGTATGAGGAAGTAAGAGGGAGGTGTGGTATGGATGTAGATGTGCTGAAAAATGTGAAAAGGAACACCTTGAGATGGTTCGGCCATATGGAACGTGGGAAGCGAGATAATGACTAAGAGGGTGTACGAGAGTGAGGTGGAAGGACAGAGAGGGAGAGGTAAACCGAGAGGGAGGTGGAAGGATGGAGTAAATTAGTATATGAGTGAAGGTGGTGCTGGATGAGAGGAGGGGCGTCGACTGACCGCGGACAGAGGTGCATGGGAGCATTTCATTCATGGCCACCCCTACGGGGATCACGGCAGCCGGTAATAGATAGGTAGATAGAAATATATTTAAGTTACAAAATGTTTATAGACATGTTAGCTCATTTTGGACTTGCTGGAAAATATTTGACATGTAAGAGTCCATTACAACGGTGCGGGGGAGGACACCATGTAGAACCTTCAATACCTCTTAAACGGTTGAGATTTATAATTTTTGTTACATAATATTTATTGCTTCGAATCATCTGTATAATCATATCGTGAAGTTTGGCACGTCACCATTAATGATCAGGTTTGCCACGATAAACGACAAATTTCAACCTACTTCAACTCCTTCTTCACTTCCATAGCAAACACACTTGCACAGAACCTACCTCAACCTCTCAATAAATACACGACAACAACGGCCACCTTTCGTAATTTCTACAGAGATAAAGACCCGAACACATTTAGATTGCAAAATGTTACACCAAAATACACTGTTGACGAGCTGTCTAACCTAAATGTACATAAGAGCACAGGACCAGACAAAATTCCTGCCAAATTTCTACGAGATGGAGCCATTGGTATAGCAGGCCCCCTAACCCACATCATCAACTTGTCAATTAACACCAACACAGTACCTACTGAATTGAAGGAGGCTATTGTAACCCCTCTATTCAAGAAAGGAAATAAACTAGAAGTTGGCAACTACAGACCAGTTAGCATATTATGTATTGTATCTAAAATCCTTGATAGAGCGGTATACACCCAAATTGAACACTACCTCAAACAAAATGATCTATTCTATAAGTTTCAATCAGGTTTCAGATGCATGTACTCGACAGACTCCTGTCTCATCCACTTAACGGATTGCTTGTAGTTTATTACATAGGATATGGTCTACTGTGTCAAACGCTTTTTGTAGATCAAGAAGAACCATACCGGTGTAGTTACCTTTAGACATTTCTTTACGAATGTGATGGGCATAGGGTCTGTGAACTGGTTTAAATCTTATCTTAGTGGTAGAACCCAAAGAGTCAAAATTGATGATAATATATCTGATCCTATGCCAATTAACTGTGGGGTCCTGCAGGGAAGCATCCTTGGTCCCTTACTCTTTCTCTGTTATGTGAACGACATGGAACTGAGCGTCTCATGTAAATTATTACTGTATGCAGACGACAGCGTGCTTCTGGTTTCAGGAAAAGACCCAATAAGTATTGCCGCTTCACTTTCCAAAGAACTAGCATCATGTAGTGAATGGGTAGTGGACAATAGACTATCTCTTCACCTGGGCAAGACGGAAGCCATTCTTATGTGGAACAAAACGCAAACTGAAAGACATTGTGGGCTTCTCGGTCAACTGTAATGATATTCCTATAACAACAGTGTCACAAGTTAAATATCTCGGACTGAAACTGGACGCGAGTTTGTCAGGTGAAACAATTATGGAATCTATCCTGAGTAAGTGTAGAGCACGTATAAAATACCTGTATAGACAGGTGGGATGCTTGCCCGCGGCGACCAAAAAGACCCTCTGCCAAGCGCTTGTTCAATGTAATTTTGACTATTCTGTGTCATCCTGGTACTCTGCATCATCTAAATCAGCACAGCACAAACTTCAGGTCACTCAAAATAAAATGGTTAGGTTCATGCTGAACCTAGGACCCAGATCACATGTTGGCCAGGAACAACTTCAGTCACTAGGTATGCTCAATGTCTCTGACAGGGCCAAACAAATCAGGCTAACTAATGCCTTCAAAATTTTCTATGACAGAGCTCCAGAGTATCTAAAGAATGATTTTGTTAAAGCAAATGAGAGGAGTGGACATAATACAAGAAACATGATGTTTAATTTTAAGGTCCCGAGCATCCAAGGACAGGGTAAGCAAACATTCTTCTTCACTGCCATCAAAGACTGGAACGACCTACCCCAGTCAGTCCGTGAAAAGAGAACACTGTATTCCTTCAGACGTAGCCTGAAGGAACACCTGAACCGGACAGCTGCGAGAAGGGAGCACCAAGCTTATGTCTACTACTAAATACGACATAGGAGATAGACAAACCAAACTGAATTATTACTGATTACGGATTACTGATATTTACTATAGGATGTAAGGTATCTTAAAATAACCCCCTAGAAATATTTTCTCTAAAGTATCTATTTCTTTATCCTCCCCATTTCCCCAGCTAACCTAATCCCACAAGGACCCCAATGGAAATACGCCTAACGGCCTTATTGGGCTATCCTTAGTTGGAATTATGCAAGGCTGGTACATGTCATATTTATAACAAACTATGTGGTACCAACTCTGTAAATTGCTAACTGAATAAATATTATTAATATTATTATTATTGTCTACTTGTATCTTTAAGACATGTTAACGTAGGTGTGCAGATTATTTATAATGTAACAACTATTCAATCTGATGCAAATTAATAGAAGCTTGAGAATAAAATTATATATGATATGATCCATAAACAAAAAGAATTTGTGTATAAAACATGTATATTATAATAACCGTAAAGTTAATATGTGGCTAAGTAAATGTTTCGTTAGATAAAATAATGTACACTATAGACAGAGAATGACACGACAGGTAGCATACATAATTATACAAAAAGTGCGATGTAAAGCTAACCAAAACAGCTATATAAATCCTTACAAGGACACTTGCAGATAAGCAGCCGAATGAATCTGGAAGTAATCCTAGAACATTCTCTACGGCAGCAATTAGTAAACAATAATTGGCATATGGTCTAAATGTGTTATTCATAAGTCAAGATTTATCACATTTTATTCAGGGTTGAGTGAAAAAAGATCTGTAATGTACGCATATTTCTGCAGCTTCCTGTATACTTGTGTTATATTGTTATGTTGTCAACTGTTAAGGTTGTCTCGACTACCTGCTCTGGCTGGAAGCAGGAGGCTCATAACTGTTTTATTATTATGTTTGAGTGCCATTAATGAGCTTAAATTATAATATGTTGGGCGATGAAAACCACGGGGTACCCCTGCTGCAAGAAAACCACGGGGTACCCCTGCTGCAAGAAAACCACGGGGTACCCCTGCTGCAAGAAAACTATATTATATAAACTATTGACTTTGCCAGTGGAACAAAGGCAGCAGGAGGTAAGGTGGGCTAGGGGAAGGTATGGAGGGAAGGCTCAGTGTTTATGGTGATATGTAATTAATGTATGCCTGTGTAGCAATATTCACATTTTAATTGCATGTCAGAATATAATGGCATATAGTATTACTTAAAACCTTAAGTAACGTGGATTAATTAACGTGGATTGACCTCCCAATCTACCAAGATTGGAAGCCAAAGCGTCACATTTTTCCCTTGCCCCTCAACTTTCTCTTCATAATTGCTGAGGGACACAGGGCCCTGGGTGGGGCTATGGTTTCCCGGGCATTTCCGCACCCTCCTCAGCTCCCCGATATGGAGTGGCTTCGGTCACCCAGGCTTTATTGTGGTCGGCGGGGAGGGTTCTGTGGGGGCGCTCGGTTATGGCCTTGGCCTTGCTCGGGGCCTTGGGGCTGTTCGGCCAGGCAGCTTGGGGAACAACAACAACAACAACTTAAAACCTTCATATATGATATACTTGAGATAATAATACATATTTAGCCACACATCGCATTCAAAGTTTGGCAACTTTTAAACTTGTGCCTTCATCTTATTAATAATGGTATTGTGATATTATTCTGGAAGTGTTAGTGAATGCCAGGCTGGATGTATGTGGAATGACAGAGACCAAATGGAAAGGTTCAGATGTGAGAGAGTGGGAGTGTGGAATGGGTGTGTGTGCTGGAGTGAGTGAAGGAACAGCGAGAGAAGGTGCATGTTTGTTTGTAAGTAGCAAATGGAAGGAATGTGTAAGAGAGTATAGGTCTGTGGGTTCAAGGATTGTGTGGGTGAGAATGAAAGTAGGAATACAAACGTGGGTGATTGTATGCGTGTATGCCCCGACAGAAGGATATACTTGAAAGAAAGAAAGAGGAGTTCTGGATGAATGTGGAGGCGTGCCTGGAGAAGTTTGACAAGAACGAAAGAATATTTCTGATTGGGGATATGAATGGTAAGGTGGGTGATAGGAAAGTTGAGGGAGTGGTGGGAGGGTGGGGGGTACCATCAGAGGTGAATGGGAATGGTAGTGCACTTGTGGACGTATGTCTGGGCGAGGAGGCTGTGGATAGCCAACACCTTCTTCCGACACAGAATGATCCACAGGTACACGTGGAAACGGATGTTGACGATGAAGGATAAGACAGTGGTGGAACGAAAGTCATTGATTGATTATGTATGTGTGGATGAACGAATGAAGAAATCTGTGATGGATGCTAGGGTGTATAGGGGTATTGGAGGGGGTCTGTCTGATCATTATGTAGTGGTAGCTAAGGTTAGGATACAAAAGAAGTGGGTGAGGAGGGCGAGAGGAGGGTGGAATGGTGAGGAGGGTGGAGAGGTTGCAGGAGGAGGAAGTCAGGGAGGAGTACAGGAGAGCAGTGGAAAGACGACTAGGTGGGTTCGACCTGGAAGTTATGGAGGAAGTGGAGGAGATGAGCAAGGTGTTTAAGGATGAGATCTGTGCAGCATGTGAGGAGGTGTGTGGAGTGAGGAGAAGAGGGAGGGGAGTGAAAGGTACAGCATGGTGGACAGAAGAGGTAAGAATAGCTGTGGAAGAAAAGAAGAAAGCATATAGAGAGTGGTTGGGTAGTAGAGGGAATGAAGATTCCGAGAGACAGAAATGAGCGAGGTACGTGGAGAGTAAGAGGGTGGTGAAGAGAGTAGTGAAGGAAAGTAAGAGAAGAGTAGATGAGGAATTTGGAAGGAATCTGAGTGTAAAATGGAGGGAGAGTAAGAAACTGTTCTGGAAAGAAGTCAAGAAAGTTAGGGAAGGTAGCAAGGGAAACAGTAAGGGTGTGAAAGATAGAATGGGAGAATGCTAGCCGAGAAGCAAGAGAGAGTCGAAAGATGGAGGGAGTACTTCAGTGAGTTGCTAAATGAAAGGAATGAAGAGCCAGCAAACATAGCTGGATATGGTATGGGAGGGAGAAGAAGAGAAGTAGTGGAGGAGGAGGTGGGGATCAGGAGGTCAGAAGTGTGGGAAGCCATGAAAAGAGTGAAGTTGGGGAAAGCACCAGGAACAGATGGAGTGTGTGGGGAAATGTTGAGGTATGGTGGTGAGATAGTGATAGAATGGGTATGGAAAATGTGCAAACTAGCATGGGAGAAGGGGAGTGCACCCGATGACTGGAAGACTGGCATAATAGTCCCCCTATATAAGGGCAAAGGGGAAAGAGGAGTGTGTGGTAACCACCGAGGAATATGTCTTCTAAGCGTAGTAGGGAAGGTATACAGTAGGGTAGTGATTGAGAGAGTGAGAGTGAGAACGGAGAAATGGATAGGCGACGAGCAGGGAGGTTTTAGGAAGGGAAGAGGATGTGTAGCACAGATTTTTACCCTGAATTGTGTTGTGGAGAAGTATCTGGAGAAGAAACAAAAGGTGTATGTTGCCTTTATGGACTTGGAGAAGGCCTATGACAGAGTGGATAGAGAAGGTTTGTGGAAAGTACTTAGAATATACGGAGTAGAGGGCAAGTTGCTGAAAGCAGTGAAGAGCATGTATGAGGGTGCAAAGGCGGCAGTACGTGTGGAGAGTGAGCAGAGCGAGTTCTTTGACCTGAATGTTGGTTTGAAACAGGGGTGTGTGATGTCCCCGTGGTTGTTTACTGTATATATGGATGGAGTTATGAAAGAAATACTATCAAGAGCAGTGGATGTTGGTGTATCGCTGAAAAGGGAGGGAATTGAGTGGAAGCTACCTATACTGCTGTTTGCGGATGATACAGTTCTGATGAGTGATAATGAATGGGAGTTGCAGGGTCTGGTAAATGAGTTTGGAACAGTGTGCGAAAAACGGAATTTGAAGGTAAATACGGGGAAGAGCAAGGTTATGGTCTTCGAAAGGGGTGAAGTCACAGAGTGTGAGGTGAAGCTGAACGGTCAGGCTATGGAGATCGTCTTTAAGTAACTCTTTTAAGTATCTGGGCAGTGTGTTGAGTAAAGATGGGACTATGGATGAAGAGGTGCGGGAGAGGGTACAACAGGGGAAGAGGGTTGTAGGAACGCTAAAAGCAGTAACAAGAAATAGGGTGGTCAGTATGGAAGTGAAGAAGTCCTTGCATGACAGTGTGGTAATCCCGACACTGACTTACGGAAGCGAAGCATGGACGTTGGTTGAGAGACTCAGACCAAGAGTGAGAGCAGTGGAAATGAATTACTTAAGGAGTGCGTGCGGAGTTACATGGAGGGATAGACAGACTAATGAGGAAGTAAGAAGGAGGTGTGGTGTGGAGGTAGATGTGCTAGAAAGTGTGAAAAGGAACAACTTGAGATGGTTCGGCCATATGGAACGTATGGAAAGCGAGAGAATGACTAAGAGGGTGTACGAGAGCGAGGTGGAGGGACAGAGGGGGAGAGGTAGACCGAATATGAGGTGGAAGGATGGAGTGAGGAACTACATGAACGAAGGCGGTGCTGGTTGGGGGGAGGGGCGTCGACTGACTGGGGACAGAGGTGCATGGGGGCGGTTCGTTCGTGGCCACCCCTTCGGGGATCACGGCGTCAGGCAATAGATAGATAGATAGATAGATATTTTTTGGAGAGACTGTAGATCAACATGTGTGTTTTCAGATTCTTATGTTACTCTATTTTTTATGTTTGTTTTTGTTTTGCATGTTAGTGATAAACAAACGAAATTATCCCATTTTGTAAACAAGTTGCACCAAACTTTGAAAGCGGTTTGCGGCAAAATAAACAATTTTATATAAGAGCCGAGAAATGTACGAATTTATCTTTATTTGTTTTCTTTTTTTAACTTGTTGTAGGTCTAAGGACGAAACTAAGGGAAAAAAAATCACCCGTTACATATTGATGGAAACAGTTTAGAAATAATAGTTAAACAGTAATTCACTCAACAGTTTGTAAACATATGCAAAAGATAGTTTATTCAAAATTTGAGTATTCCAGTTTTATTTGCATAATGCAAATGATGGGGTGGTAGAGAACTAATTCCGACGACTTTACCAGACATTATCACAAACAAGATAATCTGACATGTATAACCTTCTTTGATCTTCGACCCCTACCTGGATCACCTGTTGGAGGGTCATAAGGGGGCCCACTTCTCCCTCCACTACACTCACCACTTGGCCCTGGTATATCCTGAATGTCATCACTATCACTTTGTGAACCAGTATCAGTGGGCTTATGAAAGGGATCATCTTCACTATCATCACTCTTAAAGTAGGAACTTTCTGCACTGGTATTAGCCTTATATCTTTTTGTTGTGGCAGAATGTTCACCAGTGACTGTACCTGCAGCAGGGTTACCTATATGTATAACCTGTGGTTCATCTTCAATGACACTATCATCACTGTCATCACTATCAATATGTGAGGGAATATCATTGGACATAATAAAGAGGTTATTAATTCCACACTGTCATTATTACCCTTAGAACTGTCTGTTTTGGCAGAGCTTTCACCAACCACTATACCTGCAGTTATGTAAATTCTAGGTATGGCCTGTGATTCCCTTACACTGACACTATCATCACTGTCATCACTATAATTCTGTATGAGAATATCATGGGACAAAATAGTGATTCTTATCATTAGGCCTAGAACCTTTTGTTGTGTAAGAATGTTGGCACCCTCCATAGAATGAACACGTCGATAAAAAACATTGTATTAGAAGTATCATCACCCCCTTCCTCCGCACTATTTCCACTCTCTGCTTTACCATAGGACATGTGGAACAGTTTGAGGTATGTAAGAGACCTGTAGGCCCAATATTTCCTGGAAGAGGGAGACACAAGGCAAGACTGCCTGTGACGAGTGCCTCCCCCAGAGATGAAAGAGTGACAGGACCAAAATCAAGGAACGATCGAGCTAAAATGTCTGGACACACGGAGTTTAAAACAATTTAAGTCCTAGGATGAGGGAAAGATGGATTCAGAGAGAGAGTCCCAGGGCTCAGCTGTTGAGTAGAATAAAGATTTTGAGTATCGTTTCACTCTTTAGTTGGAGAGTTGTACAGAGTATGGGTGTTATTGTGTTGAAAGACGGGTAGACGTAGCCTACGTAGAGGAGGTGGTTTACACTGGGAGAGCTCTGAGGAACACTGATTATTGTAGTAGCAATAGAATAGCGAGAGAGATGCAACATTGCGGCGAAGAGAGACAGATTGCACAGTCGGTGAGTGGACGAGAGTTAATGAGACAAAAGGCTTTCCTTTCTACTTTGTCTAGATATGCTGTGTGAGAGGATTCTCCCCACACATGTGAACAATACTCAATACAAGGACGCACTGTGCCCCTGTACAGAGCAAGAAGCTGTGCAGGGGTAAAGAACCCCTTGAGGCGGTTGAGCACACCTTGCTTCTGGGAGGCCGCCTTAGCAAGAGTGGTGATATGGTCCTTCCACGAGTGACCAGAAGAAAAAGAGACACCAAGAATAATGAGAGAAGATAAAGGGTTGATTTTTGTATTGTTGAAGTATAAGGGATAGTCCTCTGAGAGTTCACGGCAGGTAGATAGATAGAGACATTGGGTTTTGGAAGCATTACATTAAAGATAACACCGTTTTTTCTAGCCGAATTGGAAATGGTAGTTAGATCAAAGATAATTGTTGTATGGCTTCATTAAGTTTGCTTTTTAGGGATTGCTGGTTGGGGCGTTCTGGAAAACTAATTAAATAGTGTAATGTAGAGTCGTTTGCATATATGACTTCATATTTAATATTATTTGTGTTCATGTTATTATTATTAGTATTATTATTATTATTATCACTATCAGTATTATTATCGTTCTTATTATTTTTATTATTATTATTATTATTATTATGATTAGTATTAAATGCTTAGGTACGGTTACCGTTTTAAACACATTACACATTAACAGGTGCAACATTAAAGCTTTGCAAATATAGGAGGTAGTAAATAATTGTAAATATACAATATTTTCTGATATTGATTAGCTATGAACCTGAATAACAAAAACCTATTGCTAGGAGGAAAAACATACCAATAATAGAGAACGATGATCCTTGACAGTTAATTAATTGTGAGATTTGTATCGTAGCGTGTGAGGAGACAGGGTAGTATGGAGAGATCTACATTATACATGTGCTAAACAAGAATAAGCGGACATTATGAAGACAATTATTGCTCTAAGTATATGGGAACAGTAATGAGGAAAGGAGGGTAAGATCCAGACATTGTTTTATACATTTCGTAATTAGAGTGACCCACACAAATGGGAAAGTCAAGTTTGGAGGACTTGAACTGATGAGGCCATTACTAAATTTGCTTTAATTCGCACGCACACACACACACACACACACAAATATAGTATATTTGCTCAGGCATTATTTACAAGTAAGGGCCACACTGACCTGTCATGATGTGTTGAACTGTTGACTGAACTGTATACAAAACTGTACAACCACTTTACTTTTCACCTTCTCCCTTCAGAAAGACACACTCACCACCTACTCAACAGAACAGAAAGAGACACATCTGCAAAGAAAGAGCTTGTCGAACAAGCACCCTGGCAGAAAACACAACCTAATACCTCCTTTAGACTATGGTCCCATAACTAAAATAGAGGTTTCCGCCTGAGAAAATAAAACACGCTTACCGGGTTTTTATTGTTTGTGTTGTACTGATCCTTAGTAATCTAGTACTGTTTTCAGTGTATGTATTAATTATGTATACAACTTATTGTGAGACACTTGTTGTTTATAATTATGTACCCTCTAGTATGCAACTAAGCAATATTATCTTACATTGTGGGGTTAATGGGAACATAACTTAAGTGTGTCGAGAACACGGTTCAATCCGAATAATAAACACACTACGTTATTGAACTAATTGCAAAGCAATATTTACTTGTATAATTATATTAAAAAATACATAACAATAAATACATCTAATTATATGCGCATCTAAGAAATTGGACAGAGGTTGAACAATGAATGCAGTTATTGGTGGAAATTTGCCGGAGAGAAAGGAGTGAATCAAGGAAGATGATATAAACAGATGGTGGTGATTGTACCGGAAGCGGACTATAAGGTTATATTTACTCTTCTGTCTGAAGCTACACGTGTGTGTGTGTGTGTGTGTGTGTGTGTGTGTGTGTGTGTGTGTGTGAGAGGGGGAGGTAAAACGTGTGAGTAAATGACGATGGGGGTGCTTTAAGGGAAAAAGGAGAGGCAATGTGTAGAAAACAGGCTGTTGTAGGAGAGAGGATATGATTGAGGATATGATAGATATGATTGAGGATATGAGGGTGTGAGACAATCTAAGAGTGAACCACCTGAGAGTAAGATGTAGGATAATAGTAACAGAGTGATGAGGGAGTGAGACAATCTAAGAGTGAACCACCTGAGAGTAAGATGTAGGATAATAGTAATAGAGTGATGAGGGTGTGAGACAATCTAAGAGTGAACCACCTGAGAGTAAGATGTAGGATAATAGTAACAGAGTGATGAGGGTGTGAGACAATCTAAGAGTGAACCACCTGAGAGTAAGATGTAGGATAATAGTAACAGAGTGATGAGGTTGTGAGACAATCTAAGAGAGAACCACCTGAGAGTATGATGTAGGGTAATAGTAACAGAGTGATGAGGGAGTGAGACAATCTAAGAGAGAACCACCTGAGAGTAAGATGTAGGATAATAGTAACAGAGTGATGAGGGTGTGAGACAATCTAAGAGAGAACCACCTGAGAGTAAGATGTAGGATACTAGTAACAGACTGATGAGGGTGTGAGACAATCTAAGAGTGAACCACCTGAGAGTAAGATGTAGGATAATAGTAACAGAGTGATGAGGGTGTGAGACAATCTAAGAGTGAACCACCTAAGAGTAAGATGTAGGATAATAGTAACAGAGTGATGAGGGAGTGAGACAATGTAAGAGAGAATAACCTGAGAGTAAGATGAAGGATAATAGTAACAGAGTGATGAGGGAGTGAGACAATCTAAGAGAGAACCACCTGAGAGTGAGATGTAGGATAATAGTAACAGAGTGATGAAGGACTGAGACAATCTAAGAGTGAACCACCTGAGAGTAAGATGTAGGATAATAGTAACAGAGTGATGAGGGAGTGAGACAATCTAAGAGAGAACCACCTGAGAGTAAGATGTAGGATAATAGTAACAGAGTGATGAGGCAGTGAGACAATCTAAGAGTGAACCACCTGAGAGTAAGATGTAGGATAATAGTAACAGAGTGATGAAGGAGTGAGACAATCTAAGAGTGAACCACCTAAGAGTAAGATGTAGGATAATAGTAACAGAGTGATGAGGGAGTGAGACAAACGAAGAGTGAACCACCTGAGAGTAAGATGTAGGATAATAGTAACAGAGTGATGAGGGAGTGAGACAATCTAAGAGTGAACCACCTGAGAGTAAGATGTAGGATAATAGTAACAGAGTGATGAGGGAGTGAGACAATCTAAGAGAGAACCACCTGAGAGTAAGATGTAGGATAATAGTAACAGAGTGATGAGGCAGTGAGACAATCTAAGAGTGAACCACCTGAGAGGAAGATGTAGGATAATAGTAACAGAGTGATGAAGGAGTGAGACAATCTAAGAGTGAACCAGCTAAGAGTAAGATGTAGGATAATAGTAACAGAGTGATGAGGGAGTGAGACAAACGAAGAGTGAACCACCTGAGAGTAAGATGTAGGATAATAGTAACAGAGTGATGAGGGTGTGAGACAATCTAAGAGAGAACCACCTGAGAGTAAGATGTAGGATACTAGTAACAGACTGATGAGGGTGTGAGACAATCTAAGAGTGAACCACCTGAGAGTAAGATGTAGGATAATAGTAACAGAGTGATGAGGGTGTGAGACAATCTAAGAGTGAACCACCTAAGAGTAAGATGTAGGATAATAGTAACAGAGTGATGAGGGAGTGAGACAATCTAAGAGAGAACCACCTGAGAGTAAGATGTAGGATAATAGTAACAGAGTGATGAGGGTGTGAGACAATCTAAGAGTGAACCACCTGAGAGTAAGATGTAGGATAATAGTAACAGAGTGATGAGGGTGTGAAACAATCTAAGAGAGAACCACCTGAGAGTAAGATTTAGGATAATAGTAACAGAGTGATGAGGGTGTGAGACAATCTAAGAGAGAACCACCTGCGAGTAAGATGTAGGATAATAGTAACAGAGTGATGAGGGTGTGAGACAATCTAAGAGTGAACCACCTGAGAGTAAGGTGTAGGATAATAGTAACAGAGTGATGAGGGAGTGAGACAATCTAAGAGTGAACCACCTGAGAGTAAGATGTAGGATAATAGTAACAGAGTGATGAAGGAGTGAGACAATCTAAGAGTGAACCACCTGAGAGTAAGATGAAGGATAATAGTAACAGAGTGATGAGGGAGTGAGACAATCTAAGAGAGAACCACCTGAGAGTGAGATGTAGGATAATAGTAACAGAGTGATGAAGGACTGAGAAAAATCTAAGAGTGAACCACCTGAGAGTAAGATGTAGGATAATAGTAACAGAGTGATGAGGGAGTGAGACAATCTAAGAGAGAACCACCTGAGAGTAAGATGTAGGATAATAGTAACAGAGTGATGAGGCAGTGAGACAATCTAAGAGTGAACCACCTGAGAGTAAGATGTAGGATAATAGTAACAGAGTGATGAAGGAGTGAGACAATCTAAGAGTGAACCACCTAAGAGTAAGATGTAGGATAATAGTAACAGAGTGATGAGGGAGTGAGACAATCTAAGAGTGAACCACCTGAGAGTAAGATGTAGGATAATAGTAAAAGAGTGATGAGGGAGTGAGACAATCTAAGAGTGAACCACCTGAGAGTAAGATGTAGGATAATAGTAACAGAGTGATGAGGGAGTGAGACAATCTAAGAGTGAACCACCTGAGAGTAAGATGTAGGATAATAGTAACAGAGTGATGAGGCAGTGAGACAATCTAAGAGTGAACCACCTGAGAGTAAGATGTAGGATAATAGTAACAGAGTGATGAGGGAGTGAGACAATCTAAGAGTGAACCACCTGAGAGTAAGATGTAGGATAATAGTAACAGAGTGATGAGGGAGTGAGACAATCTAAGAGAGAACCACCTGAGAGTAAGATGTAGGATAATAGTAACAGAGTGATGAGGGAGTGAGACAATCTAAGAGTGAACCACCTGAGAGTAAGATGTAGGATAATAGTAACAGAGTGATGAGGGAGTGAGACAATGTAAGAGTGAACCACAATGTAAGAGTACAAAGGAGTACAAAGGAAATCAAGCAACAACAGGTCTAGTGACCCTTCTAGGTTGCTTGTCCTCCAAAACACTGAGGATCAAGTGTCCAAACAGTGGTTTAGAGTGGGTAAGGGAACATTGGAAAGGGAATTACTGCCCTGGAACTAATGTCCGTGGCAGGATTAGGGAGTTAGTAGAGGACAGATGGGTTAGTAACTGAGGGGGGGATAAAATAAAGTTATTCATTTACAAACGCAGTCAGTCATTTACAAACGCAGTCAGTCGCGGGTTTAATGAGAGATATTTGTCTAGGCGGAGTTTAAATGAATCAACGGTGATGCAGTCTATAGCGTTTCGGGGAAGCCCATTCCACAAGTTGACAACTCGATTGAAGAAGAAATTCTTAGATTCGTGCGAGTTAAAAGATTTACCAATCATTTTGCAACCGTTTCCCCACGTGTAATTAGATTGGTCGATAGTGAAGTACTTACTACAGTTCATATTGTCGATGCCTTTGATGATTTTGAACACTTGAATTAAGTCACCTCTTAATCTGCGCTGGGTTAAAGGAAATAGATTTTATTCTCTAAGACGCTCTTCGTATGGTTTGTTCTTTAGGCTAGGTATAATTTTGGTAACTCTACGTTGAACTCGTTCTAGCTTGTTTATATCTTTTTGGTAATAAGGGCACCAGGATTGAACGCAGTATTCCAGAAGAGGGCGGACTAAGGAATTGTAAAGGGTTAGGATAACTTCTTTGGATTTATGCTCAAATGACCTGCCTATAAAGCCAATTATTTTGTTTGCCTTCTTAACAACTTCTGAACATTGTTGACTCGGTTTTAGGTTACTCGATATTGTTACTCCCAGATCGGTTTCTCTGTTTACATTCTTAAGCTGAATGCCATTCATCGAATAGTTTGCTTTCTCATTTAGGTATCCGACATGTAGTACTTTACATTTATCCGCATTGAAACTCATTTGCCAAATTTGGGCCCAACATGACAATTTATCTAGATTGTGTTGCATATCGTCAACTTGTTCTTTTGAGAGTACGCTATTTGCAATTTTTGTATCGTCAGCAAATTTTGAGATTGTACAGGTGAGACCCTCATCTATGTCGTTGATGTAAATTAGAAAGAGAATTGGTCCTAGTACCGATCCCTGGGGTACCCCGCTACTTACATTGGTCAATTTAGATGCCTTACCGTTTATGACTACCCTTTGCTTTCTGTTGCTGAGCCAATTTTCTATCCATTTCAACACACCGTCTTGGATTCCATGCGCTTTTAGTTTTAGCAGTAAACGTTTGTGGGGAACTTTGTCAAAGGCCTTTTGAAAATCAAGGTATATAATATCTACAGCTTTACTCTCATCGTACAGGTTGAGGATATCGTGGAAGAAGTCTAAGAGGTTTGTTAAACAGGAACGTTTTTTACGAAAGCCGTGTTGAGTATCTTTAAGTATGTTACTTTCCTCTAAGTGATTTACGAGTCTGTCTCGTATGACCGTTTCTAGCATTTTACAAACAACTGAGGTTAAGCTAATTGAACGATAGTTACTGGGTAGGGATTTGCTGCCTTTTTTGAATATCGGTGTTACGTTGGCTAGCTTCCACTGATCAGGCATAGTTCCAGACTGCAAGGATTTATTGAATAGTAAAATCAGTGGTTTGGAGAGCTCATCCTTAGCTTCCTTTAGAACTCTAGGCGAGATTGTATCAGGTCCTGGCGTTTTATTTACCTTGAGTTTATCTAAACAATTCAATACTTCTCTCTCTGTAACGGTGATATTGCTTAGAACATCTGAATTATCAATCTGAATCGGCGATGGTGTAGGGATATCACTGAGGTCTTCTGTTGTAAAAACTGATGCAAAGAAGGTATTGAGGGCATTGCTCATTTGTACTTCGTCTTTGGTGTATTCTCCACTTTCATCGACTAACGGTCCAACAGTTGAAGTAACTACTTTTTTCTTTCTGATATAACTATAGAATTCTTTCGGGTTTGTTTTACATTCATTCGCAATATGTAACTCTAAGGTCTTTTTACTCTGCTTAATTAACTTTTTGGCTTTGCGTCGTAGCTCTACAAATTTCACCCGTTCTTCGTCATTTTGTGAGGATTTTAATCTATCATTAGCAAATTTTTTAGCAAGCAGGCAGTTTGAAATATCTTTATTCCACCATTTGGGCTTATTATTATGCCCTGGACGCCGTATTTTCGATGGTATGCAGTCTTGCACTGCTTTTAGGTAAGTTGTTTCGAATAACTTCCAAGATGTATTTATGTCGTTATTGTTAATTAAAAAGCTCCAGTCAGTTTCTTTAAACATAGCTCTAAGTTTCTGGAAGTTTGCTTTCTTGAAATTAGGGACTTTTTCGATGCTACTATTTGGTTCGTTACTCGTAAACTTTAAATTGAAAGTTATCGTACGATGGTCGCTATTACTGAATTCATCACCAACATTCAAATTCTCTATCAATTCCTCTTTTGTTGCAAGTACAATGTCAAGAACGTTATTACCACGGGTCGGCGTTCGAACAAATTGATAAAGCGAACTCTCTTGCAAGTTCGTATACAAGTCATGTCCAGAGTGTGAAGTAAGAGTATCGCCCCACTTGGTCACAGGTAAATTAAAGTCGCCAAAAATTACGGTATCTTGTGAGTTACTTACATCTGCAATTTGTTCGTAAATTTCTCGGTCAGTTTGCACTGATTGAGCTGAAGGTCTGTATATTAACGCAAGTATTATTTTTGTACCTTTATTATTCTTTATTAGCACAAAAGATGTGTCGACGTTCACAATTTGAGGTTTTGACACGAGGGTCGGGTTAAGACTTTCTTTGATATAAAATAAAACGCCACCTCCATTTTAATTTATTCGGCTGTTCTCAAACATTAAATAACCGGGAAGTGAATACTCTGCTAAAAAGTCTCTATCTTCTGTATTGAGCCAAGATTCTGTTATGCCAATCACATCATAATTTTCTGTAAACACTAGTTCCTTTAAATCTGAAAATTTATTGCGTATGCTACGAGCGTTTGCATAGAAAACCTTTAAAGTTGCGGTTTTAGAACTCTCAGAACGTTCTTTCATCGAATTTTTGGTTCTGGTCGGATCTACATTTACATTCATGGCTGTCCTCGGTCCTCGGTCGTTATCCCTGGCGGTTTTGAATTTGGATCGTGTAAGAGAGAACCACATGAGAGTAAGATGTAGGATAATAGTAACAGAGTGATGAAGGAGTGAGACAATGTAAGAGTGAACCACCTGAGAGTAAGGTGTAGGATAATAGTAACAGAGTGATGAGGGAGTGAGACAATGGAAGAGAAAACCACCTGAGAGTAAGATGTAGGATAATAGGAACAGAGTGATGAGGGAGTGAGACAATGTAAGAGTGAACCACCTGAGAGTAAGATGTAGGATAATAGTAACAGAGTGATGAGGGAGTGAGACAATGTAAGAGAGAACAACCTGAGAGTAAGATGTAGGATAATAGTAACAGAGTGATGAGGGTGTGAGACAATCTAAGAGAGAACCACCTGAGAGTATGATGTAGGGTAATAGTAACAGAGTGATGAGGGAGTGAGACAATGTAAGAGAGAACCACCTAAGAGTAATGTGTAGGATAATAGTAACAGAGTGATGAGGGAGTGAAACAATGTAAGAGAAAACCACCTGAGGGTAAGATGTAGGATAATATTAACAGAGTGATGAGGGAGTGAGACAATGTAAGAGTGAACCACCTGAGAGTAAGGTGTAGGATAAGAGTAACAGAGTGATGAGGGAGTGAGACAATTTAAGAAAGAACCGCCTGAGAGTAAGGTGTAGGATAATAGTAACAGAGTGATGAGGGAGTGAGACAATGTAAGAGAGAACCACCTGAGAGTAAGATGTAGGATAATAGTAACAGAGTGATGAGGGAGTGAGACAATGTAAGAGTGAACCACCTGAGAGTAATATGTAGGATAATAGTAACAGAGTGATGAATGAGTGAGACAATCTAAGAGTGAACCACCTGAGAGTAAGATGTAGGATAATAGTAACAGAGTGATGAGGGTGTGAGACAATCTAAGAGTGAACCACCTGAGAGTAAGATGTAGGATAATAGTAACAGAGTGATGAGGGTGTGAGACAATCTAAGAGAGAACCACCTGAGAGTATGATGTAGGGTAATAGTAACAGAGTGATGAGGGAGTGAGACAATCTAAGAGAGAACCACCTGAGAGTAATATGTAGGATAATAGTAACAGAGTGATGAGGGTGTGAGACAATCTAAGAGAGAACCACCTGAGAGTAAGATGTAGGATAATAGTAACAGAGTGATGAGGGTGTGAGACAATCTAAGAGTGAACCACCTGAGAGTAAGGTGTAGGATAATAGTAACAGAGTGATGAGGGAGTGAGACAATGTAAGAGAAAACCACCTGAGAGTAAGGTGTAGGATAATAGTAACAGAGTGATGAGGGAGTGAGACAATGTAAGAGAGAACCACCTGAGAGTAAGGTGTAGGATAATAGTAACAGAGTGATGAGGGAGTGAAACAATGTAAGAAAAAACCACCTGAGGGTAAGATGTAGGATAATATTAACAGAGTGATGAGGGAGTGAGACAATGTAAGAGTGAACCACCTGAGAGTAAGGTGTAGGATAAGAGTAACAGAGTGAAGAGGAAGTGAGGCAATGTAAGAGAGAACCACCTGAGAGTAAGGTGTAGGATAATAGTCACAGAGTGATGAGGGAGTGAGACAATGTAAGAGAGAACCACCTGAGAGTAAGATGTAGGATAATAGTAACAGAGTGATGAGGGAGTGAGACAATGGAAGAGTGAACCACCTGAGAGTAAGATGTAGGATAATAGTAACAGAGTGATGAAGGAGTGAGACAATCTAAGAGTGAACCACCTGAGAGTAAGATGTAGGATAATAGTAACAGAGTGATGAGAGTGTGAGACAATCTAAGAGTGAACCACCTGAGAGTAAGATGTAGGATAATAGTAACAGAGTGATGAGGGTGTGAGACAATCTAAGAGAGAACCACCTGAGAGTATGATGTAGGGTAATAGTAACAGAGTGATGAGGGAGTGAAACAATGTAAGGAAAACCACCTGAGGGTAAGATGTAGGATAATATAACAGAGTGATGAGGGAGTGAGACAATGTAAGAGTGAACCACCTGAGAGTAAGGTGTAGGATAAGAGTAACAGAATGATGAGGGAGTGAGACAATGTAAGAGAGAACCACCTGAGAGTTAGGTGTAGGATAATAGTAACAGAGTGATGAGGGAGTGAGACAATGTAAGAGAGAACCAGCTGAGAGTAAGATGTAGGATAATAGTAACAGAGTGATGAGGGAGTGAGACAATGTAAGAGTGAACCACCTGAGAGTAAGATGTAGGATAACAGTAACAGAGTGATGAAGGAGTGAGACAATCTAAGAGTGAATCACCTGAGAGTAAGATGTAGGATAATAGTAACAGAGTGATGAGGGTGTGAGACAATCTAAGAGTGAACCACCTGAGAGTAAGATGTAGGGTAATAGTAACAGAGTGATGAGGGTGTGAGACAATCTAAGAGAGAACCACCTGAGAGTATGATGTAGGGTAATAGTAACAGAGTGATGAGGGAGTGAGACAATCTAAGAGAGAACCACCTGAGAGTAAGATGTAGGATAATAGTAACAGAGTGATGAGGGTGTGAGACAATCTAAGAGTGAACCACCTGAAAGTAAGATGTAGGATAATAGTAACAGAGTGATGAGGGTGTGAGACAATCTAAGAGTGAACCACCTGAGAGTAAGATGTAGGATAATAGTAACAGAGTGATGAGGGAGTGAGACAATGTAAGAGAGAAGAACCTGAGAGTAAGATGTAGGATAATAGTAACAGAGTGATGAGGGAGTGAGACAATCTAAGAGAGAACCACCTGAGAGTAAGATGTAGGATAATAGTAACAGAGTGATGAGGGTGTGAGACAATCTAAGAGTGAACCACCTGAGAGTAAGATGTAGGATAATAGTAACAGAGTGATGAGGGTGTGAAACAATCTAAGAGAGAACCACCTGAGAGTAAGATGTAGGATAATAGTAACAGAGTGATGAGGGTGTGAGACAATCTAAGAGAGAAACACCTGAGAGTAAGATGTAGGATAATAGTAACAGAGTGATGAGGGTGTGAGACAATCTAAGAGTGAACCACCTGAGAGTAAGGTGTAGGATAATAGTAACAGAGTGATGAGGGAGTGAGACAATCTAAGAGTGAACCACCTGAGAGTAAGATGTAGGATAATAGTAACAGAGTGATGAAGGAGTGAGACAATCTAAGAGTGAACCACCTGAGAGTAAGATGTAGGATAATAGTAACAGAGTGATGAGGGAGTGAGACAATCTAAGAGAGAACCACCTGAGAGTAAGATGTAGGATAATAGTAACAGAGTGATGAAGGAGTGAGAAAATCTAAGAGTGCACCACCTGAGAGTAAGATGTAGGATAATAGTAACAGAGTGATGAGGGAGTGAGACAATCTAAGAGTGAACCACCTGAGAGTAAGATGTAGGGTAATAGTAACAGAGTGATGAGGCAGTGAGACAATCTAAGAGAGAACCACCTGAGAGTAAGATGTAGGATAATAGTAACAGAGTGATGAGGCAGTGAGACAATCTAAGAGTGAACCACCAGAGAGTAACATGTAGGATAATAGTACAGAGTGATGAGGGAGTGAGACAATCTAAGAGTGAACCACCTGAGAGTAAGATGTAGGATAATAGTAACAGAGTGATGAGGTAGTGAGACAATCGAAGAGTGAACCACCTGAGAGTAAGATGTAGGATAATAGTAACAGAGTGATGAGGGAGTGAGACAATCTAAGAGTGAACCACCTGAGAGTAAGATGTAGGATAATAGTAACAGAGTGATGAGGGTGTGAGACAATCTAAGAGTGAACCACCTGAGAGTAAGATGTAGGATAATGGTAACAGAGTGATGAAGGAGTGAGACAATCTAAGAGTGAACCACCTGAGAGTAAGATGTTGGATAATAGTAACAGAGTGATGGGGGAGTGAGACAATCTAAGAGTGAACCACCTGAGAGTAAGATGTAGGATAATAGTAATACAGTGATGAGGGAGTGAGGCCACCTAAGAGTGAACCTCTTGAGAGTAAGATGTAGGATAATAGTAATACAGTGATGAGGGAGTGAGGCAATCTAAGAGTGAACCACCTGAGAGTAAGATGTAGGATAATAGTAACAGAGTGATGAGGGTGTGAGACAATCTAAGAGTGAACCACCTGAGAGTATGATGTAGGATAATAGTAACAGTGTGATGAGGGAGTGAGACAATCTAAGAGAGAACCACCTGAGAGTAAGATGTAGGATAATAGTAACAGAGTGATGAGGCAGTGAGACAATCTAAGAGTGAACCACCTGAGAGTAAGATGTAGGATAATAGTAACAGAGTGATGAGGGAGTGAGACAATCTAAGAGAGAACCACCTGAGAGTAACATGTAGGATAATAGTAACAGAGTGATGAAGGAGTGAGACAATCTAAGAGTGAACCACCTGAGAGTAAGATGTTGGATAATAGTAACAGAGTGATGAGGGAGTGAGACAATCGAAGAGTGAACCACCTGAGAGTAAGATGTAGGATAATAGTAACAGTGATGAGGGAGTGAGGCAATCTAAGAGTGAACCACCTGAGAGTAAGATGTAGGATAATAGTAATACAGTGATGAGGGAGTGAGGCAATCTAAGAGTGAACCACCTGAGAGTAAGATGTAGGATAATAGTAACAGAGTGATGAGGGTGTGAGACAATCTAAGAGTGAACCACCTGAGAGTAAGATGTAGGATAATAGTAACAGAGTGATGAGGGTGTGAGACAATCTAAGAACGAACCACCTGAGAGTAAGATGTAGGATAATATTAACAGAGTGATGAGGGAGTGAGACAATGTAAGAGTGAACCACCTGAGAGTAAGGTGTAGGATAAGAGTAACAGAGTGATGAGGGAGTGAGACAATGTCAGAGAGAACCACCTGAGAGTAAGGTGTAGGATAATAGTAACAGAGTGATGAGGGAGTGAGACAATGTAAGAGAGAACCACCTGAGAGTAAGATGTAGGATAATAGTAACAGAGTGATGAGGGAGTGAGACAATGTAAGAGTGAACCACCTGAGAGTAAGATGTAGGATAATAGTAACAGAGTGATGAAGGAGTGAGACAATCTAAGAGTGAACCACCTGAGAGTAAGATGTAGGATAATAGTAACAGAGTGATGAGGGTGTGAGACAATCTAAGAGTGAACCACCTGAGAGTAAGATGTAGGATAATAGTAACAGAGTGATGAGGGTGTGAGACAATTTAAGAGTGAACCACCTGAGAGTAAGATGTAGGATAATAGTAACAGAGTGATGAGGGTGTGAGACAATCTAAGAGTGAACCACCTGAGAGTAAGATGTAGGATAATAGTAACAGAGTGATGAGGGAGTGAGACAATTTAAGAGAGAACCACCTGAGAGTAAGATGTAGGATAATAGTAACAGAGTGATGAGGGAGTGAGACAATGTAAGAGTGAACCACCTGAGAGTAAGGTGTAGGATAATAGTAACAGAGTGATGAGGGAGTGAGACAATGTAAGAGAGAACCACCTGAGAGTAGGATGTAGGATAATAGTAACAGAGTGATGAGGGAGTGAGACAATGTAAGAGTGAACCACCTGAGAGTAAGGTGTAGGATAATAGTAACCGAGTGATGAGGGAGTGAGACAATGTAAGAGAGAACCACATGAGAGTAGGATGTAGGATAATAGTAACAGAGTGATGAGGGAGTGAAACAATGTAAGAGAAAACCACCTGAGGGTAAGATGTAGGATAATATTAACAGAGTGATGAGGGAGTGAGACAATGTAAGAGTGAACCATCTGAGAGTAAGGTGTAGGATAAGAGTAACAGAGTGATGAGGGAGTGAGACAATGTAAGAGAGAACCATCTGAGAGTAAGGTGTAGGATAATAGTAACAGAGTGATTAGGGAGTGAGACAATGTAAGAGAGAACCACCTGAGAGTAAGATATAGGATAATAGTAACAGAGTGATGAGGGAGTGAGACAATGTAAGAGTGAACCACCTGAGAGTAAGATGTAGGATAATAGTAACAGAGTGATGGAGGAGTGAGACAATCTAAAAGAGAACCACCTGAGAGTATGATGTAGGGTAATAGTAACAGAGTGATGAAGGAGTGAGACAATCTAAGAGTGAACCACCTGAGAGTAAGATGTTGGATAATAGTAACAGAGTGATGAGGGAGTGAGACAATCGAAGAGTGAACCACCTGAGAGTAAGATGTAGGATAATAGTAATACAGTGATGAGGGAGTGAGGCAATCTAAGAGTGAACCACCTGAGAGTAAGATGTAGGATAATAGAAACAGAGTGATGAGGGTGTGAGACAATCTAAGAGAGAACCACCTGAGAGTAAGATGTAGGATAATAGTAACAGAGTGATGAGGGAGTGAGACAATCTAAGAGTGAACCACCTGAGAGTAAGATGTAGGATAATAGTAACAGAGTGATGAGGGTGTGAGACAATCTAAGAGTGAACCACCTGAGAGTAAGATGTAGGATAATGGTAACAGAGTGATGAAGGAGTGAGACAATCTAAGAGTGAACCACCTGAGAGTAAGATGTTGGATAATAGTAACAGAGTGATGAGGGAGTGAGACAATCGAAAAGTGAACCACCTGAGAGTAAGATGTAGGATAATAGTAATACAGTGATGAGGGAGTGAGGCAATCTAAGAGTGAACCACTTGAGAGTAAGATGTAGGATAATAGTAATACAGTGATGAGGGAGTGAGGCAATCTAAGAGTGAACCACCTGAGAGTAAGATGTAGGATAATAGTAACAGAGTGATGAGGGTGTGAGACAATCTAAGAGTGAACCACCTGAGAGTATGATGTAGGATAATAGTAACAGTGTGATGAGGGAGTGAGACAATCTAAGAGAGAACCACCTGAGAGTAAGATGTAGGATAATAGTAACAGAGTGATGAGGCAGTGAGACAATCTAAGAGTGAACCACCTGAGAGTAAGATGTAGGATAATAGTAACAGAGTGATGAGGGAGTGAGACAATCTAAGAGAGAACCACCTGAGAGTAACATGTAGGATAATAGTAACAGAGTGATGAAGGAGTGAGACAATCTAAGAGTGAACCACCTGAGAGTAAGATGTTGATAATAGTAACAGAGTGATGAGGGAGTGAGACAATCGAAGAGTGAACCACCTGAGAGTAAGATGTAGGATAATAGTAATACAGTGATGAGGGAGTGAGGCAATCTAAGAGTGAACCACCTGAGAGTAAGATGTAGGATAATAGTAATACAGTGATGAGGGAGTGAGGCAATCTAAGAGTGAACCACCTGAGAGTAAGATGTAGGATAATAGTAACAGAGTGATGAGGGTGAGACAATCTAAGAGTGAACCACCTGAGAGTAAGATGTAGGATAATAGTAACAGAGTGATGAGGGTGTGAGACAATCTAAGAACGAACCACCTGAGAGTAAGATGTAGGATAATATTAACAGAGTGATGAGGGAGTGAGACAATGTAAGAGTGAACCACCTGAGAGTAAGGTGTAGGATAAGAGTAACAGAGTGATGAGGGAGTGAGACAATGTCAGAGAGAACCACCTGAGAGTAAGGTGTAGGATAATAGTAACAGAGTGATGAGGGAGTGAGACAATGTAAGAGAGAACCACCTGAGAGTAAGATGTTGGATAATAGTAACAGAGTGATGAGGGAGTGAGACAATGTAAGAGTGAACCACCTGAGAGTAAGATGTAGGATAATAGTAACAGAGTGATGAAGGAGTGAGACAATCTAAGAGTGAACCACCTGAGAGTAAGATGTAGGATAATAGTAACAGAGTGATGAGGGTGTGAGACAATCTAAGAGTGAACCACCTGAGAGTAAGATGTAGGATAATAGTAACAGAGTGATGAGGGAGTGAGACAATTTAAGAGAGAACCACCTGAGAGTAAGATGTAGGATAATAGTAACAGAGTGATGAGGGAGTGAGACAATGTAAGAGTGAACCACCTGAGAGTAAGTGTAGGATAATAGTAACAGAGTGATGAGGGAGTGAGACAATGTAAGAGAGAACCACCTGAGAGTAGGATGTAGGATAATAGTAACAGAGTGATGAGGGAGTGAGACAATGTAAGAGTGAACCACCTGAGAGTAAGGTGTAGGATAATAGTAACCGAGTGATGAGGGAGTGAGACAATGTAAGAGAGAACCACATGAGAGTAGGATGTAGGATAATAGTAACAGAGTGATGAGGGAGTGAAACAATGTAAGAGAAAACCACCTGAGGGTAAGATGTAGGATAATATTAACAGAGTGATGAGGGAGTGAGACAATGTAAGAGTGAACCATCTGAGAGTAAGGTGTAGGATAAGAGTAACAGAGTGATGAGGGAGTGAGACAATGTAAGAGAGAACCATCTGAGAGTAAGGTGTAGGATAATAGTAACAGAGTGATTAGGGAGTGAGACAATGTAAGGGAGAACCACCTGAGAGTAAGATATAGGATAATAGTAACAGAGTGATGAGGGAGTGAGACAATGTAAGAGTGAACCACCTGAGAGTAAGATGTAGGATAATAGTAACAGAGTGATGAAGGAGTGAGACAATCTAAAAGAGAACCACCTGAGAGTATGATGTAGGGTAATAGTAACAGAGTGATGAGGGAGTGAGACAATCTAAGAGAGAACCACCTGAGAGTAAGATGTAGGATAATAGAAACAGAGTGATGAGGGTGTGAGACAATCTAAGAGAGAACCACCTGAGAGTAAGATGTAGGATAATAGTAACAGAGTGATGAGGGTGTGAGACAATCTAAGAGTGAACCACCTGAGAGTAAGATGTAGGATAATAGTAACAGAGTGATGAGGGTGTGAGACAATCTAAGAGCGAACCACCTGAGAGTAAGATGTAGGATAATAGTAACAGAGTGATGAGGGAGTGAGACAATGTAAGAGAGAACAACCTGAGAGTAAGATGTAGGATAATAGTAACAGAGTGATGAGGGAGTGAGACAATCTAAGAGAGAACCACCTGAGAGTAAGATGTAGGATAATAGTAACAGAGTGATGAGGGTGTGAGACAATCTAAGAGTGAACCACCTGAGAGTAAGATGTAGGATAATAGTAACAGAGTGATGAGGGTGTGAAACAATCTAAGAGAGAACCACCTGAGAGTAAGATGTAGGATAATAGTAACAGAGTGATGAGGGTGTGAGACAATCTAAGAGAGAACCACCTGAGAGTAAGATGTAGGATAATAGTAACAGAGTGATGAGGGTGTGAGACAATCTAAGAGTGAACCACCTGAGAGTAAGGTGTAGGATAATAGTAACAGAGTGATGAGGGAGTGAGACAATCTAAGAGT
The DNA here is from genome assembly GCA_032716605.1 of Paralithodes platypus. Taxonomy (NCBI): domain Eukaryota; kingdom Metazoa; phylum Arthropoda; class Malacostraca; order Decapoda; family Lithodidae; genus Paralithodes; species Paralithodes platypus. Next base: position 40,823,622 of record CM064548.1, on the reverse strand, counting down.
GAACCACCTGAGAGTAAGATGTAGGATAATAGTAACAGTGATGAAGGAGTGAGACAATCTAAGAGTGAACCACCTGAGAGTAAGATGTAGGATAATAGTAACAGAGTGATGAGGGAGTGAGACAATCTAAGAGAGAACCACCTGAGAGTAAGATGTAGGATAATAGTAACAGAGTGATGAAGGAGTGAGACAATCTAAGAGTGAACCACCTGAGAGTAAGATGTAGGATAATAGTAACAGAGTGATGAGGGAGTGAGACAATCTATGAGTGAACCACCTGAGAGTAAGATGTAGGATAATAGTAACAGAGAGATGAGGGAGTGAGACAATCTAAGAGAGAACCACCTGAGAGTAAGATGTAGGATAATAGTAACAGAGTGATGAGGCAGTGAGACAATCTAAGAGTGAACCACCTGAGAGTAAGATGTAGGATAATAGTAACAGAGTGATGAGGGAGTGAGACAATCTAAGAGAGAACCACCTGAGAGTAACATGTAGGATAATAGTAACAATGTGAAGGAGTGAGACAATCTAAGAGTGAACCACCTGATAGTAAGATGTAGGATAATAGTAACAGAGTGATGAGGGAGTGAGACAATCGAAGAGTGAACCACCTGAGAGTAAGATGTAGGATAATAGTAACAGAGTGATGAGGGAGTGAGACAATCTAAGAGTGAACCACCTGAGAGCAAGATGTAGGATAATAGTAACAGAGTGATGAGGGTGTGAGACAATCTAAGAGTGAACCACCAGAGAGTAAGATGTAGGATAATAGTAACAGAGTGATGAGGGTGTGAGACAATCTAAGAGTGAACCACCTGAGAGTATGATGTAGGATAATAGTAACAGAGTGATGAGGGTGTGAGACAATCTAAGAGTGAACCACCTGAGAGTAAGATGTAGGATAATAGTAACAGAGTGATGAGGGTGTGAGACAATCTAAGAGTGAACCACCTGAGGGTAAGATGTAGGATAATAGTAACAGAGTGATGAGGGTGTGAGACAATCTAAGAGTGAACTACCTGAGAGTAAGATGTAGGATAATAGTAACAGAGTGATGAGGGAGTGAGACAATGTAAGAGTGAACCACCTGAGAGTAAGGTGTAGGATAATAGTAACAGAGTGATGAGGGAATGAGACAATGTAAGAGAAAACCACCTGAGAGTAAGGTGTAGGATAATAGTAACAGAGTGATGAGGGAGTGAGACAATGTAAGAGAGAACCACCTGAGAGTAAGGTGTAGGATAATAGTAACAGAGTGATGAGGGAGTGAAACAATGTAAGAGAAAACCACCTGAGGGAAAGATGTATTATAATATTAACAGAGTGATGAGGGAGTGAGACAATGTAAGAATGAACCACCTGAAAGTAAGGTGTAGGATAAGAGTAACAGAGTGATGAGGGAGTGAGACAATGTAAGAGAGAACCACCTGAGAGTAAGGTGTAGGATAATAGTAACAGAGTGATGAAGGAGTGAGACAATGTAAGAGAGAACCACCTGAGAGTAAGATGTAGGATAATAGTAACAGAGTGATGAGGGAGTGAGACAATGTAGGAGTGAACCACCTGAGAGTAAGGTGTAGGATAATAGTAACAGAGTGATGAGGGAGTGACACAATGTAAGAGAAAACCACCTGAGAGTAAGGTGTAGGATAATAGTAACAGAGTGATGAGGGAGTGAGACAATGTAAGAGTGAACCACCTGAGAGTAAGGTGTAGGATAATAGTAACAGAGTGATGAGGGAGTGACACAATGTAAGAGAAAACCACCTGAGAGTAAGATGTAGGATAATATTGACAGAGTGATGAGGGAGTGAGACAATGTAAGAGTGAACCACCTGAGAGTAAGGTGTAGGATAAGAGTAACAGAGTGTTGAGGGAGTGAGACAATGTAAGAGAGAACCATCTGAGAGTAAGGTGTAGGATAATAGTAACAGATTGATGAGGGAGTGAGACAATGTAAGAGTGAACCACCTGAGAGTAAGATGTAGGATAATAGTAACAGAGTGATGAGGGAGTGAGACAATGTAAGTGTGAACCACCTGAGAGTAAGGTGTAGGATAATAGTAACATAGTGATGAAGGAGTGAGACAATGTAAGAGTGAACCACCTGAGAGCAAGGTGTAGGATAATAGTAACAGAGATATGAGGGAGTGAGACAATGTAAGAGTGAACCACCTGAGAGTAAGGTGTAGGATAATAGTAACAGAGATATGAGGGAGTGAGACAATCTAAGAGTGTACCACCTGAGAGTAAGGTGTAGGATAATAGAACAGAGATATGAGGGAGTGAGACAATGTAAGAGAGAACCACCTGAGAGTAAGGTGTAGGATAATAATAACAGAGTGATGAGGGAGTGAGACAATGTAAGAGTGAACCACCTGAGAGTAAGATGTAGGATAGAGTAGTAGAATAATTGTGGCTTGAAAGGATGGAAAAGTGAATATTAATAGTTCGTATGTTTGGGTAACATGTTTGAATTTCAATGTGCCTGTTCTTGACCATAAAATATAAACCTCAACATTACTTTTAATTGTAAGTACGATTGGTTGAATACTAGTGTTGTATTACGTATATTATGAACCTAATAAAGTGACTCAAAGCATAGTGTCGGATACATGGCCTTGAGTGACTCCAGCTTAATACCTAACGGGTGAGTGGAGGTGTGTGTGTGTGTGTGTGTGTGTCAAGGGGGGGGGGGGGGGGAATAACATTCTGACTTCATCAAATAATTGAAACTTGAGTTGAATATTTATAAGTTGTTTGTTCGTTTTAAAGTATATGAGTACAGGGTGTTGCTATTTTCATGACTAATTGGCCCAACTATATTTCTAGTTTACTGAACAATGTTACATAAACCAGCTAAACCCCGTCAAGATAATCATAATAACATAAGTAAGTAAAGATACCTTATGAGTTATGATATATCTAAGACAGTGGCGTGATTATCATATTGTGGTGAAAATCTAAAAGTTTCCCCCAATAATGAACTTGATGCATGCGTGCTTCTATAAACAAATGTGTCTCGTAACTTTTGTCTGGAGTCTGAGGTGGTCCAGTGTTCGATGGTGATGACATTAAAATTAATAGCACACGTTTTTACCAATAAGGTTAAATATTTTAACAGTACTACTAAGTGTGCATCACATTGAGAACAAAAAATAATACAATTTAAGTAATTCGATTTAATAACTTTGATATCAACCACTGTTTTGTGTAAAACAAATTAAATGCAGGAAGCGGAAGCAAATTCAATACAAAACAAATCTTTTGATGCATATTACTCTCACTCAATCAATCTTTCCTTCAACGTAAGACTTACCCTTCTTTAAACTACCATGTGTCCAGGTATTTTGACCCTAACGTATGGTAATTTGATTATCTGTCACTCTTTTGGTTTTATTACATCTAACTATTATGCTGTTTACTATATACCATTTATTACATTTCTCATATAATTGTAAGGTGAATTTACTTACAGTGAACTATACTTGTGTGGGAGACTGTACAACCTTGGAGGTAGTTCACCCTTTCGAATTCATGACTCAGAATCCTTTCTCACGCCTTTTAGCTCAACTTGCATTTCTGATTCCTCTCTCCATGTTTGGATCACGTGAATAGAAATGTACTAGGAAATTCCCACCAGGCTTAAGGTGTGGCAGAGAAAGGGAGGTGAGAGGTATTGAAGGAAAATTTGAGTTAGTTAGATACAGGCCTCAGACACAACTGGAGGTCTAGCAGATGAGATTCCCTCTCATCATAGGGAATTATCCTTCTTATATTATTAGTACAGCTGCATACATCATTCAGTAATAATCAGAACTGTTGTTACTTAATAATAAAGTGGTTTGGATACAGAGAACCTTTAATTTCCCCTTTACCTATATATAACATGTATAAGGTATAAATGGGATGGTGGCAGTGATATACCTATCTATCTTAACCCTTCCCGCCCGGGCTGCCTTTCTAAATGACGGAGCTCGTATCCGGGTGATCTGGCTGAAAAATAACACATGTAAACAAAGACCTATCTCCCTTAACCCTCCTGGCCCGGGCTGTATCTCCAAAGGACAGGGTGGGCTACCCGGGCGATCTGGCCGAAAAACGTCTAGGCCTAGGCTACCGTATTTTGATTAATTTTAACTGCTAGAAATTTCCCACACATCTATAATTGTAGTGCGGTTTCCAATCTGTAGACTGGCGTTGAGTAGAGCTCTCTAAGTCAACTGGTTCAGTTGTGATGACGATTTTAGTGGAGAGCATTTTCAGGCGATGTTAGCAATACGACGATCTTTTCACTACTGAAACAACGACATGCAGACATACAATAACAAACGAGTCTTCTCCTTCTTGTTTTCGGAGGTGCGGTGACGCAACGATCGGCTTTGTTTACATGTGTCGGACGCACGGCGTTCAGACCAAGCTGAATAGGCTTTCAAGCTTACTATTTCCTGAAAGGACACCCGGGCACCAGCCCTTATTTCGTGGTCTCATATTAAAATGACACCCGGGGAGGAAGGGTTAATACAATAGCTACAATGATCAGACACGTCAAAATGTACTCCGTACCTTGCCGTGTAGGTCGGCATTGAGTAGAGCTCTCTAGCTCAACTGGTTCCGGAGTTATGGCGATGCTAGTGGAGGTAACTTTTGGCGCGTATCTACCTAGATGCGTCCATACACTCAACTTCGGCCCTGGCTACGACGCACTGTTGCACTCGTCGCCCCACCCGCAATTATGCCGGGAAGCGATTTTGAGTGTTTTTATTGTTTATTCTGCCATTTATTATAATTGTTATGTTATTTTCACTCAATAAAGTTATTTTTATGAAGTTATTTGTGTCTCTTTCACTTTTACTCAATTTTATTGTTATTATAGTGTCACTTTCACTGGACTATGATAATTAATAGTGTCATATGCACTTTTATGTATTGCTAGGTAAGCTATAATATATTTTAGTGTCACTTTCACTTGTTCATATTGTTATGAAGGCACTTATTATTAGTTATTTGTGTATCTTTCACTTTTACTCAGTTTTATTATTATTATAGTGTCACTTTCACTGGACTAGGATAATTGATAGTGTAATTTTTACTTATTTTTTGTTAGGTAAGCTATAATATATATTTTAGAGTGTCACTTTCACTTGTTCATATTGTTATGAAGGCGCTTATTATTAGTTATTTGTGTCTCTTTCATTTTTACTCATTATTTTATAATATTATTAGCCTACATTTTAGAGTGTCACTTTCACAGTCATTGGCATGGGCACTTCAATATTGGACTAGAGTGTGAAAGTCGTTGAAGCACCATCCAGCGCACAGTGCCACTTCACACTCGAGGCATTCCCATGTGGTTTTTTTTTACTTTATGGGGTCTGCGGGTTGTATGGCTACAGACATGGAATCTCTTCTGCTTCTTGGCTACACCACCTGGTACTTTGGGAGGAAAGGAGTTGAGCTGGTGCTTCCTGAAATAGTCTGCACATGATGTGCGGTCCAGCCGACCTGGTCCTTGTAGTGGTCTCCCGGCTATAACATATTTTTCCAGGAGCTCAAGTATCACCTGCTTGTGGAACTAGCTCAGCGATTTGTACTTCTTGGCTCCGGGAGTCCTCAGACGGTAGATATTGTAGACATTGAGGGCCGATATATCTACCGTATGCAGAATAAACTTCTTGTACCACCTGCAAGATGTTCGCAGGCAGTCGATGAAGCCCATCTGCATGTCGAACTTATCGATGAAATGCATATTCAGGTTGGAATCCAGGTCAGCAGCAGCTGGTTTCTGGACGGGGTTTTTGGTCTACCTGTCCACCTTCCCTGTGGCGACCATCTCTGCCATGTGGCATGTGGTGAGGAGGTTGACCTTCCGCTGGTCATGCCAGTGGATAGAGAGGATGGGGCCACTCTTCATGTGGAAGATATCCGTCTTCTTGGCCTTGGTTGGGTATGTTGGCATGCCCTTCCTCTTGGCCTTGACTGTGCCGACAGTTACGGACTTGCGGTCATGGAGGTACATGGTGAGGATTGGCGACGTATAGTAATTGTCTGTGTACAGGATGTGGTTCTTGTGGAAGTGTTTCTCCATCATCTTCTGTACGACAGCGCCGCCAAATCCAATGTCGGGGTCAGTCACAATTACGCCACCACTGTCGCTGTAGACCACAAAGTCCAGCACATACCCCGTCTTACAGACGCAGAGGACGAAGAGCTTGATGCCGAAATGGTGTCTCTTCGTCGGGATGTACTGTCTGAAATGCAGCCTACCACGGAACAGGACCAGAGGCTCGTCGAGGCACATCTTCTGAAATGGAAACAGGTAGGTAGTAAACCGATGACGTATCATGCCATACAGTTTCCTGATTTTCCATAGTGCATCGGGAAGGTGGACATGCATGTTGTTGGTCAGGTGGAGATACGAGAGGATGTCAAAATACCTGTCCCTGGACATGTACTTTCCGAATGCTGGAGTTGTGATGAGGTCGGCAGTTATCCAATAATCAGCCAGTGTGTGCTTCCTGATGTGTGTCATCAGCATAGTTAGTGCCAGAAACACATAAATTTCTGCCACAGTGACAGATCGCCATGCCACCATCTTGGCACTGGTCTTCCTGCCAAGAAAGTTAGCACAGATCTCATGGTGATTATTAGTTTCCTTGACAAGGTATTCCATGACTTCGTTGTCGTAGAAGCCACAAAAAGTTCACTGGGGGTAGCATCTGGGCCACAGGGATATGCTGCTGTTACCCCTGAGCCAATCTGCTGCTCGTCAAAGGCAGGACAATCTGGCTCGAAATCTGCCCCATCTGTCCAGACAAACAACTCCGATTAGCGTGCACGCGCAGGCACTCGCCCTTGCCCATGCGGACGCCCCCCACGCCCACGCCCAGGGGCAGCGGCAGCGGCAGCGGCAGGCTGAGCCGCACGCCCACAACCTCGCCCTCGAACTCGTCGTGTTGGGATGTCCTCTGCTTCCACATCTTCTTCGTCCTCCTCCTCCTCCTCAGGTGATGTCAGGTCATCTGGGGCAATGTTGGGGTCGTCAACATCTTCTTCGGGGACAATTCTGGCGAAGAAATGACCAGGAGTCGGCGGCGTGGGGGGCGGGAGGCTGCGGGAGGTGGAACAATGGGAGCCTCAACCAAGGGAGTTGGGCTCCTTTTGTGGCGAGCCGAGAGTTTATTATCCGCTCCAAATAATGCTCTCCGATGTGATGAGGGCTGTGGCACACTGTGGGAGGACAATGCCGCACCACTAGTACCAGTTGAAGAGGATCTTTGCTCATCCTGAGGGCGAGATGAAGCCGAGGGCTGTGGGTGACTCGCGCGGGGTCCCGGGTCAAGGCGTCGGGACAAAGGAATGCGGGTGGTTGCTAGACCAGGGTCGGCGCCACTATCACTATCATCGCCTTCCCTAGCTTTTTCTGCTGCCCTGCATGCTTTCTTGGCTGCACTTTTCACCAATGTTTGCTTATAAAAGTATATGCCCACTTTCAAGGGCGTACCGGCAGGCAAAGGAGAAGGGGAAGTTCCCGGGGTAGGCCTAGGCAGACCAAGCAATGGCGGCGGGGTAGGCCTATGCTCAAGCACACTGGGAAGTTCTACTTCACCTTCATTCACCACTTCCAAATCAGGATCATCACTACTGTCTCCTCCCTCAAACAAAACAACATTGTCATCACCATCAAACCCCACAAAATCATCGTCTTCACTCGCAATAATAAATTGTTCTTTATCGATCAAGCTTTCGCCACTGCTTTCTTCGATAGCAAAAAGTTCTCTCTCAATCGCACTATCACTCAATAATACCTCTGGTTTCTTACGTTGTGGCTTTTTCTCGCTTGCAACAGGCGTAGACGTAGAGAGCGGGGTAGCAGTGGGGCGCACAGGTTTCACAGAATCGGACGCATCGGAAGAATTGTTTTTGCTATAACTCGCTATGGCGGGCACGTAGGAACTGATAACGGTAGTAGTTGAGGCTTGGTGGCGCTGCGATCGCCCCTGCAAAGGAAATTTTTGCCGTGCGGATTTCAAAGCACGCTTTCAAGCGTAGGAATTTTAAAATGACACCCAGGCCGCACCGTCTGTCGCACCGTCATTTTAAATGCTGCCCGGGCGGGAAGGGTTAATCTATGCAGGACGGAGTGCTGAGATTAACCTACAGCATCAACGTAACCTATAATTATACTGTATTCAGTATAACCCAGTAAGATAGACACCTTCAGTCGACTTGCTTGAAGTTAATGGTTAACCCTTATCATAAATTAGGATCGTACCTCAAAACGTCTTCCTAATACTCCTTACTTGGATTTAATCCCTTGAATACATTGATCACCCAAAGTTCATATGTAACATGGAATATATATTAGTATGTAACTTAAAGGCTTTGTAACCGTTTTGAGGCAGACGCTCGTTACTTCAAGCCTTTTATCTTCATAAAAAAAAATATATATATATACATATATATACTGTCATATATATATATATATATATATATATATATATATATATATATATATAAATAAATAACAATACAAATTCATAAAAATAAAACATCCTAATAATGTAGTTCTCTCCCATCCAGGCTACAATTACCCGTTCACTAGCGTTCCACTCCAGCCCCATCTGGTGTTTGTAAAAGTTAACGAAATAGATTATGGTGGTGCCAGGCCTCCATAAAACATGGTAATATATTTAAGGGGAGATGGGTAATTTTTTCTAGACCCCCTTCTCCCTCACGTTTAGCCCCATTACTTTTCAGATTTTAAGATGCTTGCCCCATTAGTTTGTCTATCTTAAGATCATTCGCCTCATTTCTTTGTCAATATTAAGACCTTTCGTGCAATTTAGGTATCGTATTTTTTCCCTGGCGAACGATAGTGAGCTTAGAAGTGAAGCTGGTTGGTGGGAAAAATATAATTAATTCTGGTTCTGGAGCAATCTATAGCGAGGCCTTCCCAAGGGTTGAGTGCCCCATTAATTACTCCTTCCATTCGTCTATACATTAGGCTACCATAGTGCAGTTGGAATATATGTACATGCTCAGATTAATATGCAGGATTCGAAACTGCATAATAAATCGTAGGCTTGTGCATATTTCGTTAGCCAGAAGAAAGGCAAAAGAACGGCATCGGTACTGAAGGAGTTAAGTCTCAAATAACGAAGCAGATAGGTAGAAGCAGACATTAGAAGATCGCTCTGAATTCACAGTTGGTCAAATAATAAGTTATCAATATGCTTCGATATGACTGTAATGGAGTAAATTCTGCCAAGTGTTGAATGCAGTAGAGAGCGTGCTTGATACTAGATATGTACAGTGGACTCGATTAATTCGCGGAGACAGGTGGATATGTATATAATTTATTGAGAGATATATATCTGATCTTGCAATAATTACAGCGCTTGGGAACCACAACAGTTATCATACCGACTTGTATGATGTAATTTACCTCTCTAGGTGCATGAAGTAACTTTTTTTGTTTTATGTGCACAGTAAAGTGAGTGAACGTAAAGTGAGTTAATTCATGTTTTAATACAAATACCTACGATAACAAACAAGGTAGAATTATAGGAGAAGCATTGAGAGTAGGGGGTAAGGGGGGTGGGAAAGTGGGGGAGGCAGTGACGGAGGTAGTGGGGAGTAATTGGCCGGGAGCCAGGACCACCGCTCAGGATGTTTTTTGCTACTTTTGTTTTAACTTATATTTCCTGATAACCTATGTCTTGGGCTATGGCAAGAACATACTGACCACCCCCAACTAGGGGGGCCGTTCTCTCACAGGGGGCTAAAACCCTTAATTTCTGGGTGCGCTCAACTCTCTACTATATAAGTATGGAAAATTACTTATTTGGACATCAATAAATTACCAAATTGTCATTAAATTTGGCATGCACTATTGTTTCACATGCAGGAAGAGATAGAAAGCATAATAATGATTTTATTGACATTTGTATTTCTCAAATAAGGCAACACACTTGCATAAAGGCAAACAAATGCCTGCTTTTGCACAATTTTCTTTGCAAATACAATATATTTAGGTAAGTAAAATATAATGTACAGCTTTATATTACAAATAGAAAACCTCTTTAGATTACAAAGGCCGAATTCAACCCTCAATTACATTTATAAATAGTAATTTCTGCTTACTATGGGCAATCATACATTTTTTTTCTGAAATACATATAAAATACCGATAATATCCAAGAAGATTTGTGATAGGTCCTATTATTTCATACATCATTTACTACGATTTATTGATTTACTAATGTTATTTACATTACTAAAATGTAATTCACTAGCATTAAACCCAATATTTGGTTATTTCGTTCCTGATTGGAACTTGGGAAATCTTATAGTAAAAAGTATCCTAAATATTATAAAGAATGTTTGTTGCAAATGTTTATGCAAATATCCATTTCATAACATAAATTTGCTCTATCATTTTCTTTATTTGCCATTATGAAGCTAAGTAAAGCAACTTTAAACATTATATACACGCTTGCTGTGATAAAGATTATGTACATATAACACACAACAAAGTAGCATAACAGCTTTATTGTTAGATTTTCTGCACACCTTATTCACTATCATATTAATCATTTTCATCCCCATCATATTCATCCTCTTCAACATTAATATGTATCTCATCAAAGTTATCTTCATCATCCACTTCATCTACTAATACATTGATGAGATCTTTGGGAATGATATCTCCTTCGAACCATAATGGTTCAAGTTTATTTGTCTCAGTATTTATATGAAATCCAAACTCCTGAGGTGATGGTATTTCTGGATAGTGTTCATGAGCCCTCCTCCAGATGCACACTTGATAATTAACTATCTTTAAATGTTGCAGAAGGACCCTTTTGCAAGGTGGGAAATTAGTAAGATCAAAAGTGACACCAGGTCGTAGATCAAGACTCGAACCACAAAATTGTTTAACCTTTATATCTCTGGCTTCATTAACTTGTTTTACTCGGGGACCAAATCCATAGAGTCGAAAGGTGAACTCTGCAATACCCTTGATTACATTCTCATCCTCAAGAACCCACTTCTTTCCTACTGAAGCAAATATGTCTATGAACTTCGAATTTTGGCTTAGAAGTTTGATTGGTCTTATCTTTCCCTTAATGAGTATACTGCGAGTGAAGCACTGTCTTCAACTGATATAGCCTATGTGAACACACAACCAAATATCAGACCTTCCGACAAGCAGTGAGTAATGGTGAGTTAGAAGAAAATGGGGTTTCTAGATTGAGTACATGAATTGTGTGGATTGTACTGTCACTGAATAATGCCATCAAAGGAATGACTTCAATATATATAGACGTGCCATAAGCATTATGCCCGACTCTTTTTTCTGTTCAAATCAGCAGAACTATGCTCGATTCCTGATATACTTCAGGTATTTTCTTGAACACATTGAAGAAACTAATCCCGGTTCAGAAACGTTATTGAGAGCTGGAACAATAAGTGTTGCTAGATCACTGGTCCCTGGCAACCGTTGTCATACTGATGTGACAATAGAGGAGACAGCTATGAAGTGGCTTTAGTCAACATCAGGTTTTGGTACATATTCCACAGGAATCAGTGGAATCACCAGTAAGGTTGATGCCAGTCAACGCCATATCTTGACTGCTCATGCTAAAGGAGAGTTTGTGGAGGCCATGTGGAATATGGTTAGTGGGACAAACCGACGGTCTGTGAACCAGCAAAGAGACACCAGACTTGCTGAGATAATTCAGTCTGAGAAACAAGTGCAGCGAACAATTAAAGCATTTCAGAGTTTTATCAACCCATTTCAACCTGAAGCCTCACAACCACTGACAGGTTTATCTTCAGGGGCAGCAATGCCTGAAGAATAAGGCATGATGTGTTCAATGCATTAAGTAAAGGCAAATCCCAGAAAGAAGACTTCATCCATGACCGACTTATCACAAGAAATGTGCCATTCTTTGATGCCATCAAGAGGAATAAATTTAAAACAATGTCTTCCACTGCACTTTCAAAGAAAGTTGTAGCAACAAACAAGAAGGAGATCCAGTACAAAGCCACAAGTGGGTTCATCTTTCAGGTATTTCTTAAATCACAACACCATGGAATACAAGTTAGCATTTGTGACCTAATGTCCTATCCCCTGACTCCAACTCCATATTCCATAGCAACTATTGATGGATATTTTGCAAAGACAAACAAAGTGCAAGGAATAACCTACTTACTCAAGGATGTCGAGAATGCACAGCTCCTTTCTCCAAAAGAATGTGCACTAATTCAGGATGGGCACTCCTCTTTTTACATGAAAGATGTTTCCCGAACAATGCAGACTATATCACAGCGTCTCCCCGCTGCAGCTGAAACAGTATTTAGCACAGACACTTATGCTGACCGCCTCCACTCTCCAAAATCAGCTGAGCGAGACCGAAGAGGCTGTGGTGAAAGGTTCATAGTTGATGGACTGAATATCCATCGTCCTGTAGATTGGAAAACATTTCTCACAAATTATGAAAATAAGAAATCGTTCATCAATCTACTTCATCGCCATTGGAGCTCTGCTGATATGATGAGAGGTATCCTTGAAAAGCCTATAATCATTATTGAAGAAGGTCAAGCTTATAAACTGACAGTATTTGCTGGAGACACATTGAAAGAATATTTGTCAGAAAATATGCTCCAGCCATGAAGAGACTGACGTTAGACTGGTCATTTATAGCCAATACATCCAAATCAAAATGCCTCACATTACTACTATCAGAGTCAGAGCAAAGGACACTGACATTTTCTTCATCCTCTTCTACTATGCTAAATCCTTTACAGTAAACATCCTATTGGATATGGGAGAAAGACTTATCAACATAAATCAGTTAGCTGGACATTATGCACAAGATCACATTACAGCCCTGCTGGCCCCTTCACTGGTGCAAACTGTATTTCAGCTTTCAAAGGCAAGGGAAAGATAAGACCAATCAAACTTCTAAGCCAAAATTCAAAGTTCATAGACATATTTGCTTCAGTAGGAAAGAAGTGGGTTCTTGAGGATGAGAATGTAATCAAGGGTATTGCAGTGTTCACCTGTCGACTCTATGGATTTGGTCCCCGAGTAAAACAAGTTAATGAAGCCAGAGATATAAAGGTTAAACAAATTTGTGGTTCGAGTCTTGACCTACGACCTGGTGTCACTTTTGATCTTACTAATTTTCCACCTTGCAAAAGGGTCCTTCTGCAACATTTAAAGAAAGTTAATTATCAAGTGTGCATCTGGAGGAGGGCTCATGAACACTATCCAGAAATACCATCACCTCAGGAGTTTGGATTTCATATAAATACTGAGACAAGTAAACTTGAACCATTATGGTTCGAAGGAGATATCATTCCCAAAGATCTCATCAATGTATTAGTAGATGAAGAGGATGATGAAGATAACTTTGACGAGATACATATTAATGTTGAAGAGGATGAATATGATGGGGATGAAAATTATTAATATGATAGTGAATAAGGTGTGCAGAAAAGCTAAAAATAAAGCTGTTATGCTATTTTTTTTTTTAGTTATATGTACATAATCTTTATCACAGCAAGCGTATATATATATTTTTAAAGTTGCTTTACTTAGCTTCATAATGGCAAATAAGGAAAAGGATAGAGCAACTTTATGTTATAAGAACATAAGAACATAAGAACATAAGAAAATGAGAGTCTGCAGAAAGCCGATTGGCCTAAGCAAGGCAGATCCCTGTCCCACACAACCCCAATTACAAAGCCCAATTATAGGCTCAACACTCTAATACCCTGAGGATCATCTTAATAATAATAATAATAATAATCTTCTGGTTACTTATATAGCGCCCGTCTCTCCTCCTTCGAGGATTCGCAAGCGCTTGGCTTTCTTTAGTCTACCAGAGACCATTACCCATCCCACTTGCTCATGGGAGATGGTAACCGCCGGCTGTATCCCAGAAAAACTTTTCAATCTGAGCGGGGATTGAACGCGAGACCTTCAAGGTGGGAATCAGGCACGCTATCAACTGAGCCAGCCGGACGGCTGGTTAGAGATTAACGCAGGATTACGGGGGTCTGCAGAGCGCTGATTGGCCCAACCCTGCTGATCCCCCTTCACACCCAACCCTTCTCGTCCATATGCTTATCCAATTTTATCTTAAAGCTCCCTATCGTTTTTAATCCCACTATAGCACTTGGTAGTCCATTCAACCCATCTACAACTCTGTTACCAAACCAATATTTGCCTATATCTTTTCTGAAACGAAATTTATCTAATTTGAAACCATTGGTACGAGTTCTTTCGCTATCACTGAGCTTTAGTACATTTGTCATGTCCCCTTTGTTAATCCCACTAACCCACTTGAACACCTCTATCATATCCCCTCTAACTCTGCGTCTCTCTAACGAATGTAAGCCTAATTTCTTCAACCTTTCTTTATACGGAAGATTTCTAATATTATGGATCATTTTTGTCATTCTACGTTGTACTCTCTCCAATGAATCTATGTCCATTCTGTAATAAGGACAACAAAATTGAACAGCATAATCCATATGGGGTCTCACTAATGACAAGTAAAGTTTTAAGATAACATCAGCAGTTCTGTTACTCACACTCCTAGAGATGAACCCGAGAATCCTGTTTGCCTTGTTTCGAACGCTTATACACTGTTGTCTAGGCTTCAAATCATTGCTAACAAACACACCTAGATCTTTCTCACAATTCGAGTTTTCTAATTCCATATTAGCTAGTTTATATTTAACATTTGTATGCATCTTCCCTATCTTTAATACCTTGCATTTGTCAATGTTAAACTTCATCTGCCAATTTACTGACCATTCGTGTAAGGTATCTAGATCCCTTTGGAGGCACTCTATATCTCTATCTGAATCAATTGTTCTTCCCATTTTGGTATCGTCTGCAAATTTACTTATCCTACTAGTTATACCTAAATCAAGGTCATTTATGTATATAACAAACAACAGAGGACCTAATACAGATCCCTGGGGGACACCACTTTTGACTGCTCCCCATTGTGACTTCGTACCATTTATGCTGACTCTCTGCTTCCTACCAATTAGCCATGACCTAATCCATCCCAACAACGCCCCACCTATTCCATGTGCCTCAACCTTTCTCATCAATCTCTCATTGGGGACTCTGTCGAAAGCTTTACTGAAATCTAAATATATTATATCATATGACTTGTCATTATCTACTGCTTCATATACCTCTGAGAAAAAACTAAGCAAATTAGTAGGGCAAGAACGTCCCTGAGTGAATCCATGCTGAGAAGAATTTATTAAATTAAATGTATCTAATTGGTTTCTAATTTTACTAGCAATAATTGACTCTAGTAGCTTTCCTATGATTGATGTAAGACTAATGGGACGGTAATTGGATGCTATTGATTTGTCACCTTTTTTGAAGATCGGAACTACGTTTGCAAGCTTCTGGAACTATACCTGTCTCCAATGACTTGTTAAATAAAAATGTTAATGGGTAACTTAACTCATCCCTACATTCTTTTAATACTCTAGTATATACCTCATCAGGACCAGGCGATTTATGAGGTTTCAGTCTGTCAATTTCCTTAAGCACATAATTTCTAGTTATAGTAACCGTACTTAACCTATTTTCTATACTATCGCTATATACCTTACGGAATTCTGGAAACTGTGCCAAATTTTCATTAGTGAAAACGGAAAGAAATTGACTATTTAATGTACTGCACATTTCTAAATCATTTTCTGTCATTTCTCCTATCGAAGTTTTAAGGGGACCAATTACATCTCTAACCTTGGATTTATATAGTTGGTAAAAAGCTTTAGGATTATTTTTTGAGTCATTGGCAACCTTAATTTCATAATTTCTTTTTTCTTTCCTAATATCCTTTTTTACCTGTCTTGATAAATTCTGATAGTAAGCAAGTAGGTGAATTTCGCCTTTCCTAATTTTTCTATATATTCCTCTCTTTTGTCCTAGAAGATCTAATAGCCTATTTTTCATCCATTTGGGTTGGTTCTGTGTTGATCTAATTTTCTTTTGGGGATGTATTTATTTTGTGCATTGAATACTGACTCGATAAAATTATCGTATGTATCTACCAAGGTTGAAGTCTCTTCCTGACTTAAGATGACAGGTGCCTGAGAAGTGGTACACTCATTTGGACACCTGGATCGACTCAATGTTTTGACCATAGGGTCAGCTAATAGTGCTCTTCTTAACCAACCATAATTGGCTTATCTGAAGTCAGGTATTAATGTTGTATTCTCTCTGGTATTACCTTTCCATTGTATATTAAAATACACAGAATTGTGGTCACTATTTCCTAGGTGGTCCCCTATCTCTACATTATTTACCATATGTTCATTGTTACTGAAAACTAAATCGAGAATATTATTACCTCTAGTCGGCGTATCTATGAATTGAAATAAAAAACTATCTTGTACTACCTCTATAAACTCCTCAGAATCAGAGTCTCCTATTTGATGCTGCCAATCTATATTCGGAAAATTAAAATCCCCCATAATGCACACATTGCTAAACCTTGATGCCATTTTAATGTCCTCCCATAATGACGTTCCGTCATTTCTACTCATATTTGGCGGTCTATACATAACTCCAATAACTATGGTCTCACTACCTTCGTTAACCTCTACCCAAACACTTTCATTATCGTTATTTAGTCTAATACCTGATTTAATACAACTTTTTAATGTACTCCTGACAAACACTGCTATACCGCCACCCCTCTTACTTGTTCGGTCATATTTAAACAAACTATATCCTGGTATATCAAATTCTGCTAAAAAATGCCTGGTTTCTGTATTAATCCACGTTTCAGTTAGCGCTATTATGTCTATATTTTCTTTGCTAACAAGGGCTCTAAGTTCGTTCATTTTGTTACATAGACTCCTACAGTTTGTGTAATATACTCCCAATTTACTTCTTTTCTTTATACCTAATTTACCTTTATTTCTAACGACATTTCCATCTTCCGTTGCACCATTACTACTATCATTTGCATTATAGTCATCATTTTTAGCATGAGACTGAATATCCTTATCGCTTTCGCCTGACGCTAAAAAAAATCCATTTAACCTCTCGTTTACACTCTCAATATTTCTGTTCAAAACCCCACAACCACCCTATCTAAAGAACTAGCTAATGTAGAAACCCCTAACCGTGAAAGATGAACCCCATCCCTTGCGTACATCCCATCTCTCCCATAGAAACTATCCCAGTTATCAATGAATGGTATTGCTTTTTCTTTGCAATATTTCTCCAAACGGCAATTGACACCAATCGCCCTGGATGTCCATTCCTTGGCAACTCCTCTTCTGGGTAGGATACAATGTACTACAGGGATCCCTCCCTTCATCCTAACCTTATCTAATACATCCCGATACTGCTGAATGAAATACTTATGAAATGGATGTTTCCATAAACATTTGCCACAAACATTCTTTATCATATTTAGGATACTTTTTACTATAAGATTTCCCAAGTTCCAATCAGGAACGAAATAACCAAATATTGGGTTTAATGCTAGTGAATTACATTTTAGTAATGTAAATAACATTAGTAAATCAATAAATCGTAGTAAATGATGTATGAAATATAATAGGACCTATCACAAATCTTCTTGGATATTATCGGTATTTTATATGTATTTCAGAAGAACAAAAATTATGATTGCCCATAGTAAGCAGAAATTACTATTTATAAATGTAAATGAGGGTTGAATTCAGCCTTTGTAATCTAAAGAGGTTTTCTAATTGCAATATAAAGCTTTACATTATATTTTACTTACCTAAATAAATTGTATTTGCAAAGAAAATTGTGCAAGAACAGACATTTGTTTGCCTTGATGCAAGTGTGTTGCCTTATTTGAGAAATACAAATGTCAATATTATAATTATTATGTTTTCTATCTCTTCCTGCATGTGTAACAATAGTGCATGCCAAATTTAATGACAATCTGGTAATTAATTGATGTCCAAATAAGTAATTTTCCATACTTATATAGTACAGAGTTGAGCGCACCCAGAAATTATGGGTTTTAGCCCCCTGTGAGAGAACGGCGGTCAGTATGTTCTTGCCATAGCCCAAGACATAGGTTATCAGGAAATATAAGTTAAAACAAAAGTAGCAAAAAACATCCTGAGCGGTGGTCCTGGCTCCCGGCCAATTACTCCCCACTACCTCCGTCACTGCCTCCCCCACTTTCCCACCCCCCTCACCCCCTACTCTCAATGCTTCTCCTATAATTCTACCTTGTTTGTTATCGTAGGTATTTGTATTAAAACATGAATTAACTCACTTTACGTTCACTCACTTTACTGTGCACATAAAACAAAAAAGGATACTTCATGCACCTAGAGAGGTAAATTACATCATACAAGTCGGTATGATAACTGTTGTGGTTCCCAAGCGCTGTAATTATTGCAAGATCAGATATATATCTCTCAATAAATTATATACATATCCATCTGTCTCCGCGAATTAATCGAGTCCACTGTACATATCTAGTATCAAGCACGCTCTCTACTGCATTCAACACTTGGCAGAATTTACTCCATTACAGTCATATCGAAGCATATTGATAACTTATTATTTGACCAACTGTGAATTCAGAGCAATCTTCTAATGTCTGCTTCTACCTATCTGCTTCGTTATTTGAGACTTAACTCCTTCAGTACCGATGCCGTTCTTTTGTCTTTCTTCTGGCTAACGAAATATGCACAAGCCTACGATTTATTATGCAGTTTCGAATCCTGCATATTAATCTGAGCATGTACAGTCGGTCACGTTTCCGACTGGGCCACCTATGGTAATTTCGCTGGGAGTCTTTCGCTCTGATATTAGTAAGATCGCTCACTCCCCCCACCTTGAATATGTTGCATATTATGTCCCATAGATGGCGTAGTTAGATTTTCGGGGGGGGGGGGGGGGGTATTATTGTATAGGAAATGTTGGTTATATAAAATAAACAGAAACAAACACAAATAGTGTATTAGCCTTTTGTTTAATTTGATCATGGGCGATTTATATATAAATCTTATTTGATATACAGTATTTTACTATCATTTAACTTTTTACAAAGCAGTTTACAAACATTTACTGGCCATGAGCCTTTGTTTATTTGGCCTATGCCTATTAACTCAAGATAATCGTATTCCGAAAGTAAATTAGTTGATGAACTACCGTAGGTATATATAATACAGAAAATTAATACGGTATGTATTCTATGCCATCCAGGAAAATTGGTATGTCAAAAATTAAAATGAAGCTGGCAACCGTATTTTATGATTGATTGTATTAACGATCTATTGCACAGCTAGATAAGGACTGAACTACTCTGCATCATCAAACTTCCGTTACCTCACTGTAGACGTGTATGCTATTTTGACCTCTTTTGTCTCATGACAGAAAGTTGAAAATGGTATGCCACACTTACAGCTGTTCAGGCATGCCAACATGTGTCACGATATCAATATATACCCTCTATCTTTACTGTCCTTAACAATATAATGGTTTTGACCCACCTGCGTTATCTTTCAATGCTGACAAATAACAGGTGCTTGATGTGCTTTTTGTGAAGTTGTTTTGATTAGAAAAATGTGCAGAATATAACTGTTGGTATGCCTGGAGACAATATATCCTTGTGACTTGCATTGGAAACCATTATTATAGTTATACTAATTAAAATACAAAGGATTACTGTGGTAATTTGATTTGGAACTTGAATAAATACTATATTCAAATAAATATATATTTCTGTTCATACAACATACCTTATATGTATATATTTTTGAACTATAATTACTACACTATAACACGCCACAAGCATATGCAAACAAGCAGGCATGCACACACGCACGCAAACGGACATAATGGCTATTGTTATGTCCACCCACTATTACATGAGGTGTCACGCAATATATGCTTATGATATATATCTCAATTGCGTAGCATACATTTAGTACTGTTGCTAAATAATGACTTTGCTAAGTGTTCCATGTTACAACCAAAAATAATTATCTATAAAAAGCATATTCACTCCGATAATACTTATTGAGGCACACAATATTCTGATTGTGTGTGTGTGTGTGTGTGTGATTACCAATTATGCCAAGAGTAATGCTTAGTTCACGTAGTTTGTGTTTCCGAGGTTAGAGAGTGATGGTCGACCAATGACTATCACTGTTGTCAATTGCATGAGAATAAGTTATTAGTTGTCTGAGATTGCACAGCATATAAAAGAAAAGACAATGCTGTATTAGTTTAAATAAATAGTACATTTAAAAAAAAAACAAATGTAAGGTAGCTTTCTGAAGTCATAAGAGTAGGCGAAAATCTATACTATATCACTATATCATTAATTATAGCATATTTGTCCCCACGACTTATGTGACACCAAATGATAATATGGATTTTAAACAGGTTATATACAGTATAGGCCAATAGTAGATGCAAGTTATCAAATATGACAACATTCGATGGCGGGTCACGCAAGCTTAATGTGTCTAACACAGAAGAAAAAAAACCAATGCCTTATATGGTGATAATGACGTTATATGTGGACTTATTTTACTCCATATCATTATATGTGTATCTGCTATTTTGCAATCATATTTACAAGCAGCCTCGTAAGGATCAGTAGATTATGTTGTTGCTTGTTTTCCTTTTTACTTATTTGTTAAACGTGACATGTTGGGTACACTTATACAAATTGTGTCACAATCGTATGATAATAATCAGATTATTTCCTTGCTCTACCATGGGTCACCTATCGATTACTTTACATAATCCGTGCCCGATCTATATTTATAAAAATGGACTGAAACTTGTATTTTGGCTAATTATTTTGCATTATGCTTATAATCCTGTTACCAATATATTTATGTCGTGCATAACTTCACATTTTAGCATGATTCGTTGACATTCCTAATCTCTCGCACAAATATATGAAGCAAATCGAAATCGCCAGGCTCCACATTGGTGAAATAAGGTTGGCTAATGTATGATGGCTACTGTCTGCATAACATGTAATTCTAAATATTTAAATATTCTTCTGAAGTTATATACTTTTAACTATTTTGTATTGGATTATACAATAGATTTAATGATTGTGGTTGTGATTTAATGATTGATTCATACAATAATTTAATTGTATTAATTAAAGGCTGTACTACAAACTATTATTACATCTAGCAAACTCAAACTGACCACTCACATCCCTCTTTACAGAACGAAGACCCATTCATTCAAACAGACTTACAATAATATATTGCTATCGCTCGCCAGGAAAAAATCGATACCTAAATGACACGAACAGAAAACAAATGGGGCTAAACTTGAGAAAGAAAGGGGAACAGAAAAAGGCCCCAGCTCCCCTTAACCTCGTATAATTTAGCCGAGTACTCCTATTGTAAACAGATTAGGTTCTCTGAGATAAGGTAATCGTAGGATAGGTTTAACCCCTTCTGTACCGCGACGTCTTTTTCATTTTATTTAGCTATATTTAGATGATTTTGCGCAGCTTAAGAAGGATCTGTTGTAGAATAAAGGGTTAATCGAGATAGTTCAAAGCCGCTTAATTGCTAGAGCTGAAAAATATCGTCTAATAGTAGCTAGAAGAAAATAAAAAGACGTCGCCGGTACGAAAGGAGTTAAGAAAGACTGAGTAAAACTATTAACACATTTATGTAATTTAGGTGGTCGCCACGTGTTAAGGATAAACGGTTAACGGATAAAGGAAAAGGACATATTGATATTAGGGAATATTACATAGAAACACACAACAAAAATACGAGAGAATGGAAGTGAATTACATAATAATGACGAAATACGGTAGAAACTCTTATAACTATATACCTCTTACATTGAAGGCCTTCGATATGTCTAGCGCAATAGAAAAGGTCTCACCGAAGTCCCGAAAGGAGGATGACCAGGAGTTTGTAAGATATGAAAAAAGATCTCCAATAGAGCGACCCTTAAGGAAGCCATACTGGCGATCTGAGAGTAGATTATGAGAAGATAAATGCTTAAGAAATTTGGAAGTAAGAATAGTTTCAAAAACTTTAGAGACTCAAGAGATGAGAGCAATTGGACGATAGTTGGAGGGTTGAGAATGGTCACCCTTCTTTGGAACAGGTTGAATGAGAGTGAACTTCCAGCAAGAAGGGAAGATGTTAGAGAAGAGACAGAGACAAAAGAGTTTGCCTAGGCAGGGAGTCAGCACAGAAGAACAGTTTTTTAGTACAACAGGAGGAACACCATTCGGACCATACGCCTTCTACAGTATGTACTAAGCCCAGAGAGGATAGAAAGTACATCTTTAGAAGCGATTAGGATATTAGGCATAAGTAGGAGAGAGGGGGGTGAAGAGGGATGAATAGCACCGGAATCATCCAAGGTGGAGTTTTTAGCGAAAATTTGAGCGAATAGTTCAGCTTTGTCAGAGGAAGAAGTGATGGTTGTGCCATCAGAGTGGAAAAGGGGAGGGAAAAACGAGGAAGAAAAATTGTCAGACAGGTTTTAGGCTAGATGCTAGAAAGCTTGGGAAGAGCTAGAGTTGGATAGTTCAGTGCATTTATTATTGATGAAAGAGTGTTTGGCAAGTCGAAGAAAAGATTTGGCTTGATTCCGGGCAGAAATATAGGAAGAATGAGATTCTTGAGGTTTAAGGCGTCGGTAACGTTTAAATACTTCCTCCTTATTGCGGACAGCAGTAGAAAAAGCATGAGTAAACCAAGAATTTTTGCACTAGTCAGAGAGAAAGAAAATGGAATGTATACCTCCATGCCCGATAGGATTACCTCGGTAATGCGTTCAGCACTCTCCGAGGGTCCTCGGCCACAGAAGCAATATTCATTCCATGGGAAATCAAAGAAGTACTGCCAGAGAGCCTCCCAATCATCAGCGACAAAGTGCCACAAGCGCCGCCTGCTAAGAGGATCAGGTGGCCGTACTGGAGAGATAGGACAGATGACAGAGATAAGTTTATGGTCGGAGGAGCCCAAAGGAGAGAAAAGATCGACACTATAAGAAGAAGGGTTAGAAGTTAGAAACAAGTCAAGAATGTTGGGCCAATCTCCGAGGCGATCCGGGATACGGGTAGATTGCTGAACCAACTATTCTAGGTCATTTAGAATAGAAAAGACGTAGGCTTGTTCACCAAGTTGGTCAGTAGAATTAAAGGAGAGCCATTGGTGGTGATGAACGTTGAAATCTCCTAAAATGGAGATTCAGAGAAAGGAGAAATGGCTAGAATGTGTTCCACTTTAGAGTTTAGATAATCAAACAATTTGGGAAATTCGGTAGAGATAGGGGAAAGACAGATATCACATAAATATTTAATATGAGAATGACAGGAAAGTTTGAGCCAAAAAGTGGAGAATTCAGAGGAGCCACAATCGGAAATACGAGAACAAGTGAGTTTGTTGTGCAAGTATGCACAACATCTGCCTTTGGCTTTGAAACTAGGAGAGAGAAAGTAGGAGCATACAGAGAAGGGGCTGATGGCAGTTGCTTCAGACACCTGAGTTTCACACCCACTAAATATGTCAGTCAGCCTTGGCTGGGATCGAACCCAGGTCAAGCAGATTCACACATGAGCGTGCTTGCCACTCGATCGCCGTGGCTCGAGTGCTGAATGAAATTATCAAGCACTAGTCTCAATAAAATGTATGATTGCAGCAACCATGGTCGGGAGGTTCATGGTCGATGTATGAACTATTAACACGGATATTATATGCGATTGTTGCTACAGGAATGAATGGAGGAGGTTTGTTAGGAAGAACATGTGAAGGTATTTGTAACCTTTTAATTGACAAACCTGGAAGGTCATCATCCCCGATGTTGTGAAGAGACTTTGTTGTGGAAGTGTATATCATCTGAGGTGAAGTCAATGATATTGAGGCCTGGTGAATGTTGTTCCGAATGTTAAGATACTTGCTTTGGAAGGTGTTTATTGTATTCATTTTCTCCCGGTCATCATTGTTCACTTTCTAATGTCCCTTGCTAATCCTCCCCATCTATTTAACGGGAATGAAGGGTTGGCTACTAACTGTCTGACTGCCTGTTACACTTTCTGTGGTAGCATTAGCATGACCAGGTGCTGTCTGTTATATACTAATGACTATACTGTTTCAGCGACCAGGTAGATGTCAATAGTTCCAGCTGATTGACTTGTGCGACCGTGATTATTTAAATCTTTAAGAATTAATAATTACTAAAGGACGAGACATTGAACACTATCGCATGAGCCAATCAGCTAGACTTATTGACATCTCACCTCAGCGTCGCTGAACCAGAGTATAATGATCCAGCGCCCACATAATGGACACATTAACAATACCCAACAGGGTTTTACAAACTAATGGTCCTCGGAGTCACCGTCTACAGATATTATCTGCCATCACTCACAGTGGTTACAGGAGAATTCGCCCCGAAACCAAGTCGCCCCGCTCTTGGACAACGAGTTCGCCCCGTTTATCTCCCCCCCCCCCCCCCCCCCCCTCCACCACCACCACCACTCCTGGAGCTTACCACTTATTTCCATCCCTCCCCCAACCCCTGAGGTCTTCTGCAGTAAAAACTGATGCAAAGAAGGAATTGAGGACATTACTCATTTGTACTCATTTGTTAGGTTAGGTTAGGGTTAGGTTATTTTAGGTTAGGTTAGGTTAGGTTAGGTTAGTTTAGTTTAGGTTAGGTTAGGTTAGGTTAAGGTTATTTTAGGTTAGGTTAGGTTAGGGTTAGGTTATTTTAGGTTAGGTTAGGCTATATATTCATCTAAACATCACCACTTCACCTATGCAATGCAAATTCCCATTACAAGCAACCCAATTCCTATATATGACAATCAAAGGTTTGATGTTCTCTACTTCCCTTTACCTAATCAATTTGTTCTCTGCGTATGAAAGAGACAAGAGGCAAAACTACTTATAACCAATTTGACGTCCTATTGTCCCCCTTACCCCAGTCAGAACAGAATGCTTAGTACAGAACCATATTCAAGGTGCACTGGAATGTAACTGCCGGACACGCAAAGCTTGAAACAAAGTCATAGGGTGAGGGATAGACACATTTACGGAGTGAATTTCTTACTTTACTTGTTGAGCTGAAAAATTACGGGGAAATTTAAGTTAACTGTTGGCTTTGAATGGTGGGCAGAAAAGTGGTGGGAATGAGTTACGAAGCGTGTGGCCCTCTGTCTCTGCAGAGTGAGAGGTATACGCTGGGACAGCTGTGAAGAACACTAATTATAACAATGCTAATATGATCTTTCAAGACACACACACACACACACACACACTTGTGTTTCGATAAACACTAATGTTTCACTGCATGCACGCGAATATCAGTATATATTATGGCTCTAGCCATCTCTCTCTCTCTCTCTCTCTCTCTCTCTCTCTCTCTGTGTGTAGGAATAGTGGTTTGGCAGGAGAGTCACAAGGACCGCACTTTCTACCAATTATTATCTTTCGCAACTAACTCAGCGTGTTACAGGTTGCCAGGGTAGCTCATGAAAAAGATATATCCACTGATATTTTAACAACCAATCATGTTGTTGTTGTTGTTCCCCAAGCTGCCTGGCCGAACAGCCCTAAGGCCCCAAGCAAGGCCAAGGCCATAACCGAGCGCCCCCACATGCGTAGTTCCTACGCATGTTTTTCTCTTCCAGACGCCAATAGGTATAAGTCATAACCAATCATGTTATGACTTATACCTATTGGCGTCTGGAAGAGAAAAACATGCGTAGGATCTATTTAAGATATACTGAAACTTAGCAACCACGCTAGGCCTGAAGAGACCATCATTATATCACAATTCCACGTGGCAGGTGTATGTGTGTGAGTGTGTGTGTGTGTGTGTTGGGGGGGGGGGGGGGGAGGTTAAATGCCGACACCAAGCGGCTTACTTGGTGTAGTCAGCGGCTCGCTTGGTGTAGTGACTAGCGTCTCGGACTTCCACCCAGAAGGCCTGGGTTCGCGCCCACGCTCGGCGCATTAAAGATTTTTCACAAGCACTGAGTCGTTACCATCCCTCATGAGCAAAGGGAATACTAATTATTTTGATTAATAAATACTATATCCACAGATATTAGAGTCAAGCTTCCGTGTATAAGTCTCTTCGATGTATTCGTCCATTTAGTTCATCTCTCCCTTTCCTTCTCGCTCTCTCTCTCTCTGAACGGTTTGATTGTATGTGCATTGATATCCAAATGTATATGCTAATAACAAACACCTTTATCATACACATCAACATTGGGAATTGCAAACCACTAAAACTTCTCTGGGGCTACTTTGAAAGTATATAGCGTTTTCCAATGACATTTTAGTAGGACCTATTTTTCTTATAAGTTATAACGACTTTGAAGTTTGTAGCATTTATTTCCGAGCAAATCATTGATTTGTTTCTATTTAAGTAGGTTACCAGTTCTAAAGTCTGATATTTGTTTACTGTATTTTAGTAATATATATTTTTTTTCTTCTCCAAACCCCCTTCTCAAACACAAAATACATATCTGGAGAATATCATAATTATATCAATATATATTGCACTGCTTTTATTGCTGAATTACCTATGTTCTCTAACAGTGTAGGATTCTTTGGTGTAAGCGACTAGTTATGAAAGCTGTTATTTTGGTATGGGAATTTCACTAATGACGACTAGATGGGTATGGATATGCAATACATTATGCTATTTTAAGTAACAAGACAATGCTACACATAATGCTGTATTTGAAGAAAAAGGCATGAGACAGAGAGGTATGAGGAGCCCCAAAACAAATGACGCAAATCGACAATACGGGCCAGCCCGGGACCTCAACCAAAATTAAGAGACCAACATTAACCCAAAGAAGAGCAAATGAACATCAGCTAAGGAAAAGACTAATCTATAATGTGGATAGATATAGATAGATAGATAAATAGATAGTGTGAGTGAATGAGTGAGAAAGAGCTGTCTTACTAAATAGATAGTGAATCTAGCAATCCCTACAAATTGGTTTGTAAACAATAATTACACGTAAACATATATTTCTTAAAGGCAGATTTCACTAGCAAAAACTATTTACATCTTAATTAATATCAAGAGATAAAACAGTAACCATAACACTGGTGAAATAATTCAAGTAACCCCCCTCCCCCACCCTACATACTTCCAACTTTCCCTACACAATACCCCCCCCCCCTTCCCCGTGTAGCCCACCCCTCTCCTTCCCAGAAAATTTAATGACGCCATCTATGGGACATAATATGCAACAGGTTCAGGGTGGAGGGGGGGGGGGGGGAGTGAGCGATCTTAGTAATACCAGAGCGAAAGACCCAGCGAAATTACCATTAGGTGGCCCAGTCGGAAAGGTGACCGACTGCACACTCGACCAACAAAAAATCTTTACACTAACGCTCTAAACATTCTGGAAGTGGGTCGACATCTTATGATAATACCTCACAGACGTATGTTTCACCCGATTCATTCCGTTCTGTTACGACCGGGGCTCGTATAAAACAAGGGCTCTTAATCATTGGACTAGGAAAGCACACAGCCACAACGGTAACACTAGATCCAACCCCTGAACTTATAGTGCCGGCGCACAAAAACACCTATACCCTCCAGAGTTAAATCTGCGATAACGGAGTATCCTATAACTCAGTATAAGTGCACTACTACTACAGGCTGATGATCTCTGATACAGCCTGATCACAACAACATACAATTACGTTAATAAGGTATACTAGGAAAAGATAGAAATCTTAATTAAATCACTGCAATGATTTAATGCAAACTAGAAGAAGGTATATTTAAAGTTACTCTAAACAATAATGAACTGTCACTCCTATACTAAAGAAAGTGAACGAAAGTCCCAAAGCATCGAGCAGGTATCTTCTGAAGAAAGTTTGATGCTGGGGTAA
Organism: Paralithodes platypus; assembly: GCA_032716605.1. Taxonomy (NCBI): domain Eukaryota; kingdom Metazoa; phylum Arthropoda; class Malacostraca; order Decapoda; family Lithodidae; genus Paralithodes; species Paralithodes platypus. The sequence goes on along the minus strand of CM064548.1, from coordinate 40,795,692 downwards.
GATGATCGTATCAGATTTTGAACTATTATATAAAGCAGGGTCAATATAGGACAAGTGTAGAGACAGACAGTGTCAACTGACACGGGAATAACGATAAATGCACACTAGTATTATCTCCAACAACAAAAGAAGTCCTACGTCAGGCAACTCAAAAAACCTATTCAGGTTGTGCAACTCAACAACAACCAAGGCTTACGGTCAACGTGAATAAGAATGCTGCATACATAACATAAGAGTTTATAATTCTAAACGTGTGTCTGCTAGGCTAATAAAGTCTAGCTGGGATGTCGTAGGCTAGGAAACAATGGCTGAGCAAGCGGCTCGTAGCCTAGCGAGGTCCTTAAGACTGTGCGGCCAAATTACGTTAATTGACGGGGTGCTCTCTTGAGAGATCCAGATCGCTAGTATCTGGTTCTCTCCTGGCGACCCTCTCAAAGTCAAAGCAAACGAGTTAGCACAGTGTTGGGTGGCAGAGGCAAAAGCCCTCACTCGCAGTGCTACAGTGCTAAACTCACAAGGTACACAGTCAGAAAGACCACCTAGGCTTCCCACGTCTCCATTGCGATTGTACAGGTTCAACAAAACCTAGTACACATCGGAAATCACAACACAAGTAGCCCCACCCCAGTCTAGCATTAAATAGCCCAGCAGACAGCCAAGGAATAGGCAGGGAGACACCGTGAGTGTCGAACCTCTACAGACAAAATGGGAACCCCTCCAAAATGCCTAGCTAAACATATAATATCTGAGAGCTTCAGCATATAATACGATGGCCGATGTATGAAATCGTGGAGAACCAAAGGGGAGTTATGATATTAAATAGATTGAAAGAATGAGAGGTAAGAAGTTGAGAGAGAGAGAAAGTGTTCTATAGGTAGAAGTCGGGAGACAGGTAGCAAGGGGACATGTGAAGGGTATGCTGTTCAGGCAAGCTCTGAAGAGAATAGCTCCTCGGGACCCCTAGGATCACACACAAAGGCATGATGGTCAGCCAATCACAGGCCGCTACGTCACCAGCCAGCAGGGCTGCAGAAGGCACCAGGAACCACCAGCCAATCAAGAAGCGTGGGAAGGCACGCGCGCGAGCCTACAGCGAGGGGGAGGCAGCACATGTATACGCACGCACACACTACCACCCCCCTGCCTATATTATTCTTTCTCCTTAACTATATACAATGCATCTTATGTTCTACTCATGATATAAAATGCTTCCCCTTGTCACAGACGAAAATAAAGACCACCACGGGACTGTCTGCAACTACACGAACACTATGAAAGAAAGAACAACATTATAGATAGACTGTAGCCAAATACCTTGCCCCGGCGAGTGCTAGCGAGTAGCCAAGCGAGCGGCTGAGCCCACGTGGCATTCTGCCAAGCTGCAGGCGTCACAGTTCACACTAGATTATTTACAGCTCACCAGTGAAAAGATTGTTTCTTGGTCGAGTGTACAGAAATTCCAACTACACTATGGTAGCCTAATGTAGACGAATGGAAGGAGTAATTAATGGGGCACTTAGCCCTTGGGAAGGCCTCACTATAAATTTCTCCTGAACCAGAATGAAATATATTATTTCACCAACCAACTTCACTTCTAAACTCAATTATTGAAATCAACAAATACATGTGGCATTCCAAGGACTCGAACCTTGGACACTCACACCAAAATTCCGCGCACTTATACATTACGCTATCAAGACAGTTAAAACAATATGCACAAGTCTGCGATTTATTATGCAGTTTCTATCTATCTATCTATCTATTGCCTGACGCCGCGATCCCCGAAGGGGTGGCCACGAACGAACCGCCCCCATGCACCTCTGTCCCCAGTCAGTTGACGCCCCTCCCCCCAACCAGCACCGCCTTCGTTCATGTACTTCCTCACTCCATCCTTCCACCTCTCATTCGGTCTACCTCTCCCTCTCTGTCCCTCCACCTCGCTCTCGTACACCCTCTTAGTCATTCTCTCGGTTTCCATACGTTCCATATGGCCGAACCATCTCAAGTTGCTCCTTTTCACACTTTCCAGCACATCTATCTCCACACCACACCTCCTTCTTACTTCTTCATTAGTCTGTCTATCCCTCCATGTAACTCCGCACACACTCCTTAAGTAATTAATATCTACTGCTCTCACTCTTGGTCTGCTCACTCTCCACACGTACTGCCGCCTCTGCACCCTCATACATGCTCTTCACTGCTTTCAGCAACTTGCCCTCTACTCCATATATTCTAAGTACTTTCCACAAACCTTCTCTATCCACTCTGTCATAGGCCTTCTCCAAGTCCATAAAGGTAACATACACCTTTTGTTTCTTCTCCAGATATTTCTCCACAACACAATTCAGGGTAAAAAGCTGATCTACACATCCTCTTCCCTTCCTAAAACCTCCCTGCTCGTCGCCTATCCATTTCTCCGTTCTCACTCTCACTCTCTCAATCACTACCCTACTGTATACCTTCCCTACTACTCTTAGAAGACATATTCCTCGGTGGTTACCACACACTCCTCTTTCCTCTTTGCCCTTATATAGGGGGACTATTATGCCAGTCTTCCAGTCATCGGGTGCACTCCCCTTCTCCCATGCTAGTTTGCACATTTTCCATACCCATTCTATCACTATCTCACCACCATACCTCAACATTTCCCCACATACTCCATCTGTTCCTGGTGCTTTCCCCACCTTCACTCTTTTCATGGCTTCCCACACTTCTGACCTCCTGATCCCCACCTCCTCCTCCACTACTTCTCTTCTTCTCCCTCCCATACCATATCCAGCTATGTTTGCTGGCTCTTCATTCCTTACATTTAGCAACTCATTGAAGTACTCCCTCCATCTTTTGACTCTCTCTTGCTTCTTGGCTAGCATTCTCCCATTCTTATCTTTCACACCCTTACTGTTTCCCTTGCTACCTTCCCTAACTTTCTTGACTTCTTTCCAGAACAGTTTCTTACTCTCCCTCCATTTTACACTCAGATTCCTTCCAAATTCCTCATCTACTCTTCTCTTACTTTCCTTCACTACTCTCTTCACCACCCTCTTACTCTCCACGTACCTCGCTCGTTTCTGTCTCTCGAAATCTTCATTCCCTCTACTACCCAACCACTCTCTATATGCTTTCTTATTTTCTTCCACAGCTATTCTTACCTCTTCTGTCCACCATGCTCCACCACCTTTCACTCTGTTCCGCAAGGATGGCACTCATCTAAACCCTGTGGGTTCAGCATGCATGGGTCGTCTCCTACACTAAGCAGTCCGCAGCCATGGATCAAAAAACGCCATCCGAGAAGAAGCAGCAGTGACCTAAATCATCCAACGCCAAGAAAAAAACAGAGGCAACCGAGGACCACCAGCGATAAGGACCGAAGATAGCGAGGACCGAGGACAGCCATGAACATAAATGTAGATCCGACAAGAACCAAAAATATTATTAAAGAGCGTTCCGCGAGTTCTAAAATAACAAATTTAAAGGTTTTCTATGCAAACGCTCGTAGCATACGCAATAAATTTTCAGATTTAGAGGAGCTAGTGTTTACAGAAAATTATGATGTGATTGGCATAACAGAATCTTGGCTCAATACAGAAGATAGAGACTTTTTAGCAGAGTATTCACTTCCCGGTTATGTAATGTTTGAGAAAAGCCGAATAAATCGAAATGGAGGTGGCGTTTTACTTTATATCAAAGAAAGTCTTAACCCTACCCTCTTGTCAAAACCTCAAATTGTGAACGTCGACGCATCTTTTGTGCTAATAAAGAATAATAAAGGTACAAAAATAATACTTGCATTAATATACAGACCTCCAGCTCAATCAGTGCAAACTGACCGAGAAATTTACGAACAAATTGCAGATGTAAGTAACTCACAAGATACCGTAATTTTTGGCGACTTTAATTTACCTGTGACCAAGTGGGGCGATACTCTTACTTCACACTCCGGACATGACTTGTATACGAACTTGCAAGAGAGTTCGCTTTATCAATTTGTTCGAACGCCAACCCGTGGTAATAACGTTCTTGACATTGTACTTGCAACAAAAGAAGAATTAATAGAGAATTTGAATGTTGGTGATGAATTCAGTAACAGCGACCATCGTACGATAACTTTCACTTTAAAGTTTACTAGTAACGAACCAAATAGTAGCATCGAAAAAGTCCCTAATTTCAAGAAAGCAAACTTCCGTAAACTTAGAGCTATGTTTAAAGAAACTGACTGGAGCTTTTTAATTCACAATAACGACATAATTACATCTTGGAAGTTATTCGAAGCCACTTACCTAAAAGCAGTGCAAGACTGCATACCATCGAAAATACGGCGTCCAGGCTATAATAATAAGCCCAAATGGTGGAATAAAGATATTTCAAACTGCCTGCTTGCTAAAAAAATTGCTAATGATAGATTAAAATCCTCACAAAATGACGAAGAACGGCTGAAATTTGTAGAGCTACGACGCAAAGCCAAAAAGTTAATTAAGCAAAGTAAAAAGACCTTAGAGTTACATATTGTGAATCAAAGTAAAACAAACCCGAAAGAATTCTATAGTTATATCAGAAAGAAAAAAGTAGTTACTTCAACTGTTGGACCGTTAGTCGATGAAAATGGAGAATACACCAAAGACGAAGTACAAATGAGTAATGCCCTCAATACCTTCTTTGCATCAGTTTTTACAACAGAAGACCTCAGTGATATCCCTACACCATCGCCGATTCAGATTGATAATTCAGATGTTCTAAGCAATATCACCGTTACAGAGAGAGAAGTATTGAATTGTTTAGATAAACTCAAGGTAAATAAAACGCCTGGACCTGATACAATCTCGCCTAGAGTTCTAAAGGAAGCTAAGGATGAGCTCTCCAAACCACTGACATTACTATTCAATAAATCCTTGCAGTCTGGAACTATGCCCGATCAGTGGAAGCTAGCCAACGTAACACCGATATTCAAAAAAGGCAGCAAATCCCTACCCAGTAACTATCGTCCAATTAGCTTAACCTCAGTTGTATGTAAAAGGCTAGAAATGGTCATACGAGACAGACTCGTAAATCACTTAGAGGAAAATAACATACTTAAAGATACTCAACACGGCTTTCGTAAAAAACGTTCCTGTTTAACAAACCTCTTAGACTTCTTCCACGATATCCTCAACCTCTACGATGAGAGTAAAGCTGTAGATATTATATACCTTGATTTTCAAAAGGCCTTTGACAAAGTTCCCCACAAACGTTTACTGCTAAAACTAAAAGCGCATGGAATACAAGACGGTGTGTTGAAATGGATAGAAAATTGGCTCAGCGACAGAAAGCAAAGAGTAGTCATAAACGGTAAGGCATCTAAATGGACCAATGTAAGTAGCGGGGTACCCCAGGGATCGGTACTAGGACCAATTCTCTTTCTAATTTACATCAACGACATAGATGAGGGTCTCACCTGTACAATCTCAAAATTTGCTGACGATACAAAAATTGCAAATAGCGTACTCTCAAAAGAACAAGTTGACGATATGCAACACAATCTAGATATATTGTCATGTTGGGCCCAAATTTGGCAAATGAGTTTCAATGCGGATAAATGTAAAGTACTACATATCGGATACCTAAATGAGAAAGCAAACTATTCGATGAATGGCACTCAGCTTAAGAATGTAAACAGAGAAACCGATCTGGGAGTAACAATATCGAGTAACCTAAAACCGAGTCAACAATGTTCAGAAGTTGTTAAGAAGGCAAACAAAATAATTGGCTTTATAGGCAGGTCATTTGAGCATAAATCCAAAGAAGTTATCCTAACCCTTTACAATTCCTTAGTCCGCCCTCTTCTGGAATACTGCGTTCAATCCTGGTGCCCTTATTACCAAAAAGATATAAACAAGCTAGAACGAGTTCAACGTAGAGTTACCAAAATGATACCTAGCCTAAAGAACAAACCATACGAAGAGCGTCTTAGAGAATTAAATCTATTTCCTTTAACCCAGCGCAGATTAAGAGGTGACTTAATTCAAGTGTTCAAAATCATCAAAGGCATCGACAATATGAACTGTAGTAAGTACTTCACTATCGACCAATCTAATTACACGCGGGGAAACGGTTGCAAAATTATTGGTAAATCTTTTAACTCACACGAATCTAAGAATTTCTTCTTCAATCGAGTTGTCAACTTGTGGAATGGGCTTCCCCGAAACGTTATAGACTGCATCACCGTTGATTCATTTAAACTCCGCCTAGACAAATATCTCGCATCAAACCCGCGACTGACTGCGTTTGTAAATGAATAACTTTATTTTATCCCCCCCTCAGTTACTAACCCATCTGTCCCCTACTAACTTCCTAATCCTGCCACGGACATTAGTTCCAGGGCAGTAATTCCCTTTCCAATGTTCCCTTACCCACTCTAAACCACTGTTTGGACACTTGATCCTCAGTGTTTTGGAGGACAAGCAACCTAGAAGGGTCACTAGCTCTGTTGTTGCTTGATTTCCTTTGTACTCCTTTGTACTTTGTACTCCCCTCCCTCCACACACCTCCTCACATGCTGCACAGATCTCATCCTTAAACACCTTGCTCATCTCCTCCACTTTCTCCATAACTTCCAGGTCGAACCCACCTAGTCGTCTTTCCACTGCTCTCCTGTACTCCTCCCTGACTTCCTCCTCCTGCAACCTCTCCACCCTCCTCACCATTTCACCCTCCTCTCGCCTCCCTCCAGCTCTCCTCACCCACTTCTTTTGTATCCTAACCTTAGCTACCACTACATAATGATCAGACAGACCCCCTCCAAGACCCCTATACACCCTAGCATCCATCACAGATTTCTTCATTCGTTCATCCACACATACATAATCAATCAATTACTTTCGTTCCACCACTGTCTTATCCTTCATCGTCAACATCCGTCAACATATTGTTACGTCCTGGGATATATAAACACTGGGCTCTTTCTATTGGACTAGGTATGCGGCAACAAGCAACAACGGAAAACGCTAGATCCCACCCATATCTATAAACCCAGGCAACAAACCACCATAAACCGTCAAGAGTCCTGCCTGGACAACAAGGTATCCTATGACTCGGTTACAGGGTGCACGCACTATAGACTGCTGATAGTCAAGCAGGCTATATAAAAGATCACACAATTAAGTTGACTTAAAGCTTCAAGGAAAAGATAGATAACGGAATTAAATTGCAGAAACAATTTAATAACAAACTAGAAGAAAGTACATTTAACGTTACGTTAATTAATACAACTAATCACCCCTGCGTGAAAGAAGGTGAAAGCAAACAGTCCTCAAAACATCGTACAGGTAGACAAGATGCATGTTTCTAAACTGCATGCGGCTACTGTAGGATCTGATGCTTAGCAAAGAAAGTAAGTTACGGATTTAGAGAACTCTTAACTCATAAGCAGGAATAAATACTAGTGATAGGCCATACAGTGTATAATGGCATAGGTATAATTAAATAAAGGCAGCAACTCGCAACATAACCACATACAGGTGTGCTTCTCACTCTTAGTCAGGCAAGCATGCTCGGACAGAGTCTCTAAGCCATACCCTGACTCACAATGCTCACAAAAACGGTAAACTGTGGCACCATAACAAACATACAGATATAATAAACCACTAGCTGTTAATCTGCCAGGTGGCAGAGGTCTAGCCGGAAGGATATAGGCTTCGGATACCCGGGCTGAGCCACCTGCTCTAGCCTAGGGACGTTCCCAAGTCTGTGCGCCAAATTACTCTAATTGAAAGGGTGCTCTCTTGAGAGACTCAGATCCCAAGTATCTGACTCTCTCCTGGCGACCCTAAAACAAACGCAAGACGTGCTAGCGCAGTGCTGAATGGACTAGGCAAGGGCCCTCACACAACACAACACTAGACACACAGGCACACAGACAAGAAAATGCCCCCAGACTCCCACGGGTATCCTAGTAAAGTCGTGCAGGTCCACAGGACTTGCACCAGCAGACTTTACTTAAAGAATCGCAAAAAGCCCCCTCTCCGGTCTAGCCCCTGCTCACCTGCCACAAGAACACACTAGCAAGCATGAAACCACCAAATATGAGACAACAAAAAAGCTTCCTAGGTCTCATTAACAATTATATCTCTGCATAAGGCCCAAAATCCTATCTAGTTATCTGAGAGCTCGTCGGTAATACAATGATAGATATAAGGTCTATCAAGGGATGGGATAATTAAATAGATTGGTGAAGTAGTGGAAAGAAGGTATACAAAGTAAGAGAGAAAGTTTCTAAGTGGGGTTGAGAGGGATAGATATCAAGGGGGTCCGAAGGGTACGACAGTGAGGTGAGCTCTGAGGAGAATAGCTCCTCTGGACCCCTCCAGGATCCCACACAAAGGCACGGTGGTCAGCCAATCACAGGCCGCTACGTCACCCGGCAGCAGGCCTGCAGAAGGCGCCAGGAACCACCAGCCAATCAAAACCGAGAGAAAAGACCACGCGGGCGACCAACTCCTCCGGGAGGGAGGAGGGAGGAGGGAGGAGGAAAAGCAACACTCACCTCCCCCACCCTGCTCGCTCGCTCTCTCTCTCTCTCGTCTCCTCCCACTCTCACTAGACTTACATCTTATATATTATAATGAAACAATCAACTATCGAGAATAAAATATACTAAGATGTGTTGGTTAAGAATAAGGGCAGCTTCAAGCTGTGAAACAACATAAGAATATCCCAGACATTAGTTACATTGTCGTAGGATATATACTAAGGAAAAGCCGGCCAGCCGACTGCCGCCAGCCGGTTTCTAAACGGCTGGGCAGCCGACGCGCGCGCCTGCCCGCACGTGGCTACTATGCAGGAGCGTCACACCTCCCCCAAGATATAAGACACTTGACTAAGTTCTTCATATCTAACAGAAAGCTTCTCATAGTACCACACACTGTTGCGACACAAGGCACTATATATAAAACAAATAAAGACTGTTGCACTCCACCGAGCAAGTTCAACTAACTTAGCGACAATAAGCGGAAACATTCAACTTAGATACTGCTACAACATCTTATACAAAATTCTACACATTATAAAAATAAAGAGTTTTTATAAGGTTTTCTGCTTTTTTTTTTTTTTTCGGCTGAACTACAATGACAGCCTATTTTCCTCCACACTCAACCCTCAATCCTGTAGCAGTCTAACCAACATCATCCACCCTTGATAGACAATCCGCGATCACGTTATCAGAACCGTCAATATGGCGTATGTCCAAATTATACTCCTGAAGCATGAGTGACCACCTGGTCAGCCTCATATTCCGATTATGAAACTGATTCAAGAATTTCAGAGGGTGATGATCGGTATAAACCACTACGACTGGTCCGAAAGCAGGAACATATACATCGGAGTGCCTGAGCGCCAGCACTATCGCCAGGAGTTCTTTGCACAATCCTTTGTGCACTATTGAATTTTTTACTGTAAAAACTCACTGGATGTTCAATACCTTCATCATCTGTCTGTAACAAGACAGCCCCAGCCCCTACGCCACTGGCATCAGTCGCCAGCTGAAAAGGTCTGCTGAAGTCCGGGGCCCTGAGTATGGGGTGGGTACATAACAGGTGTTTCACCAAGGAAAACGCCTCTGCACACTCAGGAGACCACCGGAACTTCTTGTCCTTAGATAATAAGTCAGTTAAAGGTGCAAGTACAGTCGAATAGCCTTTGATGAAGCGACGATAATAGCCTATCATACCTAGAAACCGCATGATTTGTTTCTTAGTCGTAGGCTGGGGAAACTGATCGATGGCTTTGATCTTTGTCTGTGGAGGGCACACCTGACCCATCCCCACCTCGAACCCCAGGTACAAAACTGTGGCTTTGACAAAATCGCACTTACCCAGGTTTACCACCAAACCTGCTTCATTCAGTTTATTAAAAAGCTGTCCGATGTGAGCACAGTGACTGTTAAAATCATCGTCGTATATTATGACATCATCTAGGTACACCGTACAGTTGGGAATGTCGGCTACAATGTCGTTCATTAATTTCTGAAACGTTGCAGGGGCATTTTTTGCCATTAACATGGCAACGATATGTGGCACCGTCCACCACAAACCCACACACCTCTCGCGCTCGCTCAGACAAGGGCACTTGCCAATAACCCTTAACAAGGTCTATCTTAGTGAGGAACTTGGCCTTTCCTATCTTATCCACACTGTCGTCCACGCGAGGGAGAGGGTAGGCATTTGTGGGGGTTAAACCATTCAACCTGCGGAAATCTATACAAAACCGCACCTTGCCATCTGGTTTGGGCTGCAGTGTGACGGGGGAAGTCCACCTTACTGCACCCTCAGAAATCAGCCCACGTTTCAGCATATAATCCAGCTCTTCCCTAAGTGCTGGTAATTTAATAGGGGGAACACGGTATGGCACTGATTTAAAGGGCGGGTGGTCCCCAACATCGACATCGTGCACCGCTTGAGTAGTGAGGCCAGGATGCTCCGCGAAAACAGCTGGGTTTTAATCAAACAAGTGCTGCACAGCTACACGCTGTTGCTCAGGCAGGTGCAATATCAACTCGTGAGCCACTTGTCTAGAATTCCCCGCCCACTGGTCCGCGGAAACATGACAGTCCCAATTATCCTCCCCCGCAGCTTGACTGTCCCTTCCTCCTTCTCCACCACGATCGCTGCAGATCAACACCGGAACAGTGAGAGGCTCGGAGGGGCGCCTCACATACTCTTTCATCAGATTTACGTGGCAAAGTTGGTTCTTTTTCTTACGATCAGGAGTAGCTACTAAATAGTCGAGATCAGAAACCTTCCTTACAACCCGATACGGACCAGAATACTTGGCAGACAAGGGGTGTCCCACCAGAGGCAGTAGTATCAGTACTTCCTGATCTACTTCAAACTCCCTCGGCTTCACCTTCTGGTCGTATCTGTCCTTCATCTGAGCTTGTGAACTCTTAAGGTTCCGACCTGCTACCTCCAAGCTCTTTAGCATTCTCTCACGGCTTTCAACTACATACTTTAGAAGCGAGCATGGCTTTGTGACTCCCTCCCAGATCTCCTTGACTATGTGGAGGGGCCCCCTGACCCTGTGTCCAAAAACCAACTCGTTCGGGCTAAATCCCAAGCTCTCCCCAGGTACTTCTCTCGCAGCAAATAAAACGTATGGGAGTCCTAGATCCCAGTCCTTCCCATTCTCCATGCAATAACACCGCAACATACTCTTGAGAGTCGAGTGCCACCTTTCCAAAACTCCCTGACTCTCGGGATGGTAGGCAGATGACACCACAGACACTATCCCATGTTGCTGCATGGTCTGCTTAAACAGAGCAGAAGTAAAATTGGATCCCTGATCAGACTGGATCTCCTGAGGGTAGCCATAACGAGAGAAATAGACAAGTAGGTTTTTGACAGCAGTCTTAGCCATCCCGTTGCGCATGGGGTAAGCATCTGGATACCGTGTTGCTACATCCATTACAGTTAGTAAAAATGTATTGCCGGCACTAGTGGGGGGCAATGGGCCAACCATATCGATAACTACCTTGCTGAAGGGCGGCCCAATGACAGGGATGGGTTGTAACGGGGCTCTCGGGATGACCTGATTGGGTTTCTCAACAACTTGACAAGTGTGACACTGTGACACCCATGACACGACACTCGCCTTTAACCCAGGCCACCAGAAAAGCTTGCTGAGAGCTGCCTCCGTCTTACGTGCCCCCAGGTGCCCTGCCAAAGGCACATCATGAGCTAATCTCAATAAGCTCTCACGGCACACCCTCGGTACTACTAACTGGTCCACTAATCCTGACCCGCCATCCCACTTTTTCTTGGGATCCTGATGTCTCCGATACAAGATCCCCTCGGACAAGAAAAAATCACCAGGCTGCGCATCCCCCTCGCTCTCCAGTTCGATAGCACCATTACCACACGCCCTGACTTCAGGATCTTCCAGCTGCAAGGAACATATATCAGCAGGTGCCAGATTATCCAAGTTCATCTTAAATAATTTATTTCCACCTCCAATGTCCCGCTGAGCCATCCTTTCCTCACGCTGCGCATAACGATGCTGTCGCAGAGTCTCTTCCTGCCCTGCATCTGCACTAGCGGTGACAGGCCACGGGGCCTCTCCAGACTCTAACATAGGTGCCAATAATGAGTCACCAAGAAACACTGCCGGCTCAAAACTCTCCAATTGACCAACACTTCCCGTTTTCTTGTGACCTTTCCTCCGCGGTTTGATAGACTGAGGAGGTGGCTGCAAGGCTCCGGATGTCTGAGAACGCGTCACAACACACGCCATGGTTTGTACGCTACACTTCTCAACCCACTCCTGTTCCTCCCTACTAACGTCGGCCGCCTTCTCGGCAACGACCAAGGGTGAAACCTTAGAAGCAGGCACCGCAAAGTCGTTGCCGAGGAGGAGGTCGACGCCCCCAACAGGCAAGTTCTCTACAATTCCGACATCCAGTTCCTTCGCCACACCACCCACCTCCAGCTCCATCCGCACCAGCGGGTAGGACTTCGTAGCATTGATCCCCTGAACTACCACCACCCGAGCAGCGTTAATCGGCCTACCAGTAAAGTTCTTTAACAAGGTCTGAGAAGCCCCAGTATCACGCAATAGCTTAACTCCTCGCCTTTCGCCAGCCCACCTCACAAAACCATGCCCTCTATGACCCCCAAAGACGTCGCGGACAGGGTTCGAGCCTTCCGGACTCTTGAACACAGGCTGTGTCCCAACCTCTGATGAACTACCCTTGGCAAACTCAGAAGATATAGGCGACACCCCTATGCTGCGGACCAATGACACAACCTTGTTTGGTGGCTTGTTCGGACAAGCATTGGCAAAGTGACCCTCCTTGTGACATGCAAAGCACTCTTTACTCTTTGGTTTCCCTTGAGAGTGGGAGGTACCATAAGACTTCTTATACGGGACGGTATTTGGTTTATGTTCAGTTTTATTGTCAGTGCTAGATGGTTTTGTGTATTTATGTGTATCAAAATTCTTGGGAGGGGGAGGGGTACGATCCTTTGCACCCGGCTCACTCCTAGCTGCTGCTCCACACCCTCGAATTAATGAAAGTCGGAGGTCAGCCATTTCTGCTGCCTCCTGGAGAGTTCTAGGATTGTTTTCCTTTATATTTAATGTTAAGTCCCCGCCTGTGCACTTAAAGAACTGCTCCAAGAGAACCAACTCCCTCAACTCCTCAAAAGTAGCTGCCCTCTCAGAACGCAGCCAATGTCGTAGTGCATCAGACAAGTCCCGGGCGTGTTCTAGGAAGGTACTATCCTTGCCCTTAGTAACACCCCGAAACTTCAAGCGGTAAGTTTCTGGTTGTAACTCATAGGCCCGTAGCACAGCCTTCTTTAGCTCATCATAAACTACACAGGACTCTAAAGGTAGTGCATCATACGCTTTTAGCCCCTTTCCTAGGAGTCTTGATGAAAACTAATGCTGCCCACTTTTCCTGAGGCCACTGGTGTTCCCGACACTTCTTCTCAAATCGCATAAAAAACTCAGTTACACATGATTCATCGAACACAGGAAACTAGTTTAAGCAGGTGCGACAATGATTGGTCCCGATGTCTGTTACCTCCCCCAATATTTCGCCCTGTTACCTCCACTCGAGATCTCTCCAGCTACCTGTCAGCCCGATACCTAGTAGACTCTGCCTGCAGTTCAGCCTCTCGTATAGCTGTTCTCTCTGCAGCCTCAGCCTGCACACTAGCCTGTCTTTCGGTAGCCTCAACCTGAGCTCTAGCAACCTCAGCCTGCACACTAGCCTGTCTCTCGGCAGCCTCAACCTTGGCTCTAGCAACCTCAACCTTGGACATCTCAAGCCGAAACAACAAATCTGGAGTCAACCCTTGAGGAGGGGAAGGTGCATTTAATGGAGATGGTCCCTGTGATTGAATTCCACGCTGCCATTGACCATCAACTTGGGGGTATGTACTAAATTCAGGCACCCTGACGTTTGATATGGGGGTAGAGTGGAGGGGGGGCTGGGGACCTGGGCCCCCAGTCGCCTCTCCACCCAGGTCTCTCCCTTCTAAACCCAATATCAAAGTCCTCAGCTGATCTTTCCTCATGACACTTAAACCCTGGTGACCCTGAAGACCTGCCACACACTTTAAGCCATACTTATTCAGCTTCAACACCCTGGCAGCGGTAAGGGGCACCTCTAAAAATCTTCTAGCACCCTCCTCGCTATCGACTAGCCACTCCACAGGTCTTTCTCCCTCCGAGCCTGTATCGTGACCTGACCCACCACTGTGTTCTGATGTATTAGACATGTTTGTGCACTGCAGTAATTATCACGGTTATAGAATGTGCCTTATCTCCTATGCAAGTATGTATATACTAATGTTATTTGAAGCCTTTAATGTGTTATATTGGTTGCTCCAAAAAAACTCTATGTCCACTGTATTCCTTTAATCATAAGGAATCTCAAAACAAATGACCACTATATTCCTCTGTTCAGTAAATCCTATGCAAGGTCGCCATTTGTTACGTCCTGGGATATATAAACACTGGGCTCTTTCTATTGGACTAGGTATGCGGCAACAAGCAACAACGGAAAACGCTAGATCCCACCCTTATCTATAAACCCAGGCAACAAACCACCCTAAACCGTCAAGAGTCCTGCCTGAACAACAAGGTATCCTATGACTCGGTTTCAGGGTGCACACACTATAGACTGCTGATAGTCAAGCAGGCTATATAAAAGATCACACAATTAAGTTGACTTAAAGCTTCAAGGAAAAGATAGATAACGGAATTAAATTGCAGAAACAATTTAATAACAAACTAGAAGAGAGTACATTTAACGTTACGTTAATTAATACAACTAATCACCCCTGCGTGAAAGAAGGTGAAAGCAAACAGTCCTCAAAACATCGTACAGGTAGACAAGATGCATGTTTCTAAACTGCATGCGGCTACTGTAGGATCTGATGCTTAGCAAAGAAAGTAAGTTACGGATTTAGAGAACTCTTAACTCATAAGCAGGAATAAATACTAGTGATAGGCCATACAGTGTATAATGGCATAGGTATAATTAAATAAAGGCAGCAACTCGCAACATAACCACATACAGGTGTGCTTCTCACTCTTAGTCAGGCAAGCATGCTCGGACAGAGTCTCTAAGCCATACCCTGACTCACAATGCTCACAAAAACGGTAAACTGTGGCACCATAACAAGCATACAGATATAATAAACCACTAGCTGTTAATCTGCCAGGTGGCAGATGTCTAGCCGGAAGGATGTAGGCTTCGGATACCCGGGCTGAGCCACCTGCTCTAGCCTAGGGACGTTCCCAAGTCTGTGCGCCAAATTACTCTAATTGAAAGGGTGCTCTCTTGAGAGACTCAGATCCCAAGTATCTGACTCTCTCCTGGCGACCCTAAAACAAACGCAAGACGTGCTAGCGCAGTGCTGAATGGACTAGGCAAGGGCCCTCACACAACACAACACTAGACACACAGGCACACAGACAAGAAAATGCCCCCAGACTCCCACGGGTATCCTAGTAAAGTCGTGCAGGTCCACAGGACTTGCACCAGCAGACTTTACTTAAAGAATCGCAAAAAGCCCCCCCTCCGGTCTAGCCCCTGCTCACCTGCCACAAGAACACACTAGCAAGCATGAAACCACCAAATATGAGACAACAAAAAAGCTTCCTAGGTCTCATTAACAATTATATCTCTGCATAAGGCCCAAAATCCTATCTAGTTATCTGAGAGCTCGTCGGTAATACAATGATAGATATAAGGTCTATCAAGGGGATGGGATAATTAAATAGATTGGTGAAGTAGTGGAAAGAAGGTATACAAAGTAAGAGAGAAAGTTTCTAAGTGGGGTTGAGAGGGATAGATATCAAGGGGGTCCGAAGGGTACGACAGTGAGGTGAGCTCTGAGGAGAATAGCTCCTCTGGACCCCTCCAGGATCCCACACAAAGGCACGGTGGTCAGCCAATCACAGGCCGCTACGTCACCCGGCAGCAGGCCTGCAGAAGGCGCCAGGAACCACCAGCCAATCAAAACCGAGAGAAAAGACCACGCGGGCGACCAACTCCTCCGGGAGGGAGGAGGGAGGAGGAGGAAAAGCAACACTCACCTCCCCCACCCTGCTTGCTCGCTCGCTCTCTCTCTCTCTCTCGTCTCCTCCCACTCTCACTAGACTTACATCTTATATATTATAATGAAACAATCAACTATCGAGAATAAAATATACTAAGATGTGTTGGTTAAGAATAAGGGCAGCTTCAAGCTGTGAAACAACATAAGAATATCCCAGACATTAGTTACATTGTCGTAGGATATATACTAAGGAAAAGCCGGCCAGCCGACTGCCGCCAGCCGGTTTCTAAACGGCTGGGCAGCCGACGCGCGCCTGCCCGCACGTGGCTACTATGCAGGAGCGTCACACCTCCCCCAAGATATAAGACACTTGACTAAGTTCTTCATATCTAACAGAAAGCTTCTCATAGTACCACACACTGTTGCGACACAAGGCACTATATATAAACAAATAAAGACTGTTGCACTCCACCGAGCAAGTTCAACTAACTTAGCGACAATAAGCGGAAACATTCAACTTAGATACTGCTACAACATCTTATACAAAATTCTACACATTATAAAAATAAAGAGTTTTTATAAGGTTTTTTGCTTTTTTTTTTTTTTTCGGCTGAACTACAGTGACAGCCTATTTTCCTCCACACTCAACCCTCAATCCTGTAGCAGTCTAACCAACATCATCCACCCTTGATAGACAATCCGCGATCACGTTATCAGAACCGGCAATATGGCGTATGTCCAAATTATACTCCTGAAGCATGAGTGACCACCTGGTCAGCCTCATATTCCGATTATGAAACTGATTCAAGAATTTCAGAGGGTGATGATCGGTATAAACCACTACGACTGGTCCGAAAGCAGGAACATATACATCGAAGTGCCTGAGCGCCAGCACTATCGCCAGGAGTTCTTTTTCAATTACAGAGTAATTCCTTTGTGCACTATTGAATTTTTTACTGTAAAAACTCACTGGATGTTCAATACCTTCATCATCTGTCTGTAACAAGACAGCCCCAGCCCCTACGCCACTGGCATCAGTCGCCAGCTGAAAAGGTCTGCTGAAGTCCGGGGCCCTGAGTATGGGGTGGGTACATAACAGGTGTTTCACCAAGGAAAACGCCTCTGCACACTCAGGAGACCACCGGAACTTCTTGTCCTTAGATAATAAGTCAGTTAAAGGTGCAAGTACAGTCGAATAGCCTTTGATGAAGCGACGATAATAGCCTATCATACCTAGAAACCGCATGATTTGTTTCTTAGTCGTAGGCTGGGGAAACTGATCGATGGCTTTGATCTTTGTCTGTGGAGGGCACACCTGACCCATCCCCACCTCGAACCCCAGGTACAAAACTGTGGCTTTGACAAAATCGCACTTACCCAGGTTTACCACCAAACCTGCTTCATTCAGTTTATTAAAAAGCTGTCCGATGTGAGCACAGTGACTGTTAAAATCATCGTCGTATATTATGACATCATCTAGGTACACCGTACAGTTGGGAATGTCGGCTACAATGTCGTTCATTAATTTCTGAAACGTTGCAGGGGCATTTTTCAGCCCGTATGCATAACATGGCAACGATATGTGGCACCGTCCACCACAAACCCACACACCTCTCGCGCTCGCTCAGACAAGGGCACTTGCCAATAACCCTTAACAAGGTCTATCTTAGTGAGGAACTTGGCCTTTCCTATCTTATCCACACTGTCGTCCACGCGAGGGAGAGGGTAGGCATTTGTGGGGGGTTAAACCATTCAACCTGCGGAAATCTATACAAAACCGCACCTTGCCATCTGGTTTGGGCTGCAGTGTGACGGGGGAAGTCCACCTTACTGCACCCTCAGAAATCAGCCCACGTTTCAGCATATAATCCAGCTCTTCCCTAAGTGCTGGTAATTTAATAGGGGGAACACGGTATGGCACTGATTTAAAGGGCGGGTGGTCCCCAACATCGACATCGTGCACCGCTTGAGTAGTGAGGCCAGGATGCTCCGCGAAAACAGCTGGGTTTTAATCAAACAAGTGCTGCACAGCTACACGCTGTTGCTCAGGCAGGTGCAATATCAACTCGTGAGCCACTTGTCTAGAATTCCCGCTCACTGGTCCGCGGAAATATGACAGTCCCAATTATCCTCCCCCGCAGCTTGACTGTCCCTTCCTCCTTCTCCACCACGATCGCTGCAGATCAACACCGGGACAGTGAGAGGCTCGGAGGGGCGCCTCACATACTCTTTCATCAGATTTACATGGCAAAGTTGGTTCTTTTTCTTACGATCAGGAGTAGCTACTAAATAGTCGAGATCAGAAACCTTCCACGGACCAGAATACTTGGCAGACAAGGGGTGTCCCACCAGAGGCAGTAGTATCAGTACTTCCTGATCTACTTCAAACTCCCTCGGCTTCACCTTCTGGTCGTATCTGTCCTTCATCTGAGCTTGTGAACTCTTAACCCTTAATTAGCGGCTCACCACATAAGTCGAGTTAAATAAAGCTGGACTATGTGGCGGCGCTCGACATAGGTCGAGTGGCAATTTCAGAGAGAGAGACAAGTGGTGGCAGGAGACTAGCGAGCGTATGACTGCTCCAGACCACCGCGGCGAACCTACTGACACGAATCTCAGCTCCCTCCTCCCTCTCTCACTCGCTACATACTGATATGGGGAAAGTACCGAATTCTTTTTGCACTTGCGTTGCACGGTTATTGCAAGAAAACTAGCCATCATAAAAGGATCGTTATGGTGTCATTCGAAAGCTCTGTTTATGCCCTTTCAGGGATAGGTACTTGTTTTACGTTCTGGGTCTTATTTAGGCATGAAAATTATCACGTAAACAGCCCTATTTTGGCTAAAAACACCCCGCTGGGCGGTACATATAAATAAACCGCATAGGCCGCTCGTAAGGTGTTAAGGTTCCGACCTGCTACCTCCAAGCTCTTTAGCATTCTCTCACGGCTTTCAACTACATACTTTAGAAGCGAGCATGGCTTTGTGACTCCCTCCCAGATCTCCTTGACTATGTGGAGGGGCCCCCTGACCCTGTGTCCAAAAACCAACTCGTTCGGGCTAAATCCCAAGCTCTCCCCAGGTACTTCTCTCGCAGCAAATAAAACGTATGGGAGACCTAGATCCCAGTCCTTCCCATTCTCCATGCAATAACACCGCAACATACTCTTGAGAGTCGAGTGCCACCTTTCCAAAACTCCCTGACTCTCGGGATGGTAGGCAGATGACACCACAGACACTATCCCATGTTGCTGCATGGTCTGCTTAAACAGAGCAGAAGTAAAATTGGATCCCTGATCAGACTGGATCTCCTGAGGGTAGCCATAACGAGAGAAATAGACAAGTAGGTTTTTGACAGCAGTCTTAGCCATCCCGTTGCGCATGGGGTAAGCATCTGGATACCGTGTTGCTACATCCATTACAGTTAGTAAAAATGTATTGCCGGCACTAGTGGGGGGCAATGGGCCAACCATATCGATAACTACCTTGCTGAAGGGCGGCCCAATGACAGGGATGGGTTATAACGGGGCTCTCGGGATGACCTGATTGGGTTTCTCAACAACTTGACAAGTGTGACACTGTGACACCCATGACACGACACTCGCCTTTAACCCAGGCCACCAGAAAAGCTTGCTGAGAGCTGCCTCCGTCTTACGTGCCCCCAGGTGCCCTGCCAAAGGCACATCATGAGCTAATCTCAATAAGCTCTCACGGCACACCCTCGGTACTACTAACTGGTCCACTAATCCTGACCCGCCATCCCACTTTTTCTTGTGATCCTGATGTCTCCGATACAAGATCCCCTCGGACAAGAAAAAATCACCAGGCTGCGCATCCCCCTCGCTCTCCAGTTCGATAGCACCATTACCACACGCCCTGACTTCAGGATCTTCCAGCTGCAAGGAACATATATCAGCAGGTGCCAGATTATCCAAGTTCATCTTAAATAATTTATTTCCACCTCCAATGTCCCGCTGAGCCATCCTTTCCTCACGCTGCGCATAACGATGCTGTCGCAGAGTCTCTTCCTGCCCTGCATCTGCACTAGCAGTGACAGGCCCCGGGGCCTCTCCAGACTCTAACATAGGTGCCAATAATGAGTCACCAAGAAACACTGCCGGCTCAAAACTCTCCAATTGACCAACACTTCCCGTTTTCTTGTGACCTTTCCTCCGCGGTTTGATAGACTGAGGAGGTGGCTGCAAGGCTCCGGATGTCTGAGAACGCGTCACAACACACGCCATGGTTTGTACGCTACACTTCTCAACCCACTCCTGTTCCTCCCTACTAACGTCGGCCGCCTTCTCGGCAACGACCATGGGTGAAACCTTAGAAGCAGGCACCGCAAAGTCGTTGCCGAGGAGGAGGTCGACGCCCCCAACAGGCAAGTTCTCTACAATTCCGACATCCAGTTCCTTCGCCACACCACCCACCTCCAGCTCCATCCGCACCAGCGGGTAGGACTTCGTAGCATTGATCCCCTGAACTACCATCACCCGAGCAGCGTTAATCGGCCTACCAGTAAAGTTCTTTAACAAGGTCTGAGAAGCCCCAGTATCACGCAATAGCTTAACTCCTCGCCTTTCGCCAGCCCACCTCACAAAACCATGCCCTCTATGACCCCCAAAGACGTCGCGGACAGGGTTCGAGCCTTCCAGACTCTTGAACACAGGCTGTGTCCCAACCTCTGATGAACTACCCTTGGCAAACTCAGAAGATATAGGCGACACCCCTATGCTGCGGACCAATGACACAACCTTGTTTGGTGGCTTGTTCGGACAAGCATTGGCAAAGTGACCCTCCTTGTGACATGCAAAGCACTCTTTACTCTTTGGTTTCCCTTGAGAGTGGGAGGTACAATAAGACTTCTTATACGGGACGGTATTTGGTTTATGTTCAGTTTTATTGTCAGTGCTAGATGGTTTTGTGTATTTATGTGTATCAAAATTCTTGGGAGGGGGAGGGGTACGATCCTTTGCACCCGACTCACTCCTAGCTGCTGCTCCACACCCTCGAATTAATGACAGTCGGAGGTCAGCCATTTCTGCTGCCTCCTGGAGAGTTCTAGGATTGTTTTCCTTTATATTTAATGTTAAGTCCCCGCCTGTGCACTTAAAGAACTGCTCCAAGAGAACCAACTCCCTCAACTCCTCAAAAGTAGCTGCCCTCTCAGAACGCAGCCAATGTCGTAGTGCATCAGACAAGTCCCGGGCGTGTTCTAGGAAGGTACTATCCTTGCCCTTAGTAACACCCCGAAACTTCAAGCGGTAAGTTTCTGGTTGTAACTCATAGGCCCGTAGCACAGCCTTCTTTAGCTCATCGTAAACTACACAGGACTCTAAAGGTAGTGCATCATACGCTTTTAGCCCCTTTCCTAGGAGTCTTGATGAAACTAATGCTGCCCACTTTTCCTGAGGCCACTGGTGTTCCCGACACTTCTTCTCAAATCGCATAAAAAACTCAGTTACACATGATTCATCGAACACAGGAACTAGTTTAAGCAGGTGCGACAATGATTGGTCCCGATGTCTGTTACCTCCCCCAATATTTCGCCCTGTTACCTCCACTCGAGATCTCTCCAGCTCCCTGTCAGCCCGATACCTAGTAGACTCTGCCTGCAGTTCAGCCTCTCGTATAGCTGTTCTCTCTGCAGCCTCAGCCTGCACACTAGCCTGTCTTTCGGTAGCCTCAACCTGAGCTCTAGCAACCTCAGCCTGCACACTAGCCTGTCTCTCGGCAGCCTCAACCTTGGCTCTAGCAACCTCAACCTTGGCCATCTCAAGCCGAAACAACAAATCTGGAGTCAACCCTTGAGGAGGGGAAGGTGCATTTAATGGAGAGGGTCCCTGTGATTGAATTCCACGCTGCCATTGACCATCAACTTGGGGGTATGTACTAAATTCAGGCACCCTGACGTTGGATATGGGGGTAGAGTGGAGGGGGGGCTGCGGACCGGAGCCCCCAGTCGCCTCTCCACCCAGGTCTCTCCCTTCTAAACCCAATATCAAAGTCCTCAGCTGATCTTTCCTCATGACACTTAAACCCTGGTGACCCTGAAGACCTGCCACACACTTTAAGCCATACTTATTCAGCTTCAACACCCTGGCAGCGGTAAGGGGCACCTCTAAAAATCTTCTAGCACCCTCCTCGCTATCGACTAGCCACTCCACAGGTCTTTCTCCCTCCGAGCCTGTATCGTGACCTGACCCACCACTGTGTTCTGATGTATTAAGACATGTTTGTGCACTGCAGTAATTATCACGGTTATAGAATGTGCCTTATCTCCTATGCAAGTATGTATACAGGGTGATTCAGAACTAATGTCACAAAATTCACGTGTATTGAGATAAAAATATATCTATCAAAATCAACTAAGTATATAAACGTGAAAAATGCTCATATAAATAGTTACAGGACCTGCTAGGTTAGTATAGCAGGACTTGCTAACCATTATAAGACACAGGTATAGCATTGCTAATTAAAATATCAGAAAAGTAAACGGTATCACAAGGTTAGAAACAGTGTGGAGGAGATATTGGTATAATTATTGGATAAAGATTGGTAACTAACAGATATCTAGCACATTTATGCACATCCTCTGGGCCATCTCCTTACTGTGAAAAGCCATCACCAATACGAAAGTGTATGTTGCAGCCAAAGCCTCAGCCAACTATCCGAACACTTTTGACTTGCAGTTTTGCTGCTAAAGATGAAGCCAAAGTCTCGAACTTGATCCGACGCTTCAAAAATATTTACGACACAGGTTCATTTAGTTGATCATTTTCGACCCTCTATTCATACTTCCTGCTACTCCTCGATTGGTAAGACGTTATTCTTTCTTCAAAGTCGAATATTATGTGTAAATTATTCAAAAAATAATTATTGCTTACATTGTTATACTGTAGATAAATTTGTAGTTATTGTAATACATAGTTACTGTATTTATTTATTGCTCATTAATCGCCATTGGTTCATTAAGATATTTATTGCAGTATTTTTACATCTCATTATCAACAGCAGTCTTTAGAAAAGGTGTTATACCCGGTATTGTCGTTGACGGTGCACATTAACCCTTTCATGATCCGAGGACGCCCTGCTCTTCTGTTTTCTGGTTATTCTTGGACTATTTTATTTATATTGTGTAAGGTATTTTAAATCCTGAGGGTTTATTGAGCTAGTGTTTATCCTTTTCATCCCCTCAGATCCTTCCTAACCTGTATAAAACTTATAATGATTGCCAGAAGAAAACGTCAAATGGCGCCAGGATCGTGAGAAGGGTTAATGAGGGGATAATGTAGCCTACTGAATTATGAAAATAATATTGTGATAATATTTATTCATAATTTTCAATATTTAGTAGCGATAATAGCATAGTTAGTTAAAGTAAATATTATTAAATTTTCTTTGAACATAAACTCCAAAGAAATAGCCTACCTCATGCCGTTGCTAGAATTACATAGAAACTGTGCGGTATAATTTCACATACACAATTCTTACCGTATGTGTAAGCTAACGTAGCAATATCTATTTTTTCATAATTTTATTTATGAACACACATTATTATGAAATCTTTAAGTTAAAATTGAGGCAGGAAGGAATATGAACAATACTTATCTCGATAATCCTTTATTATTGTAATTGCACCTAGAGGTTAGCGTCAGTGCATGTATATCCACCCAATGTTTTATAAGTATTTCATCTGGCCTTGAATGATGATAGTGATGAGTGACCGTACACATAATCATATCAATGAAATTAATCCAACTACTTCTTGGGATAACATTCTGCAATGTTATTCACAATTGTCTTACTATGCACAGTCTCCTGTGATGCTTGGTCTCGTTCCTTATGCAGCGATATGCATAACTATTTTAACGATGCACACGCGCGATAGAGTAATTTAAGTGTATGTATCAACAGAACATCAAATGTTAAAATGCACAGATTACAAAGAGACTTAATGTAGGGGGGCTCACAATGCAAACTTTTATGATTACAGGCAAGCCGGAAACATGCAAAGGTTCACCTTCCAAGAATATGCAGATATGCATATGGCTTATGGTGCAGCAAATGGGAACAGTCTAGAGGCATCACGGATTTATGCAGCACGTTTTCCCCTACGACAGCAACATCTATGGCCCAGAACATTTTGCGGCATAGATAGGAGGCTTCGGGAGCGTGGCATTGTTAGACCACGGATGGAGGAGACCGGAAGGCCACGTGACATCACACCACATGAAGAGGAGCTAATCCTGGATGTTGTGGGAAATAATCCCCGTACAAGCACTCGTGCAGTTACCCATGATTTAGGATTAAGTCAGTCAACAGTATGGAGAACGTTACATGATCAACTGCTTTACCCATACCACTTTCAGCGGGTTCAAGCTTTACATCCCAATGATTATCCAAGGCGACGAGAATATTGTCAATTGTTTCTCGAAAATGTTACCCAAAATCGCAGTTTCCCAAAGAGTGTGCTATTTACTGATGAGTGTACCTTTTCCAGGGATGGTATGTTAATACACACAACCTGCATTACTGGGATGATGAAAATCCACACGTCACCTGGCCCCATGCGTATCAGCAAAGATTTTCCATTAACATTTGGTGTGGAGTGATTAGTAGCCACCTATTAGGCCCACATGTTTTGGAGGGTACTCTGACAGGTGTCAAATATTTAGAATTTCTACAAGACTCTTTGCCAGTCTTCCTTGATAACATTCCCTTAGGAATAAGACGTCAGCTGTGGCTAATGCATGATGGTGCTCCTGCTCATTACAGCCTTCGAGTCAGGGAGTACCTTAATAACAATTTTTCCGGCAGGTGGATAGGGCGAGGTGGCCCCATTTCATGGCCAGCCAGAACGCCAGATTTGAATCCAGCGGATTTCTTCTTGTGGGGTCACCTTAAATCCCTTGTGTATCAAACTCCAGTTACCAATGAACAGGATCTGATGCAGAGAATTCTAGATGGGTGTACCAAAATTCGTGAAACTCCTGAGATATTGGAGAGGGTTCAAAGATCCTTGATCCGCCGCTATAATGTATGTATTGAGGCTGATGGTGGTCACATTGAACACCTGCTCTAAGATGTAAAACGACTTCAAACTTGGTTGCAATTTCTAAACTTACTTATTCTCTCTCTCTCTCTCTCTCTCTCATACACTGGAGGTAGTCTAAATCTAGGCTTATGATGGGGCATTGCGAGCTCTTGGTTCATTCGTTTATTATTTTATTTTACCTTATTACTTTATTACTTACATTCATAATTATGTTTTACTAATAACATAGCAGTACAGAATACATAACATTAACTTTGTTCATCCGTCACCTATCGCATGTAAGAAAACAGTTACTGGAAAAATAAACTAATATGTGAAGCACGTATTTTGTATTTGTTCCTAGTGTACAGTATTAACCATAAACAGCAGTTAAGCCGGTTTACTTTGGGGAACAAATTATTAGTGTTTATTACCTCCGCCAGGAGGTTATGTTTTTACCGGTGTTGGTTTGTTTGTCTGCCTGTCTGTGAGTTTGTTACCAAGATAACTCAAAAAGGTTATGGATGGATTTAGCTCAAATTTTCAGGGATTGTCAGAAATGGTATAAGGAACTAATGATTAGATTTTGGGTGTGATGGGGCACTCGGGAGCGCAGACCTCCGCCACGGCCCTAAAAAGTTATGGACGGATTTTGCTCACATTTTCAGGGATTGTCAGAAATGGTATAAGGAACAACTGATTCAATTTGGAGGGTGATCAGGCACTCAGGTGCCCAGACCTCTGCCACGGCCCTAAACAAATTTGAACGGATTTTGATGACATTTTCAGGGATTGTCAGAAATGGGATAAGGAACAGATGGAAGATTGAGCGGCCTTGGTGGAGGTCTGCACTCTCTGAGTGCTTTTCTAGTTCTTGGATACCATTGTTCATATTTAATGTACAATTAAATCATTTGGAAAATTATGTAAAGTAAATTTATCGGATAAATAATAATCAGCTATTCTAAATGTAGTCGTGGCTGATAATCCTTGACCAGGGATTAATGGCAAATCACTGCCAACACTGGTCAAGGATTATCAGGCACGGCTGTACACTCTACGACATTAATCCTGTTCTTAAATCTTTGAAGCTGTCCCGAACTGAACCGAATCTTTTCATACATTCTCTACCTAATATTGGCATTTCGGAGGTTCATTTTGATGTCTAAAGTTCGTTTTGGGACAGGATTATTGATGTAGAGTGTACCACCGAATAACAACCACCAGACTAGACTGTTAAGTAACTCATTAAATTAGGAAGGTCGGTCTCTGACAAGGATGATATTCTGATAATTACATTTTGTGAAATGCTTCAAAATAACGGGTCTCGAACTACGAACAGTGTGAAGCTGGTTGTTAACTGAGTGGAGCCGAGTAGAGGAGTAGGGGTGGTGAAGAGTAGGAGGGGTGGGCGTGGGGGGGAGGGGGGAAGAGGGGGTAATGTGTTCTGATTCCTGCCTATAATATCACTGGCAAGGCATTGGATAAGTTCGCTAGATTTAATTAAGTAATTTTAACTAGTTTTCCATACACTTTAGGGAAAAAGTCATAGAACGAAATATACGCATCTCCACCTCATGAATATGTGTTGTCATTTTTTGACATTAGTTCTGAATCACCCTGTATACTAATGTTATTTGAAGTCTTTAATGTGTTATATTGGTTGCTCCAAAAAAAACTATGTCCACTGTATTCCTTTAATCATAAGGAATCTCAAAACAAATGACCACTATATTCCTCTGTTCAGTAAATCCTATGCAAGGTCCCCATTTGTTACGTCCTGGGATATATAAACACTGGGCTCTTTCTATTGGACTAGGTATGCGGCAACAAGCAACAACGGAAAACGCTAGATCCCACCCTTATCTATAAACCCAGGCAACAAACCACCCTAAACCGTCAAGAGTCCTGCCTGGACAACAAGGTATCCTATGACTCGGTTACAGGGTGCACGCACTATAGACTGCTGATAGTCAAGCAGGCTATATAAAAGATCACACAATTAAGTTGACTTAAAGCTTCAAGGAAAAGATAGATAACGGAATTAAATTGCAGAAACAATTTAATAACAAACTAGAAGAAAGTACATTTAACGTTACGTTAATTAATACAACTAATCACCCCTGCGTGAAAGAAGGTGAAAGCAAACAGTCCTCAAAACATCGTACAGGTAGACAAGATGCATGTTTCTAAACTGCATGCGGCTACTGTAGGATCTGATGCTTAGCAAAGAAAGTAAGTTACGGATTTAGAGAACTCTTAACTCATAAGCAGGAATAAATACTAGTGATAGGCCATACAGTGTATAATGGCATAGGTATAATTAAATAAAGGCAGCAACTCGCAACATAACCACATACAGGTGTGCTTCTCACTCTTAGTCAGGCAAGCATGCTCGGACAGTCTCTAAGCCACACCCTGACTCACAATGCTCACAAAAACGGTAAACTGTGGCACCATAACAAGCATACAGATATAATAAACCACTAGCTGTTAATCTGCCAGGTGGCAGAGGTGTAGCCGGAAGGATATAGCCTTCGGATACCCGGGCTGAGCCACCTGCTCTAGCCTAGGGACGTTCCCAAGTCTGTGCGCCAAATTACTCTAATTGAAAGGGTGCTCTCTTGAGAGACTCAGATCCCAAGTATCTGACTCTCTCCTGGCGACCCTAAAACAAACGCAAGACGTGCTAGCGCAGTGCTGAATGGACTAGGCAAGGGCCCTCACACAACACAACACTAGACACACAGGCACACAGACAAGAAAATGCCCCCAGACTCCCACGGGTATCCTAGTAAAGTCGTGCAGGTCCACAGGACTTGCACCAGCAGACTTTACTTAAAGAATCGCAAAAAGCCCCCCCTCCGGTCTAGCCCCTGCTCACCTGCCACAAGAACACACTAGCAAGCATGAAACCACCAAATATGAGACAACAAAAAAGCTTTCTAGGTCTCATTAACAATTATATCTCTGCATAAGGCCCAAAATCCTATCTAGTTATCTGAGAGCTCGTCGGTAATACAATGATAGATATAAGGTCTATCAAGGGGATGGGATAATTAAATAGATTGGTGAAGTAGTGGAAAGAAGGTATACAAAGTAAGAGAGAAAGTTTCTAAGTGGGGTTGAGAGGGATAGATATCAAGGGGGTCCGAAGGGTACGACAGTGAGGTGAGCTCTGAGGAGAATAGCTCCTCTGGACCCCTCCAGGATCCCACACAAAGGCACGGTGGTCAGCCAATCACAGGCCGCTACGTCACCCGGCAGCAGGCCTGCAGAAGGCGCCAGGAACCACCAGCCAATCAAAACCGAGAGAAAAGACCACGCGGGCGACCAACTCCTCCGGGAGGGAGGAGGGAGGAGGAGGAAAAGCAACACTCGCCTCCCCCACCCTGCTTGCTCGCTCGCTCTCTCTCTCTCTCTCGTCTCCTCCCACTCTCACTAGACTTACATCTTATATATTATAATGAAACAATCAACTATCGAGAATAAAATATACTAAGATGTGTTGGTTAAGAATAAGGGCAGCTTCAAGCTGTGAAACAACATAAGAATATCCCAGACATTAGTTACATTGTCGTAGGATATATACTAAGGAAAAGCCGGCCAGCCGACTGCCGCCAGCCGGTTTCTAAACGGCTGGGCAGCCGACGCGCGCGCCTGCCCGCACGTGGCTACTATGCAGGAGCGTCACAATATGCAGTTTCGAATCCTGCATATTATTATGAGCATGTGTACAGTCGTCAGGATTAATTCGTTTCAGTTTCCTTGGACTAAGGCGTTAGTAGCACTGTACGATGAAGAGGTATCCCCTGCACCTCCTCTCCTTGTTGTTACCATACCCCCACCGAGACCCTCCCATTTTCTCTCCGACCCCAGAACTACACTAACCCTCCCTTCTCTCGCTCTTACCCACCTCACCAATTGCATGTATTCCGAACACCTAATGAAGGAATGCAATGTATCATAGGCAGTCAAGTATTAGCTTTACTAAATTTGAAAGAAAGAAAGAGAGATAGAGAGAAAACGGGGAAGTGGGAGGGGGGGGTGGATGTTCGCCAAAAATATTACATATAATTCGAGTGCTTCATACCATACATTTACCATTGACCCCTGAAAGATTCATACCGATGTACTGATGGTTTAGTACTGTATCATACTCTAATATAGCTGCCTAACTAACCCACGTGCAGTTGTATTTCATGTTCATCGTTGCAATGGCTCCGTCTGGGCTACGTAACAAGCTTGAGACAACAAGGACCGTCTGTGTCAATTTTACCATGAGTAATAAACGGGACACGAACTACCCTAGGGCAAGGTACTGGGGTTTTCGAAAAGAGGCTTCAGGCTTTAAAACATTACTTGACATAAACAGGCTTAATAAACCTGAAGGGTTGATAACCAATATATATGCCCTATTTTAATTAACTACCCCTCGGGTACTCTTACATACATCTATCCAATAGGGAGGGTCTTATTTTAAAGTTCCCATGCCCTCAACACTTACGCTCACCCATACATTAGGAAAGGACTTATTAATCTTGTCACCATACCCTTAACACCTTGCCATAAGTTTATTTAATTTGATCAAGTATCTTGTTTGGTAACCATGTTAAGGGGGGCGTCCGCTATGGCTATGTAGCAATATGGGTAAAAAAATAGCAAATTGCGTTAAATACTCCCTGAGTAATGGCAAGACGTAGGGTATCTACTCCACATAATAGTATTGAATGCTTCACGCCTATTCAAGCTTATTCTCTTGAGATAACATTCAAGATAATATGAATTCACACCTGTTAAGAATAATTGCTAAATAACTATACAACGCCTGTTTACTAAATCCCAGATTAACTAGAACAAGAGTTATAAAATTGAACTGATTAATAATTCGTCTACTACAGTACCACTCTGTATAACAGTTTCGTGTATAACCAAATAATCTCATTATACCTTATATATAATTATACAAGTGTGTATTTCTACCCCTCATATCTGGTATATCCATATCATTATACAGTTAACAATACTAGTAACGGTAGTAATTGCCAGCTTCAGGTTAGGTTTTGTTTTGTTCATATGTTTAATGTGCAGGAGATGGTGGTCCAGAGATGTGTGTGAAATACTTCATTAATTCATTAGGTGTTCAGAATAAATTTAATCGGTTAGGTCCCAGAAGTATCTCCTATGTGGGTGAGAGCGAGAGAAGGGAGGGTGGGTGTAGTTCTGGGGTCGGAGAGAAAATGGGAGGGTTTAGGTGGGGGTATGGGAACAACAAGGAGAGGAGGTGGAGGGGATACCTCTCCACCGTGCAGTGTTACTAACAGGGAAAATGAAACAAATTAATCCTGACGACTGTACATATATTCCAACTGCACTATGGTAGCCTAATGTATAGACGAATGGAAGGAGTAATTAACCCTTTCACGCATTTATGACGCAGAAATTGCCAGATTAGCAATAAGAAATAGAGTTCTCTCACTCATATAATTACCTCTCCAAAATTAGTTTTCTGCCCACAGCTAACTCAAAGACAACTTCAGAAGTTGAAGTAACTAAATTAAAGGTTTCTAAATACCCCTGATGGTAACAAAGGCTTTAAAGTATCCCCAATAGGCTCAAAATCGCGTCATATGTCGGAGAGGGTTAATGGGGCACTCAACCCTTGGGAAGGCCTCGCTATTAATTGCTCCTGAACCAGAATTAATTATATTTTTTCACCAACCAACTTCACTTCTAAACTCACTATCGTTCGCCAGGGAAAAAAACCGATACCTAAATTGCACGAAAGGTCTTAATATTGACAAAGAAATGAGGCGAATGGTCTTAAAATAGACAAACTAATGGGGCAAGCATCTTAAAATCTGAACAGTAATGGGGCTAAACATGAGGGAGAAGGGAATCTAGAAAAAATTACCCATCTCCCCTTAAAGATATTACCATGTTTTATGGAGGCCTGTCACCACCATAATCTGTTTTGTAAACTTTTACAAACACCAGATGGTGCCGGGGTGGAACGCTAGTGAACGGGTAATTGAATCCTGGACGGGGGAGAACTAGATTATTAGGATGTTTTATTTATATGAATTTATATTGTTATTTATTTATTTACATATATACAGTATATATATATATATATATATATATATATATATATACGGTATATATATAATTATATATATACCGGTATATATATATTTTTTTTTTATGAAGATAAAAGGCTTGAAGTAACGAGCGATGCCTCAAAACGGTTACAAAGCCTTTAAGTTACATAATATATATTCCATGTTACATATGAACTTTGGGTCATCAATGTATACAAGGGGTTAACTCCAAGTAAGGAGTATTAGGAAGACGTTTTGAGGTACGATCCTAATTTATGATAAGGGTTAACCATTAACTCCAAGCAAGTCGACTGAAGGTGTCTATCTTACTGGATTATACTGAATACAGTATATAGGTTACGTTGATGCTGTAGAGTGTAGGTTGATCTCAGGTCTCCGTCCTGCATAGATTAAGATAGATAGGTATATCACTGCCACCATCCCACTTATACCTTATACATGTTATATATAGGTAAAGGGGAAATTAAAGGTTCTCTGTATCCAAACCACTTTATTATTAAGTAACAACTAAATTATGTATGCAGCTGTACTAATAATATAAGAAGGATAATTCCCTATGTTGAGAGGGAATCTCATCTGCTAGACCTCCAGTTGTGTCTGAGGCCTGTATCTAACTAACTCAAATTTTCCTTCAATACCTCTCACCTCCCTTTCTCTGCCACACCTTAAGCCTGGTGGGAATTTCTTAGTACATTTATATTCACGTGATCCAGACTGGAGAGAGGAATCAGAAATGCAAGTTGAGCTAAAAGGCGTGAGAAAGGTTTCTGAGTCATACATTCGAAGGGGTGAACTTTTCTTTTCTTTTTTCTATGTGAATGAGGGAGACAAAAGGCATAACTGCCTGCAGCGAGTGCCTCCCCCAGATATCAAAGAGTGACAGGGCCGAAATCAAGGGACGTTCGAGCTTAAATGCCTGGACACACGGAGTTTGAAGCAATTTAAGTCATAGGAAGAGAGAAAGACTGATTTTGGGAGAGAGTTTCAGAGCTCAGCAGTTGAGTAGTCTGAGAATAGCGTTTCACTCTTGGGTTGGAGAGTTGCACAGAGTAAGGGTGGGATTGTGTTGCAAGGCTGGTACTACGTACCCTACGTAGAGGAGGTGGTATACACTGGGAAATCTCCGAGGAACACTATTTATTGTAGTAGCGATAGAATAGTGAGAGAGATACAACATTGCGGCGAAGAGAGAGAGATTGCAGAGAGTTGGTGAGTGGACGGGAGTTAATGATACAAAATGTTTGCCTTTCTACTTTATCTAGGAGTGCGGTGTGAGAGGACCCTCCCCACACATGTGAACAATACTCAATACAACGACGCACTGTGCCCCTGTACAGAGCAAGAAGCTGTGCAGGGATAAAGAACTCCTTGAGGCGGGTGCTCAACCCAGCTTCTGGGAGGCTGCCTTAGCGAGACTGGTAATATGGTCTTTCCAAGTGAGAGCAGAAGAAAAAGAGACACCGAGAACATGGAGGGAAGATGAAGGGTTGATTTTTGTATTGTTGGAGAATAAGGGATAGTCCTCGGAGGTTCCTGACGGGTAGTAAGATGGATAAATTGAGTTTTGGAAGCATTAAACACAACAAGATTTTCTCTACCCCAATTGGAAATAGTAGCTAGATCAGAAGATAAGCATTTTATGGCTTCATTACGTTAACTTTCGAGGGACTGCTGGCTGGGGCATTCTGGAAAACAAATTGAGTGGTGTAAACTACCTCCAAGGATGTAGTCTCCCACACAAGTATACTTCTCAGGTGGTTCTCTCTTACATTGTCTCACTCCTTCATCACTCTGTTACTATTATCCTACATCTTACTGTCAGGTGGTTCACTCTTACATTGTCTCACTCCCTCATCACTCTGTTACTATTATCCTACACCTTAGTCTCAGGTGGTTCACTCTTACATTGTCTCACTCCTTCATCACTCTGTTACTGTTATCCTACATCTTACTCTCAGGTGGTTCACTCTTACATTGTCTCACTCCTTCATTACTCTGTTACTATTATCCTACACCTTACTCTCAGGTGGTTCACTCTTACATTGTCTCACTCCCTCATCACTCTGTTACTATTATCCTACACCTTACTCTCAGGTGGTTCACTCTTACATTGTCTCACTCCCTCATCACTCTGTTACTATTATCCTACACCACACTCTCAGGTGGTTCACTCTTACATTGTCTCACTCCTTCATCACTCTGTTACTATTATCCTACACCTTACTCTCAGGTGGTTCACTCTTACATTGTCTCACTCCCTCATCACTCTGTTACTATTATCCTACACCTTACTCTCAGGTGGTTCAGTCTTACATTGTTTCACTACTTCATCACTCTGTTACTATTATCCTACACCTTACTCTCAGGTGGTTCACTCTTACATTGTCTCACTCCCTCATCACTCTGTTACTATTATCCTACACCTTACTCTCAGGTGGTTCACTATTACATTGTCTCACTCCTTCATCACTCTGTTACTATTATCCTACACCTTACTCTCAGGTCGTTCACTCTTACATTGTCTCACTCCCTCATCACTCTTTTACTATTATCCTACACCTTACTCTCAGGTGGTTCACTCTTAGATTGTCTCACTCCCTCATCACTCTGTTACTATTATCCTACACCTTTCTCTCAGGTGATTCACTCTTGCATTGACTCACTCCCTCATCACTCTGTTACTATTATCCTACACCTTACTCTCAGGTGGTTCACTCTTACATTGACTCACTCCCTCATCACTCTGTTACTATTATCCTACACCTTACTCTCAGGTGGTTCACTCTTACATTGACTCACTCCCTCATCACTCTGTTACTATTATCCTACACCTTACTCTCAGGGGGTTCTCTCTTAGATTGTCTCACACCCTCATCACTCTGTTACTATTATCGTACATCTTACTCTCAGGTGGTTCACTCTTACATTGTCTCACTCCCTCATCACTCTGTTACTATTATCCTACATCTTACTATCAGGTGGTTCACTCTTACATTGTCTCACTCGTTCATCACTCTGTTAATATTATCCTACATCTTACTCTCAGGTGGTTCACTCTTACATTGTCTCACACCCTCATCACTCTGTTACTATTATCCTACATCTTTCTCTCAGGTGGTTCTCTCTTACATTGTCTCACTCCCTCGTCACTCTGTTACTATTATCCTACACCTTACTCTCAGGTGGTTCTCTCTTACATTGTCTCACTCCCTCATCACTCTGTTACTATTATCCTACGCCTTACTCGCAGGTGGTTCTCTCTTACATTGTCTCACTCCCTCATCTCTCTGTTACTATTATCCTACATCTTACTCTCAGGTGGTTCTCTCTTACATTGTCTCACTCCCTCATCACTCTGTTACTATTATCCTACATCTTACTCTCAGATGGTTCACTCTTACATTGTCTCACTCCCTCATCACTCTGTTACTATTATCCTACATCTTACTATCAGGTGGTTCACTCTTACATTGTCTCACTCGTTCATCACTCTGTTAATATTATCCTACATCTTACTCTCAGGTGGTTCACTCTTACATTGTCTCACACCCTCATCACTCTGTTACTATTATCCTACATCTTTCTCTCAGGTGGTTCTCTCTTACATTGTCTCACTCCCTCATCACTCTGTTACTATTATCCTACACCTTACTCTCAGGTGGTTCTCTCTTACATTGTCTCACTCCCTCATCACTCTGTTACTATTATCCTACGCCTTACTCGCAGGTGGTTCTCTCTTACATTGTCTCACTCCCTCATCTCTCTGTTACTATTATCCTACATCTTACTCTCAGGTGGTTCTCTCCTACATTGTCTCACTCCCTCATCACTCTGTTACTATTATCCTACATCTTACTCTCAGGTGGTTCACTCTTAGATTGTCTCACTCCCTCATTACTCTGTTACTATTATCCTACATCTTACTCTCAGGTGGTTCTCTCTTAGATTGTCTCACTCCCTCATCACTCTGTTACTATTATCCTACATCTACTCTCAGGTGGTTCTCTCTTACATTGTCTCACTCCCTCATCACTCTGTTACTATTATCCTACATCTTTCTCTCAGGTGGTTCACTCTTAGATTGTCACACACCCTCATCACTCTGTTACTATTATCCTACATCTTACTCTCAGGTGGTTCTCTCTTAGATTGTCTCACTCCCTCATCACTCTGTTACTATTATCCTACATCTTACTCTCAGGTGGTTCACTCTTACATTGTCTCACACCCTCATCACTCTGTTACTATTATCCTACATCTTACTCTCAGGTGGTTCACTCTTACATTGTCTCACTCCCTCATCACTCTGTTAGTTCTAAAACCGCAACTTTAAAGGTTTTCTATGCAAACGCTCGTAGCATACGCAATAAATTTTCAGATTTAGAGGAACTAGTGTTTACAGAAAATTATGATGTGATTGGCATAACAGAATCTTGGCTCAATACAGAAGATAGAGACTTTTTAGCAGAGTATTCACTTCCCGGTTATGTAATGTTTGAGAACAGCCGAATAAATAAAAATGGAGGTGGCGTTTTATTTTATATCAAAGAAAGTCTTAACCCGACCCTCGTGTCAAAACCTCAAATTGTGAATGTCGACACATCTTTTGTGCTAATAAAGAATAATAAAGGTACAAAAATAATACTTGCGTTAATATACAGACCTCCAGCTCAATCAGTGCAAACTGACCGAGAAATTTACGAACAAATTGCAGATGTAAGTAACTCACAAGATACCGTAATTTTTGGCGACTTTAATTTACCTGTGACCAAGTGGGGCGATACTCTTACTTCACACTCCGGACATGACATGTATACGAACTTGCAAGAGAGTTCGCTTTATCAATTTGTTCGAACGCCGACCCGTGGTAATAACGTTCTTGACATTGTACTTGCAACAAAAGAAGAATTGATAGAGAATTTGAATGTTGGTGATGAATACAGTAACAGCGACCATCGTACGATAACTTTCACTTTAAAGTTTACTAGTAACGAACCAAATAGTAGCATCGAAAAAGTCCCTAATTTCAAGAAAGCAAACTTCCATAAACTTAGAGCTATGTTTAAAGAAACTGACTGGAGCTTTTTAATTAACAATAACGACATAAATACATCTTGGAAGTTATTCGAAACCACTTACCTAAAAGCAGTGCAAGACTGCATACCATCGAAAATACGGCGTCCATGCCATAATAATAAGCCCAAATGGTGGAATAAAGATATTTCAAACTGCCTGCTTGCTAAAAAATTTGCTAATGATAGATTAAAATCCTCACAAAATGACGAAGAACGGGTGAAATTTGTAGAGCTACGACGCAAAGCCAAAAAGTTAATTAAGCAGAGTAAAAAGACCTTAGAGTTACATATTGCGAATCAAAGTAAATCAAACCCGAAAGAATTCTATAGTTATATCAGAAAGAAAAAAGTAGTTACTTCAACTGTTGGACCGTTAGTCGATGAAAATGGAGAATACACCAAAGACGAAGTACAAATGAGTAATGCCCTCAATACCTTCTTTGCATCAGTTTTTACAACAGAAGACCTCAGTGATATCCCTACACCATCGCCGATTCAGATTGATAATTCAGATGTTCTAAGCAATATCACCGTTACAGAGAGAGAAGTATTGAATTGTTTAGATAAACTCAAGGTAAATAAAACGCCAGGACCTGATACAATCTCGCCTAGAGTTCTAAAGGAAGCTAAGGATGAGCTCTCCAAACCACTGACATTACTATTCAATAAATCCTTGCAGTCTGGAACTATGCCTGATCAGTGGAAGCTAGCCAACGTAACACCGATATTCAAAAAAGGCAGCAAATCCCTACCCTGTAACTATCGTCCAATTAGCTTAACCTCAGTTGTTTGTAAAATGCTAGAAACGGTCATACGAGACAGACTCGTAAATCACTTAGAGGAAAATAACATACTTAAAGATACTCAACACTGCTTTCGTAAAAAACGTTCCTGTTTAACAAACCTCTTAGACTTCTTCCACGATATCCTCAACCTCTACGATAAGAGTAAAGCTGTAGATATTATATACCTTGATTTTCAAAAGGCCTTTGACAAAGTTCCCCACAAACGTTTACTGCTAAAACTAAAAGCGCATGGAATACAAGACGGTGTGTTGAAATGGATAGAAAATTGGCTCAGCAACAGAAAGCAAAGGGTAGTCATAAACGGTAAGGCATCTAAATGGACCAATGTAAGTAGCGGGGTACCCCAGGGATCGGTACTAGGACCAATTCTCTTTCTAATTTACATCAACGACATAGATGAGGGTCTCACCTGTACAATCTCAAAATTTGCTGACGATACAAAAATTGCAAATAGCGTACTCTCAAAAGAACAAGTTGACGATATGCAACACAATCTAGATAAATTGTCATGTTGGGCCCAAATTTGGCAAATGAGTTTCAATGCGGATAAATGTAAAGTACTACATGTCGGATACCTAAATGAGAAAGCAAACTATTCGATGAATGGCACTCAGCTTAAGAATGTAAACAGAAAAACCGATCTGGGAGTAACAATATCGAGTAACCTAAAACCGAGTCAACAATGTTCAGAAGTTGTTAAGAAGGCAAACAAAATAATTGGCTTCATAGGCAGGTCATTTGAGCATAAATCCAAAGAAGTTATCCTAACCCTTTACAATTCCTTAGTCCGCCCTCTTCTGGAATACTGCGTTCAATCCTGGTGCCCTTATTACCAAAAAGATATAAACAAGCTAGAACGAGTTCAACGTAGAGTTACCAAAATGATACCTAGCCTAAAGAACAAACCATATGAAGAGCGTCTTAGATAATTAAATCTATTTCCTTTAACCCAGCGCAGATTAAGAGGTGACTTAATTCAAGTGTTCAAAATCATCAAAGGCATCGACAATATGAACTGTAGTAAGTACTTCACTATCGACCAATCTAATTACATGCGGGGAAACGGTTGCAAAATTATTGGTAAATCTTTTAACTCGCACGAATCTAAGAATTTCTTCTTCAATCGAGTTGTCAACTTGTGGAATGGGCTTCCCCGAAACGTTATAGACTGCATCACCGTTGATTCATTTAAACTCCGCCTAGACAAATATCTCTCATTAAACCCGCGACTGACTGCATTTGTAAATGAATAACTTTATTTTATCCCCCCCTCAGTTACTAACCCATTTGTCCTCTACTAACTTCCTAATCCTGCCACGGACATTAGTTCCAGGGCAGTAATTCCCTTTCCAATGTTCCCTTACCCACTCTAAACCACTGTTTGGACACTTGATCCTCAGTGTTTTGGAGGACAAGCAACCTAGAAGGGTCACTAGACCTGTTGTTGCTTGATTTCCTTTGTACTCCTTTGTACTCCTTTGTACTCCTTTGTTACTATTATCCTACATCTTACTCTCAGGTGGTTCACTCTTAGATTGTCTCACACCCTCATCACTCTGTTACTATAATCCTACATCTTACTCTCAGGTGGTTCACTCTTACATTGTCTCACTCCCTCATCACTCTATTACTATTATCCTACATCTTACTCTCAGGTGGTTCTCTCTTAGATTGTCTCACTCCCTCATCACTCTGTTATTATTATCCTACATCTTACTCTCAGGTGGTTCACTCTTAGATTGTCTCACTCCCTCATCACTCTGTTACTATTATCCTACATCTTACTCTCAGGTGGTTCTCTCTTAGATTGTCTCACTCCCTCATCACTCTGTTACTATTATCCTACATCTTACTCTCAGGTGGTTCACTCTTACATTGTCTCACACCCTCATCACTCTGTTACTATTATCCTACATCTTACTCTCAGGTGGTTCACTCTTACATTGTCTCACTCCCTCATCACTCTGTTACTATTATCCTACATCTTACTCTCAGGTGGTTCACTCTTAGATTGTCTCACTCCCTCATCACTCTATTACTATTATCCTACATCTTACTCTCAGGTGGTTCTCTCTTAGATTGTCTCACTCCCTCATCACCCTGTTACTATTATCCTACATCTTACTCTCAGGTGGTTCACTCTTAGATTGTCTCACTCCCTCATCACTCTGTTACTATTATCCTACATCTTACTCTCAGGTGGTTCACTCTTAGATTGTCTCACACCCTCATATCTCTCACATCTATCCTACTTCTCATCTCCTCTCTCCTACTACAGCCTGTGTTCTACACATTGCCTCTCCTTTTTCCCTTAAAGCACCCTTCTCGTCATTTACACACACGTTTTACCTCTCCCTCTCACTCTCGTCATCTCTCTCTCTCTCTCTCTCTCTCTCTCTCTCTCATACACACACACACACACACACTTTAAAAAAAAAAAAAAAAAACACACACAAAAAACAAAATAGAAGGTCCCGCCCCTTTCCCATTCTTAAGTAAGCCATGTTAGATTTACAGAAGAGTGACCATTACTTGCATTACTGCATGGCCACAAACATTTCAGTAATGTAACCATGTTTCCTTCTATTTTTTTATTTTATTATTTTTTTATTTTTTTATTTAAGGTGACAGTTACAGAGTGGTGTACAATCTATCTTATTCTAGTTACATTATAGTTTATCTTATTGTACCAGCACCTCCCTACAATAAACCTAGTTGTTCCCCAATTCGGTCCTCCGCCACGACCATTTCAAAGTCTAAGTCTCTCACTCTTGTCCTCTGTAGCGGGAAGGACCTTGTTCCCCTGAGACATAGGAGTGCAGACCTGAGAAGGGAGAAAGAGAGCCGGCATATCTTCCAAGTTATGACTTGGCTTCTATGCTGGCGCTTTTTCTCCGATATTTGTTCAGCTAAGCTGGCATAGAAGACACTTGCAGAAGGTCCCATTCCTCCCGACAATGAGAAGACCAGAGGAGTAAAGCTTCATTTATCCATGTTCAAAATTCTTTCTTTATAAGCGCGTTTCCTCTCACTATCTTTTCTGAAGTATGCCGCCTTGAGTCCTCGCTCACAATATGTTTGTGCTCTTGGGTTGAAGATTCTGATGTCGAAAAAAGCCCGCTGTCCCCTCGTCCAAAAACCTCGAGCACTTATGTCCACTCTTGCTTCATTTGAAGTATTTGCAGTATTGTGGGGCAAGCGCTGTCCGTCCATAGGCAGAAGTTCCGGTTCGATTCTGACATCATGTCACACCTCATCCAGCATTTGTGCAGTGATGTCTCGTACTTCATCATGCCGGATACAGATGAATCCTCCTTTCTTACAGGTCATACAGTGGTCTGAGTTGTTTATTTCACCACATGCACATTTCAGCGGCAGGTTCGAAACTGGCCACTCATACTTCAAGGCTACGGCATCATTGAATTCTTGTTTATTTAAGATGAAGCCTTTTTCCTTTATTGGTAATGAAGTGAGCCAATTTGAAGCCCCGTGTCGTGTGCCATCTCAACTCTCATTTTCAGTTCTTCACTACATTCGGTCTTAATTTGTTCTAGGCTATGTTTCTGTCTCTCTTCTCTGCTCTTTGTAATTTCCTGTCTTGCATTTCGTTGTTCATCATCGTCCACCTCATCATTTTTATTTTGCTTCCGTATTTTTTCTGTCAGAGACGTAGTAAGTTTAAGGGAATTTTGGTACTCATGAGGTGCCGCCTCCTCTGGGTTTATGATCCCCATACCTCCGAACCTTGGCATAAGAGCTAATAGATCTCTTAGCTCTTGCGTGACGCCTTCCATCTCTGTTAAAGCAGGTATGAATGCTGCTCTGATTGCTTCTTCCAGTGGTTGGAGCATCGGTCCAATGTCAGGCACTGTTCTCATAAGAAATGTCCATCGGTGCTTAACACCATATGTGAAGGCAGTATATGCAGCATGTGGTTCAGATTTCGCAATGTCTGCCAGGGTTTTCACTTCCTTTACCCACTCCGCTACCTTTTTTCGCACATCTCTCCTACATTCCTCTGTGCCTATTACTGCTCCCAAATGGCGCATTGACCCTCCTTTGTAATATTCACTCCTGTCCCATCAAATGTCTGCACCGCTTCTTCATACTGGTCTTCTTTCACTATTAGTACAGATTTACTAGCATTAGGATGGTACCCAATGACTGAGCCAACCGATTGTACTCTCTGCCACCATTCGTTGAGATCCCTTATTCTTTCTGCACGGTCATCAACATACGCCACTTTTTTCACTCGGGTTTCCTCATGTTTTATTTTCTGCTGCAGAATAAATAGTGCCAGAGCGTACATTGGCATTGCCACAGGATCTCCTTGCGTTGTTCCTTCATTTGATTTGAGAATTTTCGTTTCTTCCTTCTTTGTGCTTCCCACTATATACAGGTTCGCTGGCTCCTTATAAGTGTTTTCTATGTATTTTGCGATGCTCGGGTATTTGATCTTGATGTTGTGAATAGCTGCCTCCCTATTAATGGTGTTAAAGGCATTTGTTGCATCCACTAGCAGAACCGCTTCACAATCTTCCTCTTCATACACCTTCCCCATTGCATGTATTGCTGCTTCTCCTCCGGCTTGCTGTCCTGCACATACTTGTAAGTTGCCCACTGCTCTTTGTACATCTTTTCCAAATACAGATATGATTGCTTTTCCTATAATCCTTCTAAGAACTTCCCCAACGCCTACTGGTCTAACTCCTGGATTCTTATTTAAAGGTATCAGGCGACATGCTGTCAGAGCTTCTATTTTCACGCATGGCGTTAATGCGAGTTTCTTTGCAAGCATTACTATTGCTTCACAAAGGTCACTCGCGGCTGAACCAAACTTGTTTTGACTTAGGAAGATTTTCCAAGTCTTAGCATCTATACCTGATGGACCTGCTCCTCCCTGTGTTTTCAGTGCCTTTCTCCATATGAGGTCTCCAGTTACATTCTCATATATCACCGGGTCTGGAGGAACATATTCCCCTTCTAGTTTGGCCTCATCACGTGCTGGTTTTGCTTCTGGGTGTTTCTCCTTTAGCTGGTCCAAGATGGTTTGATTCACGTCGTGCACCCCACTTGAGGCTTCCCCAGTGACCATTCTGACTGCCTGTGCCACTTTACCAATCCTCATGCTATTTCCCACTGATCGTGCCATATCATCTGGCTTCCTCTTTCTTCATTGTTTTGTTTTCAGTCTTTGCTGGATTGCTCGTACTTGACTAAGAATTTTGTCTAACTACCCGTGTTTCCACCATTCCATTCTCTGTTTCAGTGCCTTAGTGTTCTCATTCAGTTTTGCCTTTGATCTTTTTCTTTGAAGGAACAACTGAGGAATGAAAGAAGCTATCTTGATTGCCACGTGCGCCAAAGGGGCATCCTGAACATAACATAGGATCATACGCCTGAGTTCCCCCAGCATGTCTTTTGCGGCCTCACAAATCGGTAGTTCAAACTTATTATGTTGCCATTGTATCACTTCTGTATAAATTTCATTCACTAATGCTATGAGTCTGTCACCAGAATGTCCCATCGCATCGCCACCATTCATGTTTACATTACGAGGTAGTTCGTTCTGTTCACGATTTTCGATAATCTCCCTCTCATTATCTTCGTTTACACCGTTTTCATTATTTTGTTCCGCACCTCTGTTGTCTTGCGAATTATTGATTCCGGCATTTTCTTCTGCAGGCTGCAGTTGTTGATTGTTATTACCTGCATTTTCTCTAACAGGGTTTGCCTGTACATCCCCATTAACCCTTAAAGATCGGGGGCGGACTTAAGTCCGCCTCCAATTTGCAGCAAGTTAGGAGCATTATTAAGGCTTTTAAAGGGTTAAAATCGAGTGCAAATGGCCGGGAGCACAGCGGGCCAGACAGCCGACTCCCAGGGCTTACCGCCGCCCATTAACTCATGTTCCCTGTGTTCTCGAGAGGCTGGCAGTGTAGCCAGTAGTGAGCATAGCTGGGAATAATATGCCGCTATACGCTAAACTCCCATGTTACTGGTATCACTGTATGAGAAGCACGAGTGCTACGTAGCTCGTTCTGGTCTCATTTTGAAGCTTTTAGCACCTAGTTTTTTGCTGAATACATTTCTGTTCATGCAGATACTTGATTTATCATTCAGGAGGGCCTGAATATGCCCAAATAAGCCCAAAACCCCCCACTAGACAAGGGTTAACTACATTGTCTATTTCACGGTTCATTTGTACTGCATCACTCACTGTATTTTGTCTTTCATCAGGATTATTTATCGACTGGGACCGAGTTAATGCCATCTTGTCTTATTATCTTAATTATCTACCTATGCCCTAATATTAAATCTATATATCCTTACTTCCTATGGGACGAGCCTCTGCCCGAAAAAAGGGTGAAAATGTTAACATCCTATGAGTAGCGTTAGAAATAGAAAGAGTAAGAGAAATTATTTAACTCACTAAGTATAATGCAAAGTTACAGCAAATCAGGCTATACTATCAGATGGAGAATGAAAAAGAAAAATATTACATAAAAAAACAATAATAGTCGTATAGCTATATATAGA
This sequence comes from Paralithodes platypus, assembly GCA_032716605.1. Classification (NCBI taxonomy): domain Eukaryota; kingdom Metazoa; phylum Arthropoda; class Malacostraca; order Decapoda; family Lithodidae; genus Paralithodes; species Paralithodes platypus. The sequence continues at coordinate 40,752,072 of CM064548.1, read as the reverse complement.
GAGAGAAGATACTGTGAAACAATTGAAAAGAGTAAGAGAAGTTATTTAACTCACAAAGCATAATGCAAAGTTACAGAAAATCAGGCTATATTTTAAGACAGTGACTTAAAAGGAAAAAAGAAAAAAGAAAATATTATATAAATAATAATAGTCGTATAACTATATATATAAAGAGAAGATACTGTGAAACACTATGCAAGGAAATATATTAGTACCGTACCTAACTAAGCAACCACGCTTGGTGTGTGACTTTCAGTATGTAAGGAATCACATGATACTAAAATACCTGAACAAGTTATTCGGCAGTTACAAGAACAGGACTAACTAAATAAACGCAGTGTTGAAAAAACAAAAAACAAAACAAAAACACGAGAAGAAAAAATGCGAAAAAAAACACTAACAAAATAAATATACCTGTATTAAAATATATCCTGTATACTGTATACTGTATATATATACAGTATATATGTACAGTATATATATATTGTAGTGAGAGAAAAAAAACTATTAATAGAAAAAAATGAGTATAAAGAAAAGAGGTCAAAATAGTGCTAAGGAGTAAAGAAGGATGTTGTTAGAAATCTGCCATTAGTTTGAGAAATAAAAAAAACAAAAATCCTGGGTATCAGTACGCACCCATCATATCAGCACATTATACCTTATTTTAAATAGTATCCTTAGTTATTAGTTCGTTAGAGATAACTCTCACATGAAGTATACCACTTACAGTCTGATTTCCTGACTCGGCAATAAATCATATGAAACCTTACCTAACACAATCGGCATGTTTCCTCAATGCTAATTGACTCTACTTTATACAAAACTAAAGAAACCTCGGCAATTTGAGCCGCTTTACATTCTAAATATGCCTAACTTTTAATTGAAACCAGCCAATTACGTCTTATGATTAAGTTATTTTCAAGACAAACATAGGGGAGGTTACATGGGGGGATGTGGTGGGAGAGAGGAAAGTGGAAGGAAGAGCGGAGAGGGGAAGAAAGGGAATGTGTGGGTAAGGGAGGGGGAGGGGGTGAATACTTGTGGTCACTGCACCACACTCTCTCTCTGTCCGGATAGCCACTACTCTATCACACAAACACAAATTTTGTAAGCTGCTGCCATGCCCTCTCGTGAACGATGATCGTCCTATACTCTTCCACAAGAAACTGCAATGTCTTTATCGACCATGCTATCAGTAGGCGGGCCAAAGTTGCACAGGGCCAATACACTGGCTTCATGGGTCACACCTCTAGTGAAGCATTGTATCCCAAACACACTGATATTTTTCAATATAAATCACCCCACGGATTTAGATAAGAACAATACCTAAATACACTTATTTTCTCCTTTGCATTATGTTACGGCGCTTTTTCTCTCCTGCATATTTCCCCTTGCTGTAGTCGTCTCTTCTGCATTGTCGTAATGCAAAATATTCCGGTTCACTACTTTGGTCACCAGGGCCTACCTCACGGCCCGGCAAAGCGCTCTTCAAATTTCGCCACTTCTTGCACTTGTTGTTTGATTTTGGTTAGATAGAACTCCAGAATTTTACCCAATACCAACTCCCCGTAATTTCACACTCTCCCTGATGTAGGTATCACAACTCCATCACCACCCCTTCCCTCACTAACTTGCTGTTCATCGCGGAGAGAGAACTCCATACGTCCTCTCCCGTCAATGCTGACACACACACACACACACACGTGTAGCTTCAGACAGAAGAGTAAATATAACCTTATAGTCCGCTTCCGGTACAATCACCACCATCTGTTTATATCATCTTCCTTGATTCACTCCTTTCTCTCCGGCAAATGTCCACCAATAACTGCATTCATTGTTCAACCTCTTTTCAATTTCTCGGATGCTCATATATTTATATGTATTTATTGTTATGTCTGTTTTAATATTATTATATAAGTAAATATTGCTTTGCAATTAGTTCAATAACGTAGTGTGTTTATTATTCGGATTGAACCTGTTCTGCTCTTGTCTCGACACACTTAAGATATGTTCCCATTAACCCCACAATGTAAGATAACGAGTCTTAGTTGCATACAATAGGGTACCTAATTATAAACAAAAGTGTCTCACAATAAATTGCATAAATAGTTAATACATACAATGAAAAAGTACTAGAATGCCAAGGTTAAGTAAAAACACAAACAATAAAAACCCGGTAAGCGTGTTCTATTTTCTCAAGAGGAAACCTCTATATTAGTTATGGGACCAGAGTCTAAAGGAGGTATTAGGTTGTGTTTTCTGCCAGGGTGCTTGTTCGACAGGCTGTTTCTTTGCAGATGTGTCTCTTTCTGTCCTGTTGAGTAGGTGGTGAGTGTGTCTTTCTGAAGGGAGAAGATGAAAGGTAAAGTGTTTGTACAGTTTTGTATACAGCTCAGTCAACAGTTCAACACATCATGACAGGTCAGTGTGGCCCTTACTTGTAAATAATACCTAAGAAAATATACTATCTTTGTTGTATGTGTGTGTGTGTGTGCGTGCGAATTAAACCAAATGTATTAATGGTATCATCAGTTCAACTCCTCCAAGCTTGCCTCCCATTTGTGTGGGTCACCCTAATAACGAAATGTATAACACAATGTCTGGATCTTCCCCTACTTTCCTCATTACTGTTCCCATATACTTAGAGCAATAATTGTCTTCATAATGTCCGCTTATTCTTGTTTAGTACACATTAGAGATGGAACGAATATAAATTTTCACTATTTGCGATTACGAATACGAATACGAATATTTGTTGGTAAAATTCGCAAATACGAATAGCGAATAGCGAATATTTCAATCTTTCTTGAAGGATGAAATTGTCATCCTTCAAGAACTGGTAATTCTTTTGATATCACCAACAAACGTTAACTAAATTACTATGAAATTAATTACCGGAAGCCAATGACGATGTGAATGTGTAAAGCTGCGTGTTTCGTTACCACCACTGATTAGCCATTGGGCTTTTGGCAGAAAATGCCAACAATTATCAGTGATATCCGAGCCATGTTTACATACAGTATTCTCATCGTCCAGCATATTACTGTTTCATAATCATCAGCCAACTTAAAATAGCCCTGTATAATATTTAATTATCACTAGAACAACACACTATATCATGTAGGAAGTCTCCTGGAGAAATAGGGCAAATATATTAAACAATGCATGATAAACTAAAGCACAAATGTATGCTAGAATAGCATTGACAAATCGCTAGATAGTCACCAGACACTACAAACTTGTATGTCACTAGAAACATATGTTGAAGTATCTAGAATAATCTTTAACAATCGAAAAATCTCTACAATTCCTTAAAATAGGGAACATAACTTGGATATCGCTAGAATTAATCACATCTTGATGTCACTAGATGGAAGTGATGGAAGTGATTCGCTGGATCTAGCGGTAGCCGGTACATTGGCAACATTGTACCAAGACCATTTATTCCGTTATAATGCACAAGGTCAGATTTCGGAACTATTACAATTATTTCAAAGTTCAGAGATCATCAGATTGGTTTGGAAGTCGATGTACACAATTTCAGTTCCATTAGTTTAAAAAACATTCACATACTATGGTACTTTAGAGGGTTTAATAAAGAAGCATGCCTTTCCCCGACATCGTACAAGCGAACGCACGCTTTAAATATAATATTTTAAATTTGTGTATATCTTCTATTGGTTTCGTGAAAATATTCGCATGTTTGCAAATAGCTATGAATGGAAATGCGAATACGAATACGAATACAAATATTGAAAAAAACATAGCAAATATTCGCACATACGAATACGAAACGAATAGGCCTATTCGGTCCATCTCTAGTACACATACAATGTAGGACTCTCCCCGCTACTCTGTCTCCTCACACGCTATAATACAATGTAGGACTCTCCCCGCTACTCTGTCTCCTCACACGCTATAATACAATGTAGGACTCTCCCCGCTACTCTGTCTCCTCACACGCTATAATACAATGTAGGACTCTCCCCGCTACTCTGTCTCCTCACACGCTATAATACAATGTAGGACTCTCCCCGCTACTCTGTCTCCTCACACGCTATAATACAATGTAGGACTCTCCCCGCTACTCTGTCTCCTCACACGCTATAATACAATGTAGGACTCTCCCCGCTACTCTGTCTCCTCACACGCTATAATACAATGTAGGACTCTCCCCGCTACTCTCTCTCCTCACACGCTATAATACAATGTAGGACTCTCCCCGGTACTCTGTCTCCTCACACGCTATAATACAATGTAGGACTCTCCCCGCTACTCTGTCTCCTCACACGCTATAATACAATGTAGGACTCTCCCCTCTACTCTGTCTCCTCACACGCTATACTACAATGTAGGACTCTCCCCGCTTCTCTGTCTCCTCACACGCTATAATACAATGTAGGACTCTCCCCGCTACTCTGTCTCCTCACACGCTATAATACAATGTAGGACTCTCCCCGCTACTCTGTCTCCTCACACGCTATAATACAATGTAGGACTCTCCCCGCTACTCTGTCTCCTCACACGCTATAATACAATGTAGGACTCTCCCCGCTACTCTGTCTCCTCACACGCTATAATACAATGTAGGACTCTCCCCGCTACTCTGTCTCCTCACACGCTATAATACAATGTAGGACTCTCCCCGCTACTCTGTCTCCTCACACGCTATAATACAATGTAGGACTCTCCCCGCTACTCTGTCTCCTCACACGCTATAATACAATGTAGGACTCTCCCCGCTACTCTGTCTCCTCACACGCTATAATACAATGTAGGACTCTCCCCGCTACTCTGTCTCCTCACACGCTATAATACAATGTAGGACTCTCCCGCTACTCTGTCTCCTCACACGCTATAATACAATGTAGGACTCTCCCCGCTACTCTGTCTCCTCACACGCTATAATACAATGTAGGACTCTCCCCGCTATTCTGTCTCCTCACACGCTATAATACAATGTAGGACTCTCCCCGCTATTCTGTCTCCTCACACGCTATAATACAATGTAGGACTCTCCCCGCTACTCTGTCTCCTCACACGCTATAATACAATGTAGGACTCTCCCCGCTACTCTGTCTCCTCACACGCTATAATACAATGTAGGACTCTCCCCGCTACTCTGTCTCCTCACACGCTATAATACAATGTAGGACTCTCCCCGCTACTCTGTCTCCTCACACGCTATAATACAATGTAGGACTCTCCCCGCTATTCTGTCTCCTCACACGCTATAATACAATGTAGGACTCTCCCCGGTACTCTGTCTCCTCACACGCTATAATACGATACAAATCTCACAATTAATAACCTGTCAATGATCATTGTTCTCCATTATTGGTAGGTCTTTCCTCATAGGAATACGTTTTTGTTATTCAGGTTCATAGCTAATCAATATCGGAAAATATTGTATATTTATAATTATTTACAACCTTAAATATTTGCAACGCTTTAATGTCGCACCTGTTAATGTGTTGTTTTTAAAACTGTCATCGTAACTAGACATTTAATGATAATAATAATAATAATAATAATAATAATGATAATAATAAGTACATTAGTACAAATAATAATACATATACCTGTATAGTCATATATGCAGACGACTCTACCTTACACTATTCAATAATAATAATAATAATATAAATAATAATAATAATAATTATAATAATAAAAACATTAGTACAAATAATAATACATAATATATATTATTATTTGTACTAATGTTATATAGTCTATATATAGTCTATAATGACTATATATTATATAGTCATATATGCAGACGACTCTACCTTACACTATTCAACTAGTTTTTTAGAACTCCCCAACCAGCAATCCCTCAAAAACAAACGTTATGAAGCCATACAACAATTATCTTCTGATCTAACTACCATCTCCAATTGAGGCAGAGAAAACTGTGTTTTCTTTAATGCTTCTAAAACCCAATTTATCCATCTATCTACCTGCCGTGAACTCCCAGAGGAGTATCCCTTGTACTTCAACAATACAAAAATCAACCCTTCATCTTCTCTCAATATTCTTGGTGTCTCTTTTTCTTCTGGTCTCTCGTGGAAGGACCATATCACCACTCTTGCTAAGGCGGCCTCCCAGAAGCTAGGTGAGCTCAACCGCCTCAAAGGGTTCTTTACCCCTACACAGCTTCTTGCTCTGTACAGGGGCACAGTGCGTCCTTGTATTGAGTATTGTTCACATGTGAGGGGAGGATCCTCTCACACAGCATTTCTAGACAAAGTAGAAAGGAAAGCCTTTCGTCTCATTAACTCTCGTCCACTCACCGACTCTCTGCAATCTATCTCTCTTCTCCGCAATGTTGCATCACTCTTGCTATTCTATCGCTACTACAATAATCAGTGTTCCCCGGAGCTCTCCCAGTGTATAGCAACTCCTCTACGTAGGCTATGTATACCTGTCTTTCAAAAAAATACCACCCCTACTCTGTACAACTCTCCAACTCAAGAGTGAAACGATTCTCCCAATCTTTCTTCTATTCAATAGCTGAGCTCTGGAACTCTCTTCCTGAATCCATCTTTCCCTCATCCTATGACTTAAAGTGTTTAAAACTCTGTGTGTCCAGATATTTTAGCTTGAACGTCCCTTTATTTTGGCCCTGTCACTCTTTCATCACTGGGGGAGGCACTCGTCACCGGCAGTTTTGCCTTGTGTCTCCCTCATCCAGGAAATAAAGAGCCTACAGGTCACTTACATACCTCAAACTGTTCCACATGTCCTGTAATAAAGCAGAGAGTGGAAATAGTGCGGAGGAATGGGGTAATGACACTTCTAATACAATTGTTTTTATCGACATGTTCATTTTATGGAGGGCGCCAAAGTTCTGCCACAACAATAAGTTCTAGGCCTAATGGTAATAACCACTCTATTATGTCCCATGACATTCTCATACAGAATTATAGTGATTACAGTGATGATAGTGACAGTGTACGTGAATTACAGGCCATACCTAGAAGTGACTTAGCTGCAGTGGTTGGTGAAAGCTCTGCCACAACAGACAGTTCTAAGGGTAATCGTGACAGTGTGGAATTTAACAACCCCTTTATTATGTCCAATGATATTCCCTCACATACTGATAGTGATGACAGTGATTATAGTGAAATTGTAGATGAACCACAGGTTCATCTACAGTCACTGGTGAAAGTTCTGCTACAACAAAAAGATATAAGGCAGTGCAGAAAGTTCCTACCTTGAGAGTGATGATAGTGAAGATGATCTCTTTTGTAAGCCCACTGATACTGGTTCACAAAGTGATAGTGATGACATTCAGGACATACCAGGGACAATTGGTGAGTGTAGTGGAGGGAGAAGTGGGCCCCCTTATGACCCTCCAACAGTGATCCAGGTAGGGGTCGAAGATCAAAGAAGGTTTTACATGTCAGATATAGATTTTGATTTCATTGGCTAGCACTAGTGGATGTTAGTAACTGCATGGAAATGCCTCCTGTCTTCAAAGGGTTAATGATACTTCTCTGTTGTCTGTATACAATGACTCTGTGTCTTTATTATTATCTTGTTTGTGATAATGTCTGGTAAAGTCGTCGGAATAAGTTCTTTACCACCCCAACGTATTCAATATGCAAATAACACTGGAATACTCAAATTTTGAATAAACTAGCCTTTGCATATTTTTACAAACTGTTGAGTGAATTACTTTTTAACTATTATTTCTAAATTGTTCCTAGCAATATGTAAAGGGGGTTGTTTCCCTTAGTTTCGTCCTTAGACCTACATAAAGTAAAAACAAAAAAAAATAATAATATATAGAGCTAAACTCGTACATTGCTCGGCTCCTCCTAAATTGCAAACTGTACTTATATAAAATAGTTTATTTTGCCGCCAACCGCTTTCAAAGTTTGGTGCAACTGTTTACAAAATGGGATAATTCATGTTTGTATAACATGCAAACCAAAACAAAAATAAAATTAAGTAACATAAGAATCTGAAACACACATGTTGATCTACAGTATCTCCAAAAATATCACAATACCATTATTAATAAGATGAAGGCACAAGTTTAAAAGTCGACAAACTTTGAATGCGCTTTGTGTCTAAATATTTATTATTATCTCACGTATATCAAATATAGAGGTTTTCAATAATACTAATCACAATATATTCTGCCATGCAATTAAAATGTGAATATTGCTACACAGACATAAATTCATTAAATATCACCACAAACACGGACCTTTTACTAGTGGGTATATGAGGGTACTAGTGGGTGCGTCAGGGTACTAGTGGTTGTGAGGGTACTAGTGGGTGTGAGGGTACTAGTGGTTGTGAGGGTACTAGAGGGTGTGTGAGGGTACTAGTAGGTATGTGAGGGTACTAGTGGTTGTGATGGTACTAGTGGTTGTGAGGGTACTAGTGGTTGTGAGGGTACTAGTGGTTGTGAGGGTACTAGAGGGTGTGTGAGGGTACTAGTAGGTATGTGAGGGTACTAGTGGTTGTGATGGTACTAGTGGTTGTGAGGGCACTAGTGGGTATGTGAGGGTACTAGTGGTTGTGAGGGTACTAGAGGGTGTGTGAGGGTACTAGTAGGTATGTGAGGGTACTATTGGTTGTGATGGTACTAGTGGTTGTGAGGGTACTAGTGGGTATGTGAGGGTACTAGTGTGTGTGTGAAGGTACTAGTGGGTGTGTGAGGCTACTAGTGGGTGTGTAAGGGTACTAGTGGGTTTGTGAGGGTACTAGTGGTTGTGAGGGTACTAGTGGGTATGTGAGGGTATAAGTTGGTGTGTGAGGGTACTAGTGGTTGTGAGGGTACTAGTGGGTATGTGAGGGTACTAGTGGATGTGTGAGGGTACTAGTGGGTATGTGAGGGTACTCGTGGGTATATGTGAAGGTACTAGTGGTTGTTAGGGTACTAGTGGGTATGTGATGGTACTAGTGGGTATGTGAGGGTACTAGTGGGTGTGTGAGGGTATTAGTGGGTGTGTATGGGTACTAATGGGTATGTGAGGGTACTAGTGGGTATGTGAGGGTACTAGTGGCTGTTTGAGGGTACTAGTGGTTGTGAAGGTACTAGTGGTTGTGAGGGTACTAGTGGTTGTGAGGGTACTAGGGGTTGTAAGGGTACTAGTGGGGGTGAGGGTACTAGTGGGGGTGTGAGGGTACTAGTGGGTGTGTCAGGGTACTAGTGGTTGTGAGGATACTAGTGGCTGTGAGGGTACAAGTGAGTATGTGAGGGTACTAGTGGGTATGTGAGGGTACTAGTGGGTATGTGAGGGTACTAGTGGGTGTGTGAGGGTACTAGTGGGTGTAGGAGGGTACTAGTGCTTGTGAGAGTACTAGTGGTTGTGAGGGTACTAGTGGGTGTCTGAGGGTACTAGTGGGTGTGTCAGGGTACTAGTGGGTGTGTCAGGGTACTAGTGGTTGTGAGGGTACTAGTGGTTGTGTGAAGGTACTAGTGGGTATGTGAGGGTACTGGTGGGTGTGTGAGGGTACTAATGGGTATGTGAGGGTAATAGTGGGTGTGTGAGGGTACTAGTGGGTATGTGAGGGTACTAGTGGGTGTGTGAGGGAACTAGTGTGTGAAGGTACTAGTGGGTATGTGAGGGTACTAGTGGGTGTGTGAGAGTACTAGTGGGTGTGAGAGTACTAGTGGGTGTGTGAGGGTACTAGTGGGTGTGTGAGAGTACTAGTGGGTGTGTGAGGGTACTAGTGGGTAAATGAGGGTACTAGTGGGTGTGTAAGGGTACTAGTGGGTATGTGAGGGTACTAGTGGGTGTGTGAAGGTACTAGTTGGTATGTAAGGGTACTAGTGGGCAAATGAGGGTACTAGTGGTTGTGAGGGTACTAGTGGTTGTCAGGGTACTAGTGGTTGTGATGGTACTATTGGGTGTGTGAGGGTATTAGTGGTTGAGAGGGTACAGGTGGCTGTGAGGGTGCAAGTGGGTATGTGAGGGTATTAGTGGGTGTGTGAGGGTACTAGTGGGTGAGTGAGAGTACTAGTGGTTGTGAGGGAACTAGTGGTTGTGAGGGTACTAGTGGGTAATTACAAAGGAGTACAAAGGAAGTCAAGCAACAACAGGTCTAGTGACCCTTCTAGGCTGCTTGTCCTCCAAAATACTGAGGATCAAGTGTCCAAACAGTTTGTTTAGAGTGGGTAAGGGAACATTGGAAAGGGAACTACTGCCCTGGAACTAATGTCCGTGGCAGGATTAGGAAGTTAGTCGGGAACAGATGGGTTAGTAACTGAGGGGAGAATAAAATAAAGTTATTCATTTACAAACGCAGACAGTCGCGGGTTTGATGCGAGATATTTGTCTAGGCGAAGTTTAAATGAATCAACGGTGCTGCAGTCTATAACATCTCGGGGAAGCCCATTCCATAAGTTGACAACTCGATTGAAGAAGACATTTTTAGCTTCGTGTGAGTTAAAAGATTTACCAATAATTTTGCACCCGTTTCCCCACGTGTAATTAGACTGGTCGATAGTGAAGTACTTACTACAGTTCATATTGTCGATGCCTTTGATGATTTTGAACACTTGAATTAAGTCGCCTCTTAATCTGTGCTGGGTAAAAGGTAATAGATTTAATTCTCTAAGACGCTCCTCGTATGGTTTGTTCTTTAGGCTAGGTATCATTTAGGTAACTCTATGTTGAACTCATTCTAGCTTGTCTATATCTTTTTAGTAATAAGGGCACCAGGATTGAATGCAGTATTCCAGAAGAGGGCGGACTAGGGAATTGTAAAGGGTTAGGATAACGTCTTTGGATTTATGCTCAAATGACCTGCCTATAAAGCCAATTTTTCTTTTTTTTTTTTTTTTGAGACAATGAACGGAGGAAGGAAAAACACAGATAAAACAAAAAGGTCCATGTTCCTAAAGGCATCCTCCATTCATAAAATGTTTGTAACAACTGGATTTAAACTTTTGTAGATTGTAAGTTTGTGGAAAGCAACTCGAGGGAAGTGAATTCCAAAGAGTAGTAGTTCTAGGGATAAATAAATTTTGATAAGCAGAAGTTCTGCATTGTGGAGGAGAAAGTGTAAATTCATGGGCACTCTCAGCTGCCCTGGTTCTACGGAGAAAGATGTGGAGAGGCGGCACAATTGAAGCAAGTTCCTCGGAACAATTGCTGTGAAAATATCTGTAGAATAATGCAAGGGATGCAACGTTTCTTCGTATGGATAATGTAGGAAGGTCCTGTGTGATTGCAGGGTTATTGATTAATCTAATAGCTTTATTTTGAATTTTGTCCAACTGCCTCAATGCAACCACTCCACTTCCACTCCACAGAGGTGAACAGTAATCCATCTGAGAACGCACATGACTTTTATATATTACGGCCAACTGCTCGTCAGTGAAGAATTCTCGAACTCTGTACAGGAGTCCCAGTTTTTTAGAGGCATTCTTTAGCAATGCTTCTAACATAATGTGTCCAGCTCAAGTTAGTAGTTAATGTTACACCGAGAATGTCAATACTAGGGGAAGTGGGAATATTTACATCATTAAAAAATATATGGGAGTCAGTGAGATTCTGTCGGTTAAAAAATTGAATGGACTTGGTTTTCTGTGCATTAAAGGAAACTAGATTATTTTGTCCCCATTCATTAATTCGAGAAAGGTCCTGGTTCAGAGAAATTGCAGTGTTTATTTTTGAATATATAAGATCGGGTTGGGTGAAAGAAGTGGTAAATGTGAAGGAACTGTGGAGTGTTGAGTCATCTGCGTAGGAATGTATTGGATTATGAGTGGTAGATATGAGATCATTGATATGAATGAGGAACAGAGTTGGGGCCAAAACTGATCCCTGGGGAACACCAGCATTTATTGAGTGAAATTGAGAATAAAGGCCATCTACCATAACACATATTTTTCTGTTATGAAGATAAGAAGAAATTAGTGGAACTAATGATGCAAGGCCGTAGTGTGACATCTTCGACAATAAGGATTGATGCCAGACTCTATCAAATGCCTTTGATATATCCAGTGCTATTGTATGTGTTTTACCATGTTGGTCTGTAGCTTGGTTGATTTGATGCGTAAGAAGGCAAAGAATGTCTGCAGTTGATCGACATTGTCTAAAACCATATTGCCTATCACTGATTAATTTATTATTCTCAAGATGCTTAATTATGTGATTATTTAATATAATTACAAAGACTTTACCAAGAGTGGAAGTTATAGCTATTGGTCTGTAGTTTGATGGATCTGAAGAGGCACCTTTTTAGGAACTGGATGGATGTTTGCTTCTTTCCAGGGAACTGGGAAGCATGAGGTATGAGTACACAGACGGAAAAATTTTGCCAATACAGGAGCGAGCACCAAGGAGCAATTCTTAAGTACTATTGGAGGAATTTCATCTGGACCAGGAGCCTATCTACTGAGAGATTCTGCAAATTAGTTTTGACATGTCTGGTGTGGATCTTAAGTGAGGGAATTTCAGGCGAATTAAAATTAAGTACAGGGACATCTTGATTTATTTCATCTAAGGTTGAGTTGGTGGAGAAAATATCCGCAAGAAGGTTAGCTTTACCTCGTGGTTCACTTACAAGATTGCCAGTCGGAGATTTTAATGGTGGAATGGATGAAGCAGTTGTGAAGTTGGATTTGAATGAGTTAAGAGTAGACCAAAATATTTTGTTATCATTTGGATTATTTAGAAGTTTATTTGCCTGCTTGTGGAGAAAGTTTGATTTAGTTAGGTATAATACAGTTTTGGTATGATTTCTGATGTGTCTAAAGTAATTAAAGGCATCACGTGTTTTTGATCTTGTGTATGCATTGTAGGCTATTGCTTTTTGTTCAGTTACTCTAGCACAATTATGGTCAAACCATTTAGGTGAATTAGATCTTTTACTGTACTTTTGATGAGGAATAAAAGTTTCCATTCCAATTTTTACAAAATCTTGTATGTGGCTCAAGGTGGTGTGTGCATCATTAGAAAAGAAAGAGGTCCAGGGAATATCAATAAAGAAACCTTGAAGACCCTCCCAGTCTGCCCTATCGTAATGCCATTTAGTCACCAAAACAGGTTCAGAGTGGGAAGGTGTGGTAGGTGATAGACAGGTGGCCTGTATCAGACAGTGATCAGAAGATCCAAGCGGGGACTTCACTGTAACATCATAATTTTCTGAATTGGTTGTTAAAAATAAGTCCAGTAGGTGGGAATTATGATTAGGATTATCTGGTACACGGGTGGGTTGGTTGACTAGTTGAGTGAGATTAAATGAGTATGCAAATAGCTCACATTTAAGACCATCATCATCAGTTCTGGCTGAATGAGTGGGCCATTCAACATTATGGACATTAAAATCACCCAAGACAGTGATTTCAGAAGAAGCATTTAAGTTGAGGACAGAGAATCAAAAAGACTTTGCTCTGGAGGAGTATTTGGGGAACGGTAGATGCAACATATGTATTTAAATTTACCAGCAGAAATTAATTTGTATATAGAATAATTATTTTGTTTGCCTTCTTAACAACTTCTGAACATTGTTGACTCGGTTTTAGGTTACTCGATATTGTTACTCTGTTTACATTCTTAATCTGAGTGCCATTCATCATATAGTTTGCTTTTTCATTTTGGTATCCGATATGTAGTACTTTACATTTATCCGCATTGAAACTAATTTGCCAAATTTGGGCCCAACATGATAACTTATCTAGATTGTGTTGCATATCGTCAACTTGTTCTTTTGAGAGTACGCTATTTGCAATTTTTGTATCGTCAGCAAATTTTGAGATTGTACAGGTGAGACCCTCATCTATGTCGTTATTGTAAATTAGAAAGATAATTGGTCCTTGTACCGATCCCTGGGGTACCCCGCTACTTACATTGGTCCATTTAGATGCCTTACCGTTTATGACTACTCTTTGCTTTCTGTCGCTGAGCCAATTTTCTATCCATTTCAACACACCGTCTTGTATTTCATGCGCTTTTAGTTTTAGCAGTAAACGTTTGTGGTGAACTTTGTCAAAGGACTTTTGAACATCAAGGTATACAATATCTACAGCTTTACTCTCATCGTAGAGGATGAGGATATCGTGGAAGAAGTCTAAGAGGTTTGTTAAACAGGAACGTTTTTTACGAAAGCCGTGTTGAGTATCTTTAAGTATGTTATTTTCCTCTAAGTGATTTAAGAGTCTGTCTCTTATGAGTGTTTCTAGCATTTTATATACAACTGAGGTTAAGCTAATTGGACGATAGTTACTGGGTAGGGATTTGCTGCCTTTTTTTAATATCGGTGTTACGTTGGATAGCTTCCACTGATCAGGCATAGTTCCAGACTGCAAGGATTTATTGAATAGCAATGTCAGTGGTTTAGAGAGCTCATCCTTAGCTTCCTTTAGGACTCGAGGTGAGATTGTATCAGGTCCAGGCGATTTATTTACCTTGAGTTTATCTAAACAATTCAATACTTCTCTCTCTGTAACGGTGATATTGCTTAGAACATCTGAATTATCAATCTGAATCGGCGATGATGTAGGGATATCACTGAGGTCATCCGTTGTAAAAACTGATGCAAAGAAGGTATTGAGGGCATTACTCATTTGTACTTCGTCTTTGGTGTATTCTCCATTTTCATCGACTAACGGTCCAACAGTTGAAGTAACTACTTTTTTCTTTCTGATATAACTATAGAATTATTTCGGGTTTGTTTTACTTTCATTCACAACATGTAACTCCAGGGTCTTTGCTTAATTAAGTTTTTGTCTTTGCGTCGTAGCTCTACAAATTTCACCCGTTCTTCATCATTTTGTAAGGATTTTATTCTATCATTAGCAAACTTTTTAGCAAGCATACAGTTTGAAATATCTTTATTCCACCATTTGGGCTTATTATGGCTTGTACGCCGTATTTTCGATGGTATGCAGTCCTGCACTGATTTTAGGTAAGTGGTTTCGAATTATTCCCAAGATGTATTTATGTCATTATTGTTAATTAAAAATCTCCAGTCAGTTTATTTAAACATAGCTCTAAGTTTATGAAAGTTTGTTTTTTTGAAATTAGGGACTTTTTCGATGCTGCTATTTGGTGCATTACTAGTAAACTTTAATCACCAACATTCAAGTTCTCTATTAATGCTTCATTTTTTTTTTTTTTTTTTTTTTCTATATTCCAACTACTCCCTCTCGGGCATAGGCTGAGAGCTTGTACATTCCTCCGCTCAACACGGTGAAGCCCGTGAGGTCTTGTTCCAGTCTGGAGAGTGAGACATGCGAAGCATCCATCATGGCTCGAAGCAGCTCCATCTCTGGAGCGGCTGGTTGCTTCGCTCAAGTGCTTCACTGTCTCACCCTCCAGACTCAGACCCTAACTCTCAGAATGCCACCTATTGAGCAGTGAACTCACTAGGCATTGTCCCCCTGTAACATATTTTGAATATGGGAATATTCATACAGTGTTATTTAATCAGGGAACAATGAGGGTATTTTTTTGGCATTTCGGTGGGCTTTGTGGTAATCACAGGTACAGCACAAATTCAATCCCAATAATATCTTCCCATTGACATATCGGGATTTGAACCCGGGTCCATTGGATTACCAGTTCAGTGGCATGACCACTCCACCACACCTTACTTGTTGCAAGTACAAGGTCAAGAACGTTATTACCACGGGTCGGCGATCGAACAAATTGATAGAGTGAACTCTCTTGCAAGTTCGCATACAAGTCATGTCCGGAGTGTGAAGTAAGAGTATCGCCCCACTCGGTCACAGGTAAATTAAATTCGCCCAAAAATAGGGTATCTTGTGAGTTACTTACATCTGCAATTTGTTCATAAATTTCTAGGTCAGTTTGCACTGATTGAGCTGGAGGTCTGTATATTAATGCAAGTATTATTTTTGTACCTTTATTATTCTTTATCAGCACAAAAGATGTGTCGACGTTCACAATTTGAGGTTTTGACAAGAGGGTCGGGTTAAGACTTTCTTTGATATTGTGGTAAACTATCAATGGAAGTTAAATATTACTTAGCTATAATGAATCAAATAAAATCAATCTAAATGAATACTCTATATCTAAATTGAATTCAATCTGAAACAAGCTAATTTATATCCAAAGGTCTCACATAATAAATGTATATATATAGGGTAAGGTTATAAGGGTTAATATTAGCCAGGAATTAACTCACCAATAGTTCCACATGGCAATGAGGCAAGGGAGAACGTTTTACCCAATATGGTGGTGGACAATGGGGAACGAGACTTCGGTCCCAAGACACGAGTCAAGTTAAAGAAACAATAAATGATTACATGGGAATGGACATGAATAATATGCTTATCTATCAGTCAGTCATGATGTCGATGAGAGCGTCGTGATGGTGTAGCTGTGTGTATTGCTGTATGTGTATTGTGATTAGAGGCACAAAAGCACGATCAACTGAGGGCGGAAAATTAGATGTTAACTGGTTGGAGTTCGTGAAGGCTCTGGCGTACCTCAAAAGCACACCTTGCTGCCTTGGCAAACCGCCAGGAGCCCAAATTATCGTACCGCATTTAGGCTGCTCTATACGATAAATTATATTAATATATACGATAAATTCATATATACTACATAAGACCATGGCAATATTGCTTAATAGCATATTAGGCCTTTTATAACTTAACTTATTTACAATCTTATAATATACGATCTACTCGTCCTACGTCGTGCTGTAGGAGAGATCGTGACGTCACAGAGACATACAAGATCACAAAAGAGTCATATTCTATCGTATTTATACGATACACTCCCCCCACAAAAAAGACCTGAACCCCACCTTAAACCTAAAGTTGCCCAGAGGCTATCTTCTGACGCCACAAGTCGACGGCGCCAGCAGCAGCGCGTCTGGGACGCGTCCCGGTCCGAGAATGATCACCATCAGTATGAGGTGAATCGTTCCTTCGAGAATCCTCGGACCCAGCAATAAAAGGTGGAGCCTCAGATTGCAATGCGGAATCGAGCTCCAAAGCGTACAAACGTGCGATAGGACGAACAGTAGTTCCAGTGGCTGTCTTTAATAGCGCCACCCGCTCTACAGAGTCTGCCCCCTTGTATACCTCCAATACGCGGCCTAAATTCCAGTATAAACGAGGACTATCTTCTTTAATTAAAACAACTTCACCAACTGTAGGTGCCGTTGGTCTACCAGAGGAGTAATACTCCTTTCCCTCAATGCTAGCAGATATTCACTAATCCACCGTTTCCTAAAATCCTCGATTATCCTGGATATATACTGGTATCTCTTAGACACCGCTACCTCAGAGTACAACGAGGGATCCTCTAACTCTACTATGGATTGGAAATCAGATGGAAATGCAGTCAATGGTTTTCCATATAGCAAGTGAGCTGGCGTTAATGGTAGTGGTTCTTGCAGGTCGGTGTACACGTATGTGTATCATTCACGACTGCCTCTATCTCTGTGAGGACTGTCGTCAACTCACTCTTCTTTAATAGAGCACGTCCTACAACCGCTCTGAGTCCTGACTTTACTATGCCGACACACCGTTCCCACATGCCACCAAACCAAGGTGCCTTAACTGGAATGAACCTCCATTCGCACTTCTTCTCTCCCAAAAAAGTGATGATAGTAGGATCACTACTCATATCCTTTAGATATTTTGATGCTTGGACATAGTGGGAGCATTGTCGCTAAGAATGAGTTGAGGGAATGAACGACGGGCACAAAACCGTCTAAACGCCAGCATAAATTCTTCGCTAGACATATTATCACATAGTTCTAGGTGTACCGCTCGAGACGTCGCACAGGTAAACAATAATATATAAACCTTCTCATGCTCCCTCGTCTTCAATGCCCCTGTGTAATCTAATCCTACCGCTTGGAAAGGTTCTACGTGCTTTACACGGCATTCAGGTAGAGGTGGAGCTGGTCCAGTTGCATATGGTTTACCCTTTAGTCTCTGGCATATTACACACTTTCTCACTACCCGTCGAGCTACTTGTCGAACTCTGGGTATCCACCATGTGAGACGTAAATTTGATATAATATGACATACCCCGTAGTGTTTTACTTCCCTATGTGCACGTATGATCAATAGATCAGTAACGTGATGTCTTGTTGGCATAAGTGTGGTCGGTTTGTGCCGTCTGGTACACCCGACCACTTCAGGCGACCCTCACACCTGATGAGGCCATTGTCTAGGTGCAACCTTAGTTGACGCACTATATTAGGCATTAATGTCTTATTCGAGCCTTTCAAGGATTCTAATTCATTGGAAAGGTTTCTACTTGAAACCATTTGATCAAAGTTACTTCAGCTGCTTTAAATTCACGAGCATCAATGTTGTGACCCCTGTTGCAGAGTTGGCCCGTTACTTTAAGCTTAAGATTGGATACATATCGCAACACCCAAGCTACAACTCTGACTAGTTTATTATAGTCCCGAATCTTGCCTACTTCATGATAGGACCCGGTGGCTCATTTGGTTGGGCTGTAACTGCCACAGTTTCCAGTGGCAGAAGTCCCTCACCAACAGCATGCCATATCGTCCATTCACTTTCATGGAGCAGCCACTTTGGACCCTGCCACCACAATTCGGACTTCATTAACTGGCTAGCCGTTATACCCCTAGTTATGAGATCACTTGGGTTTTCCTTTGTATTTACATAATGATAAGCAACGTCTGGCAAAAGGGCTCTAATCTCATCTACCCTATTCCGCACATAAACTGGCAGAGACTTCTTGCTATGTATCCAGTTGAGTGCGACCTGACTATCGCACCATACGTGAACGATTTCAATATTTAATTCGCTCTCGTAGGCTGCGCGTACATGTTGCACCAGACGTGCTAATAGCAGCATGGCAGTCAATTCCATTTTAGGGATAGTTACCTTTTTAACCGGGGCTACTTTGGCCCGGGCTGTAACTAAATGTGCCCCAAATGAAGTAACAACATATATGGCTACCCCGTATGCCGTGGCGCTAGCATCGCAAAACGTGTGTAACGTAACGTCACCGAACGCCGCCACTTTACGAGGTGTATGTTTAGTACATAGGATGGCATATTCATTCAACAACAATGTCCCTTGGTCATTCAGGTCCTCGGGCAAACTGTCATCCCATCCTATTTTACGTCTCCAAACTTCCTGCATTAGAATCCTAGCTCTTATGGTAACAGGTAATGCTAGACCCAAAGGATCAAAAAATTGCGCAACTTTGCTCAACAGACTTCTTTTTGTGTGCGCTCCTGTCTGCTGAGCAAAAGACCTTGTTTGAAAAGTTAGTATGTCATGTTTAGGTTGCCAGATCATCCCCAAATTTCTGGACTTTTCCTGGTTAAGAGATGCCGTACCATCCACCTGTATTAAACTCTGAAGATCTTCACTATTAGTAACCCACTCGCGGAGAAATAGATGTGCATCCGCAAACAATCTGAAATAATCTTGACTATCGCTAATTGCAATGCAAATTGTCAATGTATAATCCGCGAGATAGTTTACTTGTGTCCTCATGAGTGTCAGCTAGATGTTTTCTGATTGTGGCATTTAACAAAAACTGCGAGCAAGTGGCCCCAAAGAGTACAACCCGAAAACGGTATATTATGATGGGACTTTCAGAGTCGCTAATGTCGCTGAACCAAAGAAAGCGGGTAACATCTCTATCTTCCTCCTTGAGCTTGACCATCAAGAATGCTTTCTCGATGTCACTGGTATAGGCGTACTTCCCCAGCCTAAACCGCAATAGATGTTGGGACAGGTCCGACAACCATGGACGGACTTGTCAACAGGCAGTCATTCAGACTGGGTTGTTGACCTTGGTAGGCAAAACAGTCATACACCACCCGTATTGGTGTGGTGAAGCTGTCTTTCTTTAACCCCATGATGGGCCAGATAGTGAACCCTACCCTTCTTACACGGTTCCTCGACATCGACTCTCTCAATAAAACCCCTATCCTCATAACTCCGAAATACATCGTCATACGCCTGGCGCGTGCTCGGTTCGTTAGACAATTTCCGCTGCAATGCGCGCAAGCGACCTAATGCCAAACCATAGTTGGTAGGCAGGCTTATCTCACTGTTCTTCCAAGGTAAACTAACTTTATATTGCTTGTCTGAGGCACAGTAGCACACAGACTCGTCAAACCTTTGTAGCGCAACCTTCCGAGTCATAATCAGTCTCCATAGGATTAATGCCTATGTGATCCAATCTCCACAGTCGTTCCAGGTCGAACTCGGCAGCCATCTTAGGGTCACTAGGTTGGGAATCCTCCCTTCCCAACTCCTCTGCCGCAGTTACATTGACTCTATATATCGAGACCGTATCGACCAGGACCTTTGACTGTGTAGTATGCACCTTTCCGCTCATGCAGTATCCAAATTTAGTGGGGATTAAAATTACACCACACATCTTTTTAAATCCAGGGTATACTACTTCATAATAATGATCCACACCAAGTAGAACATGCACCTCACTCTGATTTCCCATGGGATCTGACAAGTTAACCCCTTTGCTACGTAATGCGTGTTCCACCTTCTTCACACCCACAGATACATATTCTGGTAGGGTGTCTACTACGATACAAGTCATAAAGTACCGGTTTTTTACGATAGAAATATGAAATCTCCGCTATCCTCGTAGTCTTGTTTTAATCAGTAACCCCTGTGAAGGCCCTGTAATCGCAGAGTCTCAGCCCCTAACGATTCGGTGCTTCAGTCCCACTAGTACGGACCTCTTTATAAAGGACACGTTGAGGACCCTTGATCTAGAAGTACCCTAGAACTTTGTTACTGTCATTACCTTCCATGGAATCTGTATTGTGGGCAATATAGTGGTGTCTTAGCGTGCGGTACCTAGTGCCAGCAGTTGTAGTACCCTCATTTTTGGGGGTTGACGGTCCTTTGACATTTATCTGCTGTAGGACACAACTCTATCAAAGTGATGTCCTTTGCAGTGGCGACAGGGCCTTAAGTATGTAGCAGTACAATTGTCCCTTCTGTACGCATGTTCCCCACTTAGACAACCTACACGTAGCTTCAATCTTTCGCCTGTGCTAGTTTTGTCTCATTTGTTGGGGGTATTTTAGCAGAAACTCCATTTATGTTTGTTGTTACATAGCTTACATAGAAGCTGACAATCTTTCTTATACACACCCTCTTTTCTTTAACGTTCTCCCCACTGTCATGCTTACTGTTCCCCTCTTCTCCCAATTCTCACTCCCCTCCCGACTCATAACATTCTCCCTTTGTTCAACTGTAGATTAGTGATCTCCTTACTGAACTGAGTTTTGAACTCCCACCACACTCAAATGATCTTAACCTTATCAAGTATTTCCATAGGAAGCTTATGACGCAAGATAATGACTATCATTTCCTGCGTGGTAGAGCCCGAGTGGTATCTAGCGATCGAGTATGGCACTCCTATATTTGCCCTGAAGTTTGTTAACTCATCAACCTTATACTGTGGTTCTGCGAGCCCCCACAAGGCAACGACATGGGCCATCTGCAACTGCTCTCTATCCCCGTATG